>CP136065.1:237811676-238316797 GCA_032622095.1 Siphonodentalium dalli | reverse complement strand
TGACATCTAAAATGATGAGAACTCTGTTAATGAAGATTGTTCCTTACAGTGCATGCTGTATCATATCTGCTAATAGAACCATATTCTAAACATTCCTGCTTCAACTGTAAACATCACACTCACTGAATGATATGGGTTGGCAATTAAATTTCATAGCACTATGATCACTCTTAACTTAATATGGCAATAGAGAGGGAACACCAACGTGGGTTCCTTATTTACAAAGTATTAAGTGTTTAGAAATAAGTATTAATTTCTACCTAATGGAAGGGATTTCCATAAATATTGTATAAACCCGAGCAGTATAACTACACAGTTATAGAAATGATAAGGTCGACTAATAAAGCATGACTTATAGATGAATTGAGTGCCAATGATAAACTTAACAATGGATTTCATTTTAAAATGTCCTTGAGACTATCTATGTATTATGCGTAGGTTTACGAGAATAAATTCATTGTCACTTCTTGGTTGGTTAACTGTTGTTTATATTCAAATGACCCAGAAAGTCCTAATTCTTGAGTTATGTTGATACTGGATGTCAAGAACTATTAAAAACATTTAAAATATCATTGAAAGAGTGAATGCAGAGAAAGAATTTACCAGACTAAATTCAATGAATTTACTTCACATCTTGATAAACTGATGTTAATATTTCACATATCTCATAAATTCTTAATTAATGAGGTAATGTCTCATTAGTGACATAATGTCAGACAGTACTGAACAATTTGCAAATATTGAAAGAGTGAATACAGAGAAATATAAAAATTACCCCCCTTGATGCGCTGTTATCCCACACTCAAATCAGCATAGAATCACATCTAGCAGCTAAATGGTTGATTAAGATTGGGATACAATTAATACTAAAAAAAGAAAAAAGAAATACCACCATGGAAATATTATACCTGGATGAATATTGATCCAGGATGGTGAAATAATCAACCTGGCATTTAATTGGGGTATGTTTGAAAATTTGATGATGATTTTTGTGTGCGTAATTAGGGTAGTTTCAAAAGCGGTAAATTTTAAAACGGAAAAAGCACACAGACCTATTAATTGTTTTGGGCCATATTGGGTCCAAAGAGTCAATATTCAAAATTGACTAGATTAGAACATTCCAGCATTCACAAGGAATCGAGAATAGGCCTGGACATTAACACTGTCGCCTACGGAGAATAATCGGTGCACTGTAACCTATAGTGATTTTGGACTTTTGAGAGTTCCACAATATTTTGCCGTTCCCAGTTTTTTCTAGCACCATATGTATTCAAAATGACTTCTTTAAATAATATGGACGGATTTTGGGCAGAATACATTGCATATCTAGATTTTAAATGCACAACTGACATGGATAGTGGCTGTAAAATGTGGGGTGGGGCCAACACTGCAAAGGGATATGGTATTTTGAGAGTGAAGTGGCCAGATGGGAAAGAGACCAGAGAACGAGCGCATCGATTGGCTTGGTTGTGTCACCATAGACTGCAAAGGGATGAGTTGACACCATATCACCATGGGCCCGATGGGATAGAATGCAGCCATCTGTGTGGGAGGGCGGCATGTGTGAACGTCTTTCATCTTTGCTTTGAGAGCCATATCATGAATATGGGGAGGGTCAGCTGTCAGAAGGCCGCATCGTGTTTGGGGTGCGATCCTTCATGTATCATCACACAGGTCACATGACGGGTTGAGTAGAGTTTTGGTAAACCTCATTTTTGAACTTTAACCCTTTTAACCTGACATGGATAGTGGCTGTAAATTATGGGGTGGGGCCAACACTGAAATCACTCGATTCGGCGTCAATTCAACCCTTGTGAGGCCTTCTAAAATTATGTCTTCACTTCCCAGTTATGCCCCAGGGCGTGGATTATGAGGAGAGATTTATTGGAAGTCATAATATATTTTGTATTGCCCGGGAACAATACTTTTGAGTTAATTTCATCGATTGTCTTACTATTCCGTTTTCGATGAGTAAATCAGACGTCGTGTATTACGCCCGTCACGAGTTAGATCTCGATCTAGGTCAATCATGCTGTCAACTTGTCCCGTGTCGGGAGGGCTTGTCTGGGGGGGGGGGGGGGGTGTAAAATACCTAGACATGTAAATGTCTACCCCTTTGCGTGTCACAATATCAGGAATATGGGGAAGGTCAGCTGACAGAAGGCCGCGTCGTGTTTGGGGTGCGATCCTTCATGTATCGTCACACAGGTCACCAGACGGATTGAGTAGAGTTTTGGTAAACCTCATTTTTGAACTTTAACCCTTTTACCTTCATGATACTTACTATAGGAATGCTCCAATTTTGCATTTGGTTTACCTGTATGTGGAACTAGTATGTCTTTTTTTTATATTGTTTTCCTCTTGACACTGACCATACAAATATCATACAGAGTCTTTCGCCTTTCAACTCTGGCTTTCTTAGTTTTCAGCTGTTTTTTATATTTTTTCAAGTACTCATCTGATTCCTTCATATTTTGCAGTGATTTTCCAACTTTACTGAGCGGTGATATTGGACAGTCCATATCCTGGCATAGATCATCAATGGAACCGGCAGTGCCAAGGTTAACAGAATGACAGCTGGTAACATTTTTAGTTGTTGGTGTCCGAAAGGCTCTATTAAAGGCTTCCACCTTCTGCATATTTGTATTTGGCTTGGAACTCTCCAACATGGCTGGTCCCAGTCTGTAATTTATACAGTCGCGTATAATTTGCAACGCACGCTGCACTAAACATGTGCCACACTCACTTATAATGCAGACTGCACCACAAAAAAGTGCCAGGCCTACTTATAGCGCTCACTGCACTAAAATAGTGGCACGCCCACTTATAACGCACAATGCACTAAAAAGTGTAACGCCCACTTAAAACGCACACTGCACCAAAAAAGTGTCACGCCCACTTATAACGCACACTGCAATAAAAGGTGCCACGCCCACTTATAACACACTTTTTTAGTGCAGCGTGCGTTACACGTGGGCGTGACACTTTTTAGTGCATTGTGCGTTTTAAGTGGGCGTGGAACTTTTTAGTGCAATGTCCGTTATATGTGAGCGTGTCACTTTTTTTTATTGCAGCGTGCGTTATAAGTGGGCGTGCCAATTTTTTAGTGCAGCGTGCGTTATAAGGGGGCGTGGCTGTTTTTAGTGCAGCGTGCGTTATAAGTGGGTGTGGTACCTTTTTAGTGCAGCGTGGGTTGCAAGTGGATGTGGTACTTTTTTAGTGCAGCGTGGGTTGCAAGTGGGCGTGGCACAGTTTTAGTGCAGTGGGCGTGGCACCTTTTCAGTACAGTGGGCGTGGCAGTTTTTTAATGAAGCGTGCGTTATAACTGAGCGTGGCACTTTATTAGTGCAGCGTGCGTTATAAGTGGGCGTGGCACTTTTTTTCAGTGCAGTGTGCGTTTTCAGTGGGCGTGGCACTTTTAGTGCAGTGTGCGTTCTAAGTGAGCGTGGCACTTTTTTTAGTGCAGCGTGTGTTATAAGTGGGCGTGGCACTTTTTCAATGCAGCGTGTATTTTAAGTGGGCGTGGCACCTTTTCAGTGCAGCGTTTGTTATAAGTGGGCGTGTCACTTTTTAGTGCAGCGTGTTATAAGTGGGCGTGGCACCATTTCAGTGCAGCGTGTGTTATAAGTGGGCCTGTGTTATAAGTGCAGCGTGTGTTATAAGTGGGCGTGGCACTTTTTTATGGAATTGATGCGTTTACAGTGGAAATGATACGTTTATACACTGTACGTGTTGTCCTAATTTCAAACAGATCTAATAATTATTCAACTAGATTGCATGACTTCTATTTAATATATTATTTACTTGAAAAACTCGAGGAAATATAAATGCCTCTTATCAATGAACCAACTTATTTCATCTAAAATTTCCTTAGAAAGCATGAACTCCATTCTGTCTGTATTTTTCTTGCTTTGATGTAACAGTGTTTACATACTTATTCATAGAGGTCTATCTTTTTAAATATGCACAAAATGAAAAGAACTTGATATGTTTCTAATAACACTTTTGAAAGCTTCAGTTGGCTGAGTATAGAATTATAAGATACAGGGCTGGTCATTCAGAAAAAATATCTTCTATATTCTATGAACTACTCACAATATTAAATGGAGTCTTGTCATTCAGATATAAATAAGATATGTCGATTCTATGAACTACTCCCAATATTAATGGAGTCTTGTCATTCAGATCTAGATAAAATATATTGATTCTAAGAACTACTCGCAAAGGAGCCTTGGTCAGATTATATATTACATTAAATGAATACATTATTTGATTATATAATTACTGAAAATCTGACTAATAATTTCTGATATTCAATTATTGCACTCAATAAACTGTATTGACAAATATCATTCCACCATTATAAGTCAAATAATTAAAACACCGACAATTCATTTACTTTGACATCTAAAATGATGAGAACTCTGTTAATGAAGATTGTTCCTTACAGTGCATGCTGTATCATATCTGCTAATAGAACCATATTCTAAACATTCCTGCTTCAACTGTAAACATCACACTCACTGAATGATATGGGTTGGCAATTAAATTTCATAGCACTATGATCACTCTTAACTTAATATGGCAATAGAGAGGGAACACCAACGTGGGTTCCTTATTTACAAAGTATTAAGTGTTTAGAAATAAGTATTAATTTCTACCTAATGGAAGGGATTTCCATAAATATTGTATAAACCCGAGCAGTATAACTACACAGTTATAGAAATGATAAGGTCGACTAATAAAGCATGACTTATAGATGAATTGAGTGCCAATGATAAACTTAACAATGGATTTCATTTTAAAATGTCCTTGAGACTATCTATGTATTATGCGTAGGTTTACGAGAATAAATTCATTGTCACTTCTTGGTTGGTTAACTGTTGTTTATATTCAAATGACCCAGAAAGTCCTAATTCTTGAGTTATGTTGATACTGGATGTCAAGAACTATTAAAAACATTTAAAATATCATTGAAAGAGTGAATGCAGAGAAAGAATTTACCAGACTAAATTCAATGAATTTACTTCACATCTTGATAAACTGATGTTAATATTTCACATATCTCATAAATTCTTAATTAATGAGGTAATGTCTCATTAGTGACATAATGTCAGACAGTACTGAACAATTTGCAAATATTGAAAGAGTGAATACAGAGAAATATAAAAATTACCCCCCTTGATGCGCTGTTATCCCACACTCAAATCAGCATAGAATCACATCTAGCAGCTAAATGGTTGATTAAGATTGGGATACAATTAATACTAAAAAAAGAAAAAAGAAATACCACCATGGAAATATTATACCTGGATGAATATTGATCCAGGGTGGTGAAATAATCAACCTGGCATTTAATTGGGGTATGTTTGAAAATTTGATGATGATTTTTGTGTGCGTAATTAGGGTAGTTTCAAAAGCGGTAAATTTAAAAACGGAAAAAGCACACAGACCTATTAATTGTTTTTGGGCCATATTGGGTCCAAAGAGTCAATATTCAAAATTGACTAGATTAGAAAATTCCAGCATTCACAAGGAATCGAGAATAGGCCTGGACATTAACACTGTCGCCTACGGAGAATAATCGGTGCACTGTAACCTATAGTGATTTTGGACTTTTGAGAGTTCCACAATATTTTGCCGTTCCCAGTTTTTTCTAGCACCATATGTATTCAAAATGACTTCTTTAAATAATATGGACGGATTTTGGGCAGAATACATTGCATATCTAGATTTTAAATGCACAACTGACATGGATAGTGGCTGTAAAATGTGGGGTGGGGCCAACACTGCAAAGGGATATGGTATTTTGAGAGTGAAGTGGCCAGATGGGAAAGAGACCAGAGAACGAGCGCATCGATTGGCTTGGTTGTGTCACCATAGACTGCAAAGGGATGAGTTGACACCATATCACCATGGGCCCGATGGGATAGAATGCAGCCATCTGTGTGGGAGGGCGGCATGTGTGAACGTCTTTCATCTTTGCTTTGAGAGCCATATCATGAATATGGGGAGGGTCAGCTGTCAGAAGGCCGCATCGTGTTTGGGGTGCGATCCTTCATGTATCATCACACAGGTCACATGACGGGTTGAGTAGAGTTTTGGTAAACCTCATTTTTGAACTTTAACCCTTTTAACCTGACATGGATAGTGGCTGTAAATTATGGGGTGGGGCCAACACTGAAATCACTCGATTCGGCGTCAATTCAACCCTTGTGAGGCCTTCTAAAATTATGTCTTCACTTCCCAGTTATGCCCCAGGGCGTGGATTATGAGGAGAGATTTATTGGAAGTCATAATATATTTTGTATTGCCCGGGAACAATACTTTTGAGTTAATTTCATCGATTGTCTTACTATTCCGTTTTCGATGAGTAAATCAGACGTCGTGTATTACGCCCGTCACGAGTTAGATCTCGATCTAGGTCAATCATGCTGTCAACTTGTCCCGTGTCGGGAGGGCTTGTCTGGGGGGGGGGGGGTGTAAAATACCTAGACATGTAAATGTCTACCCCTTTGCGTGTCACAATATCAGGAATATGGGGAAGGTCAGCTGACAGAAGGCCGCGTCGTGTTTGGGGTGCGATCCTTCATGTATCGTCACACAGGTCACCAGACGGATTGAGTAGAGTTTTGGTAAACCTCATTTTTGAACTTTAACCCTTTTACCTTCATGATACTTACTATAGGAATGCTCCAATTTTGCATTTGGTTTACCTGTATGTGGAACTAGTATGTCTTTTTTTTATATTGTTTTCCTCTTGACACTGACCATACAAATATCATACAGAGTCTTTCGCCTTTCAACTCTGGCTTTCTTAGTTTTCAGCTGTTTTTTATATTTTTTCAAGTACTCATCTGATTCCTTCATATTTTGCAGTGATTTTCCAACTTTACTGAGCGGTGATATTGGACAGTCCATATCCTGGCATAGATCATCAATGGAACCGGCAGTGCCAAGGTTAACAGAATGACAGCTGGTAACATTTTTAGTTGTTGGTGTCCGAAAGGCTCTATTAAAGGCTTCCACCTTCTGCATATTTGTATTTGGCTTGGAACTCTCCAACATGGCTGGTCCCAGTCTGTAATTTATACAGTCGCGTATAATTTGCAACGCACGCTGCACTAAACATGTGCCACACTCACTTATAATGCAGACTGCACCACAAAAAAGTGCCAGGCCTACTTATAGCGCTCACTGCACTAAAATAGTGGCACGCCCACTTATAACGCACAATGCACTAAAAAGTGTAACGCCCACTTAAAACGCACACTGCACCAAAAAAGTGTCACGCCCACTTATAACGCACACTGCAATAAAAGGTGCCACGCCCACTTATAACACACTTTTTTAGTGCAGCGTGCGTTACACGTGGGCGTGACACTTTTTAGTGCATTGTGCGTTTTAAGTGGGCGTGGAACTTTTTAGTGCAATGTCCGTTATATGTGAGCGTGTCACTTTTTTTTATTGCAGCGTGCGTTATAAGTGGGCGTGCCAATTTTTTAGTGCAGCGTGCGTTATAAGGGGGCGTGGCTGTTTTTAGTGCAGCGTGCGTTATAAGTGGGTGTGGTACCTTTTTAGTGCAGCGTGGGTTGCAAGTGGATGTGGTACTTTTTTAGTGCAGCGTGGGTTGCAAGTGGGCGTGGCACAGTTTTAGTGCAGTGGGCGTGGCACCTTTTCAGTACAGTGGGCGTGGCAGTTTTTTAATGAAGCGTGCGTTATAACTGAGCGTGGCACTTTATTAGTGCAGCGTGCGTTATAAGTGGGCGTGGCACTTTTTTTCAGTGCAGTGTGCGTTTTCAGTGGGCGTGGCACTTTTAGTGCAGTGTGCGTTCTAAGTGAGCGTGGCACTTTTTTTAGTGCAGCGTGTGTTATAAGTGGGCGTGGCACTTTTTCAATGCAGCGTGTATTTTAAGTGGGCGTGGCACCTTTTCAGTGCAGCGTTTGTTATAAGTGGGCGTGTCACTTTTTAGTGCAGCGTGTTATAAGTGGGCGTGGCACCATTTCAGTGCAGCGTGTGTTATAAGTGGGCCTGTGTTATAAGTGCAGCGTGTGTTATAAGTGGGCGTGGCACTTTTTTATGGAATTGATGCGTTTACAGTGGAAATGATACGTTTATACACTGTACGTGTTGTCCTAATTTCAAACAGATCTAATAATTATTCAACTAGATTGCATGACTTCTATTTAATATATTATTTACTTGAAAAACTCGAGGAAATATAAATGCCTCTTATCAATGAACCAACTTATTTCATCTAAAATTTCCTTAGAAAGCATGAACTCCATTCTGTCTGTATTTTTCTTGCTTTGATGTAACAGTGTTTACATACTTATTCATAGAGGTCTATCTTTTTAAATATGCACAAAATGAAAAGAACTTGATATGTTTCTAATAACACTTTTGAAAGCTTCAGTTGGCTGAGTATAGAATTATAAGATACAGGGCTGGTCATTCAGAAAAAATATCTTCTATATTCTATGAACTACTCACAATATTAAATGGAGTCTTGTCATTCAGATATAAATAAGATATGTCGATTCTATGAACTACTCCCAATATTAATGGAGTCTTGTCATTCAGATCTAGATAAAATATATTGATTCTAAGAACTACTCGCAAAGGAGCCTTGGTCAGATTATATATTACATTAAATGAATACATTATTTGATTATATAATTACTGAAAATCTGACTAATAATTTCTGATATTCAATTATTGCACTCAATAAACTGTATTGACAAATATCATTCCACCATTATAAGTCAAATAATTAAAACACCGACAATTCATTTACTTTGACATCTAAAATGATGAGAACTCTGTTAATGAAGATTGTTCCTTACAGTGCATGCTGTATCATATCTGCTAATAGAACCATATTCTAAACATTCCTGCTTCAACTGTAAACATCACACTCACTGAATGATATGGGTTGGCAATTAAATTTCATAGCACTATGATCACTCTTAACTTAATATGGCAATAGAGAGGGAACACCAACGTGGGTTCCTTATTTACAAAGTATTAAGTGTTTAGAAATAAGTATTAATTTCTACCTAATGGAAGGGATTTCCATAAATATTGTATAAACCCGAGCAGTATAACTACACAGTTATAGAAATGATAAGGTCGACTAATAAAGCATGACTTATAGATGAATTGAGTGCCAATGATAAACTTAACAATGGATTTCATTTTAAAATGTCCTTGAGACTATCTATGTATTATGCGTAGGTTTACGAGAATAAATTCATTGTCACTTCTTGGTTGGTTAACTGTTGTTTATATTCAAATGACCCAGAAAGTCCTAATTCTTGAGTTATGTTGATACTGGATGTCAAGAACTATTAAAAACATTTAAAATATCATTGAAAGAGTGAATGCAGAGAAAGAATTTACCAGACTAAATTCAATGAATTTACTTCACATCTTGATAAACTGATGTTAATATTTCACATATCTCATAAATTCTTAATTAATGAGGTAATGTCTCATTAGTGACATAATGTCAGACAGTACTGAACAATTTGCAAATATTGAAAGAGTGAATACAGAGAAATATAAAAATTACCCCCCTTGATGCGCTGTTATCCCACACTCAAATCAGCATAGAATCACATCTAGCAGCTAAATGGTTGATTAAGATTGGGATACAATTAATACTAAAAAAAGAAAAAAGAAATACCACCATGGAAATATTATACCTGGATGAATATTGATCCAGGGTGGTGAAATAATCAACCTGGCATTTAATTGGGGTATGTTTGAAAATTTGATGATGATTTTTGTGTGCGTAATTAGGGTAGTTTCAAAAGCGGTAAATTTAAAAACGGAAAAAGCACACAGACCTATTAATTGTTTTTGGGCCATATTGGGTCCAAAGAGTCAATATTCAAAATTGACTAGATTAGAAAATTCCAGCATTCACAAGGAATCGAGAATAGGCCTGGACATTAACACTGTCGCCTACGGAGAATAATCGGTGCACTGTAACCTATAGTGATTTTGGACTTTTGAGAGTTCCACAATATTTTGCCGTTCCCAGTTTTTTCTAGCACCATATGTATTCAAAATGACTTCTTTAAATAATATGGACGGATTTTGGGCAGAATACATTGCATATCTAGATTTTAAATGCACAACTGACATGGATAGTGGCTGTAAAATGTGGGGTGGGGCCAACACTGCAAAGGGATATGGTATTTTGAGAGTGAAGTGGCCAGATGGGAAAGAGACCAGAGAAAGAGCGCATCGATTGGCTTGGTTGTGTCACCATAGACTGCAAAGGGATGAGTTGACACCATATCACCATGGGCCCGATGGGATAGAATGCAGCCATCTGTGTGGGAGGGCGGCATGTGTGAACGTCTTTCATCTTTGCTTTGAGAGCCATATCTTGAATATGGGGAGGGTCAGCTGCCAGAAGGCCGCATCGTGTTTGGGGTGCGATCCTTCATGTATCATCACACAGGTCACCTGACGGGTTGAGTAGAGTTTTGGTAAACCTCATTTTTGAACTTTAACCCTTTTAACCTGACATGGATAGTGGCTGTAAATTATGGGGTGGGGCCAACACTGAAATCACTCGATTCGGCGTCAATTCAACCCTTGTGAGGCCTTCTAAAATTATGTCTTCACTTCCCAGTTATGCCCCAGGGCGTGGATTATGAGGAGAGATTTATTGGAAGTCATAATATATTTTGTATTGCCCGGGAACAATACTTTTGAGTTAATTTCATCGATTGTCTTACGATTCCGTTTTCGAGGAGTAAATCAGACGTCGTGTATTACGCCCGTCACGAGTTAGATCTCGATCTAGGTCAATCATGCTGTCAACTTGTCCCGTGTCGGGAGGGCTTGTCTGGGGAGGGGGGGGGGGTTGTAAAATACCTAGACATGTAAATGTCTACCCCTGTGCGTGTCACAATATCAGGAATATGGGGAGGGTCAGCTGACAGAAGGCCGCGTCGTGTTTGGGGTGCGATCCTTCATGTATCGTCACACAGGTCACCAGACGGGTTGAGTAGAGTTTTGGTAAACCTCATTTTTGAACTTTAACCCTTTTACCTTCATGATACTTACTATAGGAATGCTCCAATTTTGCATTTGGTTTACCTGTATGTGGAACTTGTATGTCTTTTTTATATTGTTTTCCTCTTGACACTGACCATACAAATATCATACAGAGTCTTTCGCCTTTCAACTCTGGCTTTCTTAGTTTTCAGCTGTTTTATATATTTTTTCAAGTACTCATCTGATTCCTTCATATTTTGCAGTGATTTTCCAACTTTACTGAGCGGTGATATTGGACAGTCCATATCCTGGCATGGATCATCAATGGAACCGGCAGTGCCAAGGTTAACAGAATGACAGCTGGTAACATTTTTAGTTGTTGGTGTACGAAAGGCTCTATTAAAGGCTTCCACCTTCTGCATATTTGTATTTGGCTTGGTACTCTCCAACATGGCTGGTCCCAGTCTGTAATTTATACAGTCGCGTAGAATTTGCAACGCACGCTGCACTAAACATGTGCCATACTCACTTATAATGCAGACTGCACCACATAAAAGTGCCAGGCCTACTTATAGCGCTCACTGCACTAAAATAGTGGCACGCCCACTTATAACGCACAATGCACTAAAAAGTGTAACGCCCACTTAAAACGCACACTGCACCAAAAAAGTGTCACGCCCACTTATAACGCACACTGCAATAAAAGGTGCCACGCCCACTTATAACACACTTTTTTAGTGCAGCGTGCGTTACACGTGGGCGTGACACTTTTTAGTGCATTTTGCGTTTTAAGTGGGCGTGGCACTTTTTAGTGCAATGTCCGTTATATGTGAGCGTGTCACTTTTTTTTAGTGCAGCGTGCGTTATAAGTGGGCGTGCCAATTTTTTAGTGCAGCGTGCGTTATAAGGGGGCGTGGCTGTTTTTAGTGCAGCGTGCGTTATAAGTGGGTGTGGTACTTTTTTAGTACAGCGTGGGTTGCAAGTGGATGTGGTACTTTTTTAGTGCAGCGTGGGTTGCAAGTGGGCGTGGCACAGTTTTAGTGCAGTGGGCGTGGCACCCTTTCAGTACAGTGGGCGTGGCAGTTTTTTAATGAAGCGTGCGTTATAACTGAGCGTGGCAATTTATTAGTGCAGCGTGCGTTATAAGTGGGCGTGGCACTTTTTTTAGTGCAGTGTGCGTTTTCAGTGGGCGTGGCACTTTTAGTGCAGTGTGCGTTCTAAGTGAGCGTGGCACTTTTTTTAGTGCAGCGTGCAATATAAGTGGGCGTGGCACTTTTTCAGTGCAGCGTGTGTTATAAGTGGGCGTGGCACTTTTCCAATGCAGCGTGTATTTTAAGTGGGCGTGGCACTTTTTCAGTGCAGCGTTTGTTATAAGTGGGCGTGTCACTTTTTAGTGCAGCGTGTTATAAGTGGGCGTGGCACCATTTCAGTGCAGCGTGTGTTATAAGTGGGCCTGTGTTATAAGTGCAGCGTGTGTTATAAGTGGGCGTGGCACTTTTTTAGTGCAGCGTGTGTTATAAGTGAGCGTATGTTATAAGTGCAGCGAATGTTATAAGTGGGCGTGGCACCTTTTCAGTGCAGCGTGTGTTATAAAAGGGCGTGGCAAATATTCAGTGCAACATGTGTTATAAGTGGGCTGGGCACTTTTTTAGTGCAGCGTGTGTTATAAGTTGGTGTGGCAAATGTTCAGTGCAACGTGTGTTATAAGTGGGCGTGGCACTTTTTTAGTGAAGCGTTTGTTATAAGTGTGCGTGGCACTTTTTCAGTGCAGCGTGTTTTGTAAGTGGGCGTGGCACTTTTTCAACGCAGCGTGTGTTATAAGTGGGCGTGGCATCATTTCAGTGCAGCGTATGTTCTAAGTGGGCGTGTGTTATAAGTGCAGCGTGTGGTATAAGTGGGCGTGGCATATTTTCAGTGCAGCGTGTGTTATAAGTGGGCGTGGCATTTTATTTAATGCAGCTTGTGTTATAAGTGGGCGTGGCACTTTTTCAATGCAGCGTGTGTTATAAGTGGCGTGGCAGTTTTTGAATGCAGCGTGTGTTATAAGTCGACGTGGCACTTTTTTAGTACAGCGTGTGTTATAAGTGCAGCGTGTGTTATAAGTGGGCGTGGCACTTTTGTAGTGCAGCGTGTGTTATAAGTGGGCGTGGCACCTTTTCAGTGAAGCGTGCGTTATAAGTGGGCGTGGCACTGTTTCAGTGCAGCGTGTGTTATAAGTGGGCGTGGAACGTTTTCAGAGCAACGTGTGTTATAAGTGGGCGTGGCACTTTTTTAGTGCAGCGTTTGTTATAAGTGGGCGTGTGTTATAAGTGCAGCGTGCGTTATAAGTGGGCGAGGCAATTTTTAATGCAGCGTGTGTTATAAGTGTGCGTGGCACTTTTTCAGTGCAGCGTGTGTTATAAGTGGGCTTGGCACTTTTTTAGTGCATCGTGTGTTATAAGTGGACGTGGCACTTTCCAATGCAGCGTGTGTTATAAGTGGGCGTGGCACTTTTTTAAAGCAGCGTGTGTTATAAGTGGGCGTGGCACTTTTTTAGTACTGCGTGTGTTATAAGTGGGCGTGGCACCTTGTTAGTGCAGCGTGTGTTATAAGTGGGCGTGCCTCTTTTTCAGTGCAGCGTGTGTTATAAGTGGGCGGGCATTTTTTTAGTGCAACGTGTGTTCTAAGTGGGCGTGTGTTATAAGTGCAGCGTGTGGTATAAGTGGGCGTGGCATATTTTCAGTGCAGCGTGTGTTATAAGTGGGCGTGGCACTTTATTTAATGCAGCTTGTGTTATAAGTGGGCGTGGCACTTTTTCAATGCAGCGTGTGTTATAAGTGGCGTGGCAGTTTGTGAATGCAGCGTGTGTTATAAGTCGACGTGGCACTTTTTTAGTACAGCGTGTGTTATAAGTGCAGCGTGTGTTATAAGTGGGCGTGGCACTTTTGTAGTGCAGCGTGTGTTATAAGTGGGCGTGGCACCTTTTCAGTGAAGAGTGCGTTATAAGTGGGCGTGGCACTTTTTCAGTGCAGCGTGTGTTATAAGTGGGCGTGGAACGTTTTCAGCGCAACGTGTGTTATAAGTGGGCGTGGCACTTTTTTAGTGCAGCGTTTGTTATAAGTGGGCGTGTGTTATAAGTGCAGCGTGCGTTATAAGTGGGCGCGGCATTTTTTAATGCAGCGTGTGTTATAAGTGTGCGTGGCACTTTTTCAGTGCAGCGTGTGTTATAAGTGGGCTTGGCACTTTTTTAGTGCATCGTGTGTTATAAGTGGGCGTGGCACTTTCCAATGCAGCGTGTGTTATAAGTGGGCGTGGCACTTTTTTAATGCAGCGTGTGTTATAAGTGGGCGTGGCACTTTTTAGTACTGCGTGTGTTATAAGTGGGCGTGGCACCTTGTTAGTGCAGCGTGTGTTATAAGTGGGCGTGCCTCCTTTTCAGTGCAGCGTGTGTTATAAGTGGGCGGGCATTTTTTTAGTGCAGCGTGTGTTATAAGTGGGCGTGGCACTTTTTCAGCGCAACGTGTGTTATAAGTGGGCGTGGCACTTTTTCAGTGCGCGTGTGTTATAAGTGCAGCGTGTGTTATAAATGCAGCGTTTGTTATAACGCCCACTTATAACACACGCTGCACTGAAAAACTGCCACGGCCACTTACAACACACGCTGCACTGAAAAAGTGCCACGCCCACTTATAACACACGCTGCACTGAAAAAATACCACGCCCACTTATAACACACGCTGTACTGAAAAGGGTCACGCCCACTTATAACACACGCTGCACTGAAAAACTGCCACGGCCACTTATAACACACGCTACAATGAAAAAGTGCCACGCCCACTTATAACACACGCTGCACTGAAAAATTGCCACGCCCACTTATAACACACGCTGCACTGAAAAAATACCACGCCCACTTATAACACACGCTGCACTGAAAAGGGTCACGCCCACTTATAACACACGCTGCACTGAAAAAGTGCCACGCCCACTTATAACACACGCTGCGCTGAAAATGTGCCACGCCCACTTATAACACACGCTGCACTGAAACAGTGCCACGCCCACGCTGCACTGAAAAAGTGCCTCGCCCAATTATAGCACACGCTGCACTGAAAATGTGCCACGCCCACTTATAACACACGCTGCACTGAAACAGTGCCACGCCCACGCTGCACTGAACAAGTGCCACGCCCAATTATTGCACTGAAAAATTTCCACGCCCACTTATAACACACGTTGCACTGAAAATGACCACGCCCACTTATAACACACGCTACAATGAAAAAGTGCTACGCCCACTTATAACACACTTTGCACTGAAAATGTGCCACACCCACTTATAACACACGCTGCATTGAAAAACTGCCACGGCCACTTATAACACACGCTGCACTGAAAAGTGCCACGCCCATTTATAACAGACGCTGCACTGAAAAAGTGCCACGCCCACTTATAACACACGCTGCACTGAAAAAGTGCCACGCACACTTATAACACACGCTGCATTAAAAATTGCCGCGCCCACTTATAACGCACGCTGCACTTATAACACACGCCCACTTATAACAAACGCTGCACTAAAAAAGTGCCACGCCCACTTATAACACACGTTGCTCTGAAAACGTTCCACGCCCACTTATAACACACGCTGCACTGAAACAGTGCCACGCCCACGCTGCACTGAAAAGGTGCCACGCCCAATTATAGCACACGCTGCACTGAAAAAGTTCCACGCCCACTTATAACACACGCTGCACTGAAAAGGACCACTCTCACTTATAACACACGCTCCACTGAAAAGGGCTACGCCCACTTATAACACACGCTGCACTGAAAAAGTGCCACGCCCACTTATAACACACGCTGCACTGAAAAATTGCCACGCCCACTTATAACACACGCTGCACTGAAAAAATACCACGCCCACTTATAACACACGCTGCACTGAAAAGAGTCACGCCCTCTTATAACACACGCTGCACTGAAAAGTGCCACGCCCATTTATAACACACGCTGCACTGAAAAAGTGCCACGCCCACTTATAACACACGCTGCACTGAAAAAGTGCCACGCCCACTTATAACACACGCTGCACTGAAAAAATACCACGCCCACTTATAACACACGCTGCACTGAAAAGAGTCACGCCCTCTTATAACACACGCTGCACTGAAAATGTGCCACGCCCACTTTTAACACACGCTGCGTTGAAAATGTGCCACGCCCACTTATAACACACGCTGCACTGAAACAGTGCCACGCCCACGCTGCACTGAAAAAGTGCCACGCCCAATTATAGCACACGCTGCACTGAAAAATTGCCACGCCCACTTATAACACACGCTGCACTGAAAAAATACCACGCCCACTTATAACACACGCTGCACTGAAAAGAGTCACGCCCTCTTATAACACACGCTGCACTGAAAAGTGCCACGCCCATTTATAACACACGCTGCACTGAAAAAGTGCCACGCCCACTTATAACACACGCTGCACTGAAAAAGTGCCACGCCCACTTATAACACACGCTGCACTGAAAAAATACCACGTCCACTTATAACACACGCTACAATGAAAAAGTGCCACGCCCACTTATAACACACTCTGCACTGAAAATGTGCCACGCCCACTTATAACACACGCTGCATTGAAAAACTGCCACGGCCAAGATATTTTAGGCTGTTGAAGCTTTATTTGGCCGGTTTTGGCCGGTTTGTTGGGTAAAGGGTTAAGCCATCTCCTTTATACATACCGGTATATACTATATATATAATATTGGATGATAACCTGTTTCATCCAGACAAAAATAGAATGTACAATTTGATGTATATGAATGTATATAGCTCAATCAAATAACTATAGTTATTTTTGCCAGTGTGCCTGATAGGGGCTCCACCCCCTCCAACAAAGCAGATTTTGGCCGAGTACTAAGGGATATTACACAGAATTTTATTGTTGATTTCAATTATAGTTATTTACCTGCATATAGCCTAGATGATATACCTCAGGTCTGTGCATAATATATACTTATACTGACTTATATATATATGACTTATACTTAATTACACCCTCATCCCAAAAGATGGGGGTATACTTGATTACATGTAGGATGATGTGTCCGTCTGCTCGTATATCTCAACCATGGGTTATCAGATCTCGATGAAATTTGTTATGCAGGTTTGGCATCAGGAGGGCTTTCAAAAGAGGGTTCAATGACATTGTTCACATTTTCTGTTCAAGAGTTATCCCTCTTTCTTTATCTGAAAATGTTGGATTTTCGTCTCATTATAATTGTCCAGTAATTTGTTCGTTTTGAATTTTTTTTCTTCACAATTTGGTTTCCGACCTGCCCATAATTAAATTTTCACCATGTGGGTATCGCAGCACCCGTGGTGCAACCTCTTGTTTATACTGGAGAATGACCAAGCTTATTAAAATCAGATACTTGAACATCTTCAACATTTCAGAGTCTAAACAATTTCACCATCATTTTTCATATAACTGCAAATAGCTTCTGCAGGCAATCCCTGCAATATGACATCAGAGCGCACATATACTTTTACGATTGATTGATATCTCATTTCAGTTTTGTTTTCGAAAAAACAAATTTGGTGTTAACTGTTCTTGTAAATACTTAAAATCTATTCTATTTGCTATGTATTTTTGGTCAATTGTGAAGTCTTCATACACATTGTGTGAATTTAGCAACGTGACAGAAAATATGTTATATGCCGCACAGTGGGCTAAAATCACCCTCTGGTGACCTCACTCTGCATTAGGCCTCATCTTCTCTGGATAGTATCTTTACTATAAAATTTAACAAGTTTTTAGGTTTCATTAGAAACTTAATCACAAAGATACTTTTTCTGTTTTAAGTTTAAATTTCTCTATATCCCCAAATTGGCATAATTGAGGTGCCCAATGGGTGCCCATCACCATCTGGGTACTTAATGCATAATGAGGTCCCCAGAGGATGAATTTGGTAATGCTAGCCCGCTGTGTGGGGTACCATCACTAAATTCACCCTCTGGGGACCTTATTCTACAATTGTCTGGCACCATAATCTTATGTTTACCTACATGTATCATATTTTACCTCATGATAAAAGTTTTGGGACCTCATTCTGCAAATATCAGGCACCATATAAACAGACCTAATTCAAGTGTGATTATTCTGCCTTACCAATGAATCAGCATGAATTTCTTAAATTATATATTTTTATAGTTTTGTTGATTATACATTGTGCTGCATTTATCTACTTGTTTAGTAAAATAATGTTATGAGTGACCGGGTGTCTTCCTTTTCTTGACCTGAGTACCGTACTTTAACCCTTCTATACTCAATGAATTCTTCCACTCTGGATCTGGAGGGATTTTTCAGGTAAAATAAGCAGACAACAGATAATACAAGTGGGGTCATGCGAATCGAACCGATACAGTTCGGATTCCTTAATCTGATTTGATTTGATTTGAAATTGGCTGTCCTGATTTGAATTGTATCGAGTCATTGGCACCAGTTGCATTCTCATGATTATCATCAATGGACAACATTGATTTTTCACGAAGATAGATTTGATACCAACGAAAGACCACACATACAAACACTGTTGTCGTCTGAGCTGTACTTTTGACCACCGAAGAATTGCATGACTAATGTAACTGATCTAGCAAAATTTCATATATATGTCAAACTTCAGCTATGTGAATGCGATTGCTTATTATTGTATAGCAGAGATGGCCACAATGAATGCGCACTTAATTAGTTAAATACGAATTTGATCCATTTATATGGATAATATTTACATTACATACTGACGATCACTTATTGTCTATACGAAATGAGCAAATTGATACCAGTACGGCCACTGTCTAAATACAAGGGCAGAAGAACTCATATTCATAGGATGGAAATGTTCAGATAATATGCACTAAAATCTGTCCATGTTTCTATCGTCTGCTTATATTTCCTGAACATCCCTGCAAATGAATAATAGACCATTCCCATACTAGGTATATAACTGAACTCCATTCAGTAAAGAAATGGTTAAAAGGGCAGGCCAGGGTGAAAATTAGTACGACAGTCAATACACTGAAAACCCTATTTGAAGTATGTCATAGGCCCAAGGTCTCTCTCAGGGGAATATCGCATATTTCTGAAATACTACTCATCAATGAGTATTTAGTATAGGAAGGGTTAATAAAAGGTTACAAATATTCCAATAGATTCGCCCAAATCGTCCACGCACTGTTCAGATGAATCTGTTGCGTCCATGCTGTTTATATGAATATGTTGCGTCCATGCACTGTTTAGATGAATCTGTTGCGTCCGTGGCACTGTCTGTTGTCTTTTGTCCTTCTTATGGAGTACATTATGTTACAACATAGAACTTTCTATTGTAGCCGACAGCCTTCTTAATTCAGATTGTTCGGCTTTGGCATTCCTCTACGGCATCCCTTTATCGTGGCCCAGGTTACTTCAGCAAATGGCTTCGGCATTGCTGATTGCCATAGCAAATTATGAGGACTGAGCCGTCAAGTTCCATGTTGAAATAAATGCAATATTTGCAGACTGATCTATCCCTAATAAAAAGAACTTTTACCTTTTCATAATTGAACAGGGGTTTCTCTGATTCAGTTGTCGATTTGAATGGTCAATTAATTTTGGAGGGCTATTTTGTTAATTATTTAATGATTTATCAATCTAGAGGGTGAATTTGGAAACATCTTCTCCCTAAAACCCTAAAATGTGCCACTTCTCTCTATCTTTGTTATAGGTCCACTTAATTTTCGAGTCGCCGATTATTTATTTTTTATAGTGCCTTTATATAGTGCTTAATAACAATCTATGCCATAAAATATGATTAATATAATTCATCACCATTTGGAACATCTGTGTCTCAGAAGGTGCCCATAGAGTAATAGAAAATAGCTGAAATCATGAAATCACCCCCCCCCCCCCATTATGGCTCCCAGAATGCAACAGAATTCAAACAAGTTTATTTTCAATGGAATGGGAATAACTCTATATCTAAATGTATAGAGTTATGCCCTTTCCATTGAAAATAATAGACTGTGCAGAAACATCAGCACAGAACAGACATCGTTTTCTCAACAAAAACAACATGTTCACAGTTTATTGCATTGAAAATGGCATATATCTCATATATATTTTGAAGACCTCTGTCTGTCTGTTTGTCTGTCTGTCTGTCATTAATACAAATCTACGATTCTCGACCGATCGGGACGAAACTTGGTACGTGTGTGTAGTTTGACCAGGCGGTCGTCATTGTCGTATTGGCGAGCCCGTGCAGCGCATGCCCAGACGAGATCTCGGAAACGGGTGGTGCTATCGACTTGAAATTTGCTATGTGAATGTATCTTGCCCCGGATACGATTTTTATCGGGTCGCCAAGCCCGTGCGACGCAAGCTTCGCGCATTCACAGACCAGATCTCGGAATCGGGTGGAGCTATAGACTTGAAATTTTGTTTTTGAATAGCCCGGACAACGTCGGTCTCATCGGCTAGTTTTATATAATGTGATCTGGGCATTCGAAATTAAGTGGGCCTTTATTTATCCCTATTTGAAACCTGTTGGCTGGTCCCAGTGATAATAATACAAGTGCAGAAAACATTCATGTATAAGCCGGTTCACACCCCTCGGCCAAATCAAATCGCTTGAATCAATATTTCTTGTATGAATCTATTTCACTGCAGCCAAAATATAAACGAGAGCTAAAATTCACCATTATATTGGCATGAATTTGAGAGTAAGCTGAGAGAGAGGAAGGTGTGACATTCCAACATTACGTCACGACAATGATCGCACCAGTCACATTTGTTTGGAGTGTTTAATCCACAATAATCACTTTGTAATAATATTGAGAATATTCCACAATCTGCTCACATACAAAATCCATGCAATATACTCATGATTGGTTATATGGCGTCATGTGATTTGTCCGTCCGTCCATAAGCAGTTTTGGTTTCTGGATGATAACTTAAGTTTGGTTTATTTTATCAGAACCAAATTTGGTATGTGAGTTTTCCAGACCAAAATACAGGTCAAGATCGAATGTGGGTTCAATACGAATATTTTTTACTGACTTGTGGCTCTGTTCGACTTAGAATTTTCAGTATTTGATGTTTCCGGATGATAACTTTAGTTTGGTTTATTTTATCGGAACCAAATTTGGTATGTGAGTTTTCTGTTCTGCAACAATGATAAAATCTCCTGCAGCTGGCAGAAGTATATTTCTCAGACCACTAGCTGGTCTGGGCGGCATAGAATGATAAATGAACTTCATAAAGGTACAACAAACCCAATTAACATACCTTGTATTTTATATGTCCATTTGACTTATAAAATTCATTGTCCGCCCATAATAACATTTCCAATACTACAATTTAGTGTCACTGCCATTGTTTGTTTGTGTTCAATTCATAAAAGCACACTGGGCGTATTTTGCCACACTCTGCACAGTTCTGGTGATATCACAACACAAACTTCCTGTGATGTGGAATAGTTTCTCTTCAGTCAGAATATCCTCCCATGGTCAATGAGCAATTGACTTCTGTGGTAGGAATATGTAACACCACACAAGATTCCATAATATTTGCATGAATGGTAATTGATACCTAATCATCGTACTGAAAGTGGCTGAATTCTGTTTTCCTTGGGGTGTGAATTGGTTTATAAATATGTCATAATCCGCTTGGGCATCTGTACAAGAAATACAGATCGCAGCACTATGCGCCTTGGTCTGTATTTCTTGTACAGATACCCAAGCAGGTTATAACTATACTTACATGGGGGCGTTCAGACAAATTGGCATAGAATGTTTTTTTTTTAACTCATCTGAACATTGAACCAAACCTCAGCAGGAATTCAGTTCAAAAGGGTTACGGGATTCTTGCAAGCCTTGAAATACTGCATATGTCATTTGCAGAATGAGGTCCCCAGAGGGTGAATTTAGTGAAACTATCCTGCAGAGTGAGCTAGCATCACCTAATTCACCTTCTGTGGGCCTCATCCTGCTGAGGTCTCAACTGCAATGGGAGATGAAGACAATGTACAGCTCATCAGTCACACACCATGTAATCCGACCAGGCCACTGTTCACGAAAACTCAATAGTTCACTACAAGTTTAGTGTGCCGGTTATTTGCAGAATGAGGTCAACAGAGGGTGAATTATGTGACGCTATCCTGCATATCGTGTTAGCATCACTAAATTCACCCTCTGGGGGACCTCATTATGCTTCGGCCTTATCTTCTCTGGAAAGTTTCTTTATTATCAAATTTCTACAAAAAACTTAGATTCTATTTCTTTTTTAGTTTAGTTTCCCAAATTGGCAGACAACACATTGCATAATCGAAGTTCCCAATGGGTGAACATCACAATATTCAGGAAGCTCCAGTCCTGGAAGTGTTAATTAAATAGCCCGAATTTATGTGCATAAGTTATGGCACTATAATTTCAAAAAGGGGAAAAATGAACGAAATGAATTTGACAGGTGTTATACTGACAGACGAAGCTATTGTGACTGATTACCAAATAGGGGTACTTCGGTCATCCCGATATTTCAGGAATAACCATTGAAAGAGTCAAAGAAAGAAAACAAACATTTTTTTGTCCTTAATTTAAAATTTATTTTCAGACAAGTATACAACTCTACATACAAGTAAAAGCACAAAAGTTTGTAAAACATTTCTAGCAAGAAATATTTCTACAAAATCATATTTACAATTCGTATGAGAAAACATCTCACTCAGTTGATTATGAAAGTCATACCTGCAAAGATTTAATTAAGTCAACTACATATACTAGATGTACTCATAATCAGTCATTTTAATCACTCTTGTTTCAATTTAAATGATGAGATTTCATTTCCCTGTTGATCAGAGAAATGAAATGTCAAATGTTCTGTAAGGTAAGAGTATGTAATTTCGGTACCTAATTCATCTAAATCTGAGTAGCCTTGACATTTTTATCACATAATTTCACATAAAAACATGAACCCAAAATATTGTAATAATAATGACCAGTTGATTAACACTATTCTATTCAATTTGAAGTATGATGTTTTGAGAAAGTTACCCTCCTATGCCCTATTTTATGTGTTGCGATAGTTAGTATGCGATACGATTCTGGAACCACCATATATAACCGGCTTATATATGAATAATTATCAGTCTAGTATAATGAACTGCAGAGAAGCTGAAATTGGTGAACATCTCTAAGTTCACATAAAGACTACAAGACCCAAATTTCGGTGTTAATAGTCCGCACCTTCATACAGATTACACAATATAATCAGAACAATATGTAAAATAACACCAATGATGATTGGCTCGAACTCAATCACGACAAAATTATTTCCAAATAATGAAATATTACATTAAATAACACTCCTTAGTTAGATATAAAACAAACTTGAAGATAATCAAAATGCTTTCAGTGGTGCAAATATCGCTGAAAAATCAAGTCTTTCCTATGTCCTCATGGTAATATCGGCATTTCCCAAAGCCTGAGGAGAGCCATTTGTCGAATTCCAGATTTTCAAAGCCCCACAGGAATTCTATAAAATCTTCCATTGATAAGTTTGCTCCCCTTTAAGCTTGATCTGCACAAAATGGCAGCAGCTACAGCCTTATTTATCTCCCGAATTCATCTGACATGCATCCTTATCCTGAGCACTGAATTTACACATACATGACTCACTTTAAACCGAGCGCTGAATTTAGACATACGAGACTCACTTTTATCATGCAGAGTCTTGTTGAATATTTTGATTGGGATTGTGGCCGTGCTCATTAATGAGGTTTCTTGTGAAGTGGTTGACTGTAATGATGCTAAGAATTGTCATACAAGCCATGCTTACTCCATCATTCCATGTCAAAATCCTTATCAAACAATTGCAATATACAAAATGGCAAAAAGGGAGTTTCCATACAACTATAACCATTATCAATTTGTTTGACATCAAATTAATATTTTTTAAATAAAATGTTTAGGCTAAAATGTTGAGTTTTCCTTGGTTTTCCTGAAAATTCAAAATTGGGCATGGATGAAAAAATAAAAACAAAGTTAATTTATCTTGCCTCATTACCAACTTGAGAATATGCATTGTGTTGGAAGTTACATAAGAAATTATGAGATCATAACTTTCTGAAAAGAAATGCAACGACCGACTGAATTCTATCTTAAATGCATACCGGTATATAGCTTTTTTTTGGTCTTCATCTTTAAATAATAATGACTGTTTCATTAGGAAATCTAAACAAGAATATAAAACTGTGTCAAAATGGTGTTATCTCCAGTCTGATAATTTGTATGACAATGTTAAAATGTTTAAACATCGTATGTGACTTTAAAATAATAGAGCTATCATTACATCTTCAATGACAATGTTAAAATGTTTATCTGAACATCGTATGTGACTTTGAAATAACATAACTCGCATGTGACTTATACCACAACTTGTCCAATGTTTTAAAAGTTCTAATAGTTTGTTACAGTTAAATAACTTTGAAAAAGATTCTCATCTCAACAGAATAAAAAATCTTTGCACCACATTATATGTATTACATGCATTTATTGAAACAAACTGAGGGAGGGGGTAATCATGGCATCATTCCTAGACTTATATCAAACAGTGTTTTATATAACCTACAAAGCTTGGATCAGTACTCATATCATTATACCCCATAGCTTGTGTTCCAACAACTTTACTGTTCAGTCTACGCATGTGAGGAGACAAACACTCATAGTCTGTTGGAAGACTTTACACATAAAATTTCAACGAAAACAAATTCTCCACAACTATTGTCCATGCACAACAGATTTTCTGACTTGAAATAAGAAATTAAATAGTATTTCGTGCCATATTTCTTTGAAAATAAACTGATTAACATCTCAAATTTAATTCTAATTCAACGAGGCAAATCTAACTGAAATTCAACCAGATAAAAACTTTCAAGAATAAAGCTTAAATTGTTAGTCATATGATGCAGAGCGAAGAGAAGGAAGTTGCTATTTGTTCATACACATACACAGGTATATAATGGGGACTTTCCTGCTATACGGTGCACATGTATATAATGGGGACTTTCCTGCTATATATGATCACTCTTAACTTAATATGGCAATAGAGAGGGAACACCAAAGTGGGTTCCTTATTTACAAAGTATTAAGTGTTTAGAAATAAGTATTAATTTCTACCTAATGGAAGGGATTTCCATAAATATTGTATAAACCCGAGCAGTATAACTACACAATTATAGAAATGATTAGGTCAACTAATAAAGCACAGCTTATAGATGAATTGAGTGCCAATGATAATCTTAACAATGGATTTCATTTTAAAATGTCCTTGAGACTATCTATGTATTATGCGTAGGTTTACCAGAATAAATTCATTGTCACTTCTTGGTTGGTTAACTGTTGTTTATATTCAAATGACCCAGAAAGTCCTAATTCTTGAGTTACGTTGATACTGGATGTCAAGAACTATTAAAAACATTTAAAATATCATTGAAAGAGTGAATGCAGAGAAAGAATTTACCAGACTAAATTCAATGAATTTACTTCACATCTTGATAAACTGATGTTAATATTTCACATATCTCATAAATTCTTAATTAATGAGGTAATGTCTCATTAGTGACATAATGTCAGACAGTACTGAACAATTTGCAAATATTGAAAGAGTGAATACAGAGAAATATAAAAATTACCCCCCTTGATGCGCTGTTACCCCACACTCAAATCAGCATAGAATCACATCTGGCAGCTAAATGGTTGATTAAGATTGGTATACAATTAATGCTAAAAAAAGAAAAAAGAAATACCACCATGGAAATATTATACCTGGATGAATATTGATCCAGGGTGGTGAAATAATCAACCTGGCATTTAATTGGGGTATGTTTGAAAATTTGATGATGATTTTTGTGTGCGTAATTAGGGTAGTTTCAAAAGCGGTAAATTTAAAAACGGAAAAAGCACACAGACCTATTAATTGTTTTGGGCCATATTGGGTCCAAAGAGTCAATATTCAAAATTGACTAGATTAGAAAATTCCAGCATTCACAAGGAATCGAGAATAGGCCTGGACATTAACACTGTCGCCTACGGAGAATAATCGGTGTACTGTATAACCTATAGTGATTTTGGACTTTTGAGAGTTCCACAATATTTTGCCGTTCCCAGTTTTTTCTAGCACCATATATGTATTCAAAATGACTTCTTTAAATAATATGGACGGATTTTGGGCAGAATACATTGCATATCTAGATTTTAAATGCACAAGTGACATGGATAGTGGCTGTAAAATGTGCGGTGGGGCCAACACTGCAAAGGGATATGGTATTTTGAGAGTGAAGTGGCCAGATGGGAAAGAGACCAGAGAAAGAGCGCATCGATTGGCTTGGTTGTGTCACCATAGACTGCAAAGGGATGAGTTGACACCATATCACCATGGGCCCGATGGGATAGAATGCAGCCATCTGTGTGGGAGGGCGGCATGTGTGAACGTCTTTCATCTTTGCTTTGAGAGCCATATCATGAATATGGGGAGGGTCAGCTGTCAGAAGGCCGCATCGTGTTTGGGGTGCGATCCTTCATGTATCATCACACAGGTCACCTGACGGGTTGAGTAGAGTTTTGGTAAACCTCATTTTTGAACTTTAACCCTTTTAACCTGACATGGATAGTGGCTGTAACTTATGGGGTGGGGCCAACACTGAAATCACTCGATTCGGCGTCAATTTAACCCTTGTGAGACCTTCTAAAATTATGTCTTCACTTCCCAGTTATGCCCCAGGGCGTGGATTATGAGGAGAGATTTATTGGAAGTCATAATATATTTTGTATTGCCCGGGAACAATACTTTTGAGTTAATTTCATCGATTGTCTTACGATTCCGTTTTCGAGGAGTAAATCAGACGTCGTGTATTACGCCCGTCACGAGTTAGATCTCGATCTAGGTCAATCATGCTGTCAACTTGTCCCGTGTCGGGAGGGCTTGTCTGGGGAGGGGGGGGGGGTGTAAAATACCTAGACATGTAAATGTCTACCCCTGTGCGTGTCACAATATCAGGAATATGGGGAGGGTCAGCTGACAGAAGGCCGCGTCGTGTTTGGGGTGCGATCCTTCATGTATCGGAACACAGGTCACCAGACGGGTTGAGTAGAGTTTTGGTAAACCTCATTTTTGAACTTTAACCCTTTTACCTTCATGATACTTACTATAGGAATGCTCCAATTTTGCATTTGGTTTACCTGTATGTGGAACTAGTATGTCTTTTTTATATTGTTTTCCTCTTGACACTGACCATACAAATATCATACAGAGTCTTTCGCCTTTCAACTCTGGCTTTCTTAGTTTTCAGCTGTTTTTTATATTTTTTCAAGTACTCATCTGATTCCTTCATATTTTGCAGTGATTTTCCAACTTTACTGAGCGGTGATATTGGACAGTCCATATCCTGGCATAGATCATCAATGGAACCGGCAGTGCCAAGGTTAACAGAATGACAGCTGGTAACATTTTTAGTTGTTGGTGTACGAAAGGCTCTATTAAAGGCTTCCACCTTCTGCATATTTGTATTTGGCTTGGTACTCTCCAACATGGCTGGTCCCAGTCTGTAATTTATACAGTCGCGTAGAATTTGCAACGCACGCTGCACTAAACATGTGCCACACTCACTTATAATGCAGACTGCACCACAAAAAAGTGCCAGGCCTACTTATAGCGCTCACTGCACTAAAATAGTGGCACACCCACTTATAACGCACAATGCACTAAAAAGTGTAACGCCCACTTAAAACGCACACTGCACCAAAAAAGTGTCACGCCCACTTATAACGCACACTGTAATAAAAGGTGCCACGCCCACTTATAACACACTTTTTTAGTGCAGCGTGCGTTACACGTGTGCGTGACACTTTTTAGTGCATTGTGCGTTTTAAGTGGGCGTGGCACCTTTTAGTGCAATGTCCGTTATATGTGAGCGTGTCACTTTTTTTTAGTGCAGCGTGCGTTATAAGTGGGCGTGCCAATTTTTTAGTGCAGCGTGCGTTATAAGGGGGCGTGGCTGTTTTTAGTGCAGCGTGCGTTATAAGTGGGTGTGGTACTTTTTTAGTGCAGCGTGGGTTGCAAGTGGATGTGGTACTTTTTTAGTGCAGCGTGGGTTGCAAGTGGGCGTGGCACAGTTTTAGTGCAGTGGGCGTGGCACCTTTTCAGTACAGTGGGCGTGGCAGTTTTTTAATGAAGCGTGCGTTATAACTGAGCGTGGCACTTTATTAGTGCAGCGTGCGTTATAAGTGGGCGTGGCACTTTTTTTAGTGCAGTGTGCGTTTTCAGTGGGCGTGGCACTTTTAGTGCAGTGTGCGTTCTAAGTGAGCGTGGCACTTTTTTTAGTGCAGCGTGCGATATAAGTGGGCGTGGCACTTTTTCAGTGCAGCGTGTGTTATAAGTGGGCGTGGCACTTTTTCAATGCAGCGTGTATTTTAAGTGGGCGTGGCACTTTTTCAGTGCAGCGTTTGTTATAAGTGGGCGTGTGTTATAAGTGCAGCGTGCGTTATAAGTGGGCGCGGCATTTTTTTAATGCAGCGTGTGTTATAAGTGTGCGTGGCACTTTTTCAGTGCAGCGTGTGTTATAAGTGGGCTTGGCACTTTTTTAGTGCATCGTGTGTCATAAGTGGGCGTGGCACTTTTTAAGTACTGCGTGTGTTATACGTGCAGCGTGTGTTATAAGTGGGCGTGGCACCTTGTTAGTGCAGCGTGTGTTATAAGTGGGCGTGCCTCCTTTTCAGTGCAGCGTGTGTTATAAGTGGGCGGGCACTTTTTTAGTGCAGCGTGTGTTATAAGTGGGCGTGGCACTTTTTCAGCGCAACGTGTGTTAAAAGTGGGCGTGGCACTTTTTCAGAGCAACGTGTGTTATAAGTGGGCGTGGCACTTTTTCAGTGCGGCGTGTGTTATAAGTGCAGCGTGTGTTATAAGTGCAGCGTGTGTTATAACACCCACTTATAACACACGCTGCACTGAAATACTGCCACGGCCACTTACAACACACGCTGCACTGAAAAAGTGCCACGCCCACTTATAACACACGCTACAATGAAAAAGTGCCACGCCCACTTATAACACACGCTGCACTTAAAAAATACCACGCCCACTTATAACACACGCTGCACTGAATAGGGTCACGCCCACTTATAACACACGCTGCACTGAAAAAGTGCCACGCCCACTTATAACACACGCTGCGCTGAAAATGTGCCACGCCCACTTATAACACACGCTGCACTTAAACAGTGCCACGCCCACTTATAACACACGCTGCAATGAAAAAATACCACGCCCACTTATAACACACGCTGCACTGAAAAAGTGCCACGCCCACTTATAACACACGCTGCATTTATAACACACGCCCACTTATAACACACACTGCACTGAAAAAGTGCCACGCCCACTTATAACACACGCTGCACTGATAACACACGCCCACTTATAACACACGCTGCACTGAAAAAGTGCCACGCCCACTTATAACACACGCTGCATTTGTAACACACGCCCACTTATAACACACGCTGCACTGAAAAATTGCCACGCCCACTTATAACACACGCTGCAATGATAAAATACCACGTCCACTTATAACACACGCTGCACTGAAAAAGGTCACGCCCACTTATAACACACGCTGCACTGAACAAGTGCCACCCCCACTTATAACACACGCTGCATTTATAACACACGCCCACTTATAACACACGCTGCACTGAAAAAGTGCCACGCCCACTTATAACACACGCTGCATTTATAACACACGCCCACTTATAACACACACTGCACTGAAAAAGTGCCACGCCCAATTATAACACACGGTGCACTGAAAAAGTGCCACGCCCACGTATAACACACGCTGCACTGATAACACACGCCCACTTATAACACACCCTGCACTGAAAAGGTGCCACGCCCAATTATAGCACACGCTGCACTGAAAAAGTTCCACGCCCAGTTATAACACACGCTGCACTGAAAAGGACAACTCTCACTTATAACACACGCTGCACTGAAAAGGGCTACGCCCACTTATAACACACGCTGCGTTGAAAATGTGCCACGCCCACTTATAACACACGCTGCACTGAAACAGTGCCACGCCCACGCTGCACTGAAAAAGTGCCACGCCCAATTATAGCACACGCTGCACTGAAAAAGTTCCACGCCCACTTATAACACACGTTGCACTGAAAAGGACCACTCTCACTTATAACACAGGCTACAATGAAAAAGTGCAACGCCCACTTATAACACACGCTGCACTGAAAATGTGCCACGCCCACTTATAACACACGCTGCATTGAAAAACTGCCACGGCCACTTATAACACACGCTGCACTGAAAAGTGCCACGCCCATTTATAAAACACGCTGCACTGAAAAAGTGCCACGCCCACTTATAACACACGCTGCACTGAAAAAGTGCCACGCCCACTTATAACACACGCTGCACTGGAAAATTGCCACGCCCACTTATAACGCACGCTGCACTGAAAAATTGCCACGCCCACGCTGCACTGAAAAAGTGCCACGCCCACTTATAACACACGCTGCACTGAAAAGGGTCACGCCCTCTTATAACACACGCTGCACTGAAAAGGTGCCACGCCCACTTATAACACACGCTGCGTTGAAAATGTGCCACACCCACTTATAACACACGCTGCACTGAAACAGTGCCACGCCCACGCTGCACTGAAAAAATGCCACGCCCAATTATAGCACACGCTGCACTGAAAAAGTTCCACGCCCACTTATAACACACGTTGCACTGAAAAGGACCACTCTCACTTATAACACAGGCTACAATGAAAAAGTGCCACGCCCACTTATAACACACGCTGCACTGAAAATGTGCCACGCCCACTTATAACACACGCTGCATTGAAAAACTGCCACGGCCACTTATAACACACGCTGCACTGAAAAGTGCCACGCCCATTTATAACACACGCTGCACTGAAAAATTGCCACGCCCACTTATAACACACGCTGCACTGAAAAAATACCACGCCCACTTATAACACACGCTGCACTGAAAAGAGTCACGCCCTCTTATAACACACGCTGCACTGAAAAGGTGCCACGCCCACTTATAACACACGCTGCGTTGAAAATGTGCCACGCCCACTTATAACACACGCTGCACTGAAACAGTGCCACGCCCACGCTGCACTGAACAAGTGCCACGCCCAATTATAGCACACGCTGCACTGAAAAAGTTCCACGCCCACTTATAACACACGTTGCACTGAAAAGGACCACTCTCACTTATAACACAGGCTACAATGAAAAAGTGCCACGCCCACTTATAACACACGCTGCACTGAAAATGTGCCACGCCCACTTATAACACACGCTGCATTGAAAAACTGCCACGGCCACTTATAACACACGCTGCACTGAAAAGTGCCACGCCCATTTATAAAACACGCTGCACTGAAAAAGTGCCACGCCCACTTATAACACACGCTGCACTGAAAAAGTGCCACGCCCACTTATAACACACGCTGCACTGAAAAAAATGCCACGCCCACTTATAACACACGCTGCACTGAAAATGTGCCACGCCCACTTTTAACACACGCTGCACTGAAAAATTGCCACGCCCACGCTGCACTGAAAAAGTGCCACGCCCACGCTGCACTGAAAAAGTGCCACGCCCACTTATAACACACGCTCAACTGAAAAGGGATACGCCCACTTATAACACACGCTGCACTGAAAAAGTGCCACGCCCACTTATAACACACGCTGCACTGAAAAGTGCCACGCCCATTTATAACGCACGCTGCACTGAAAAGGGTCACGCCCTCTTATAACACACGCTGCACTGAAAAGGTGCCACGCCCACTTATAACACCCCACGCGTTGAAAATGTGCCACGCCCACTTATAACACACGCTGCACTGAAACAGTGCCACGCCCACGCTGCACTGAAAAAATGCCACGCCCAATTATAGCACACGCTGCACTGAAAAAGTTCCACGCCCACTTATAACACACGTTGCACTGAAAAGGACCACTCTCACTTATAACACAGGCTACAATGAAAAAGTGCCACGCCCACTTATAACACACGCTGCACTGAAAATGTGCCACGCCCACTTATAAATAATATAATTCATCACCATTTGGAACATCTGTGTCTCAGAAGGTGCCCATAGAGTAATAGAAAATAGCTGAAATCATGAAATCACCCCCCCCCCCATTGTGGCTCCCAGAATGCAACAGAGTTCAAACAAGTTTATTTTCAATGGAATGGGAATAACTCTATATCTAAATGTATAGAGTTATGCCCTTTCCATTGAAAATAATAGACTGTGCAGAAACATCAGCACAGAACAGACATCGTTTTCTCAACAAAAACAACATGTTCACAGTTTATTGCATTGAAAATGGCATATATCTCATATATATTTTGAAGACCTCTGTCTGTTTGTCTGTCTGTCTGTCTGTCTGTCCTTAATACAAATCTACGATTCTCGACCGATCGGGACGAAACTTGGTACGTGTGTGTAGTTTGACCAGGCGGTGGTCGTTGTCGTATTGGCGAGCCCGTGCGACGCCCGTGCAGCGCATGCGCGGACGAGATCTCGGAAACGGGTAGAGCTATCGACTTGAAATATGGTATGTGAATGTATCTTGCCCCGAGTACGAATTTTATCGGGTCGCCGAGCCCGTGTGACGCCAGCTTCGCGCATGCGCAGACGAGATCTCGGAAACGGGTGGAGCTATCGACTTGAAATTTGCTATGTGAATGTATCTTTCCCCGGATACGAATTTTATCGGGTCGCCGAGCCCGTGCGACGCCAGCTTCGCGCATGCGCAGACGAGATCTCGGAAACGGGTGGAGCTATCGACTTGAAATTTGCTATGTGAATGTATCTTGCCCCGGATACGAATTTCATCGGGTCGCCGAGCACGTGCGACGCCAGCTTCGCGCATGCGCAGACCAGATCTCGGAAACGGGTGGAGCTATCGACTTGAAATTTGGTATTTGAATAGCCCGGACAACGTCGGGCTCATCGGCTAGTCTCATATATATTTTGAAGACCTCTGTCTGTTTGTCTGTCTGTCATTAATACAAATCTACGATTCTCGACCGATCGGGACGAAACTTGGTACGTGTGTGTAGTTTGACCAGGCGGTCGTCATTGTCGTATTGGCGAGCCCGTGCGACGCCCGTGCAGCGCATGCGCAGACGAGATCTCGGAAACTGGTGGAGCTATCGACTTGAAATTTGCTATGTGAATGTATCTTTCCCCGGATACGATTTTTATCGGGTCGCCGAGCCCGTGCGACGCAAGCTTCGCGCATGCGCAGACCAGATCTCTGAAACGGGTGGAGCTATCGACTTGAAATTTGGTTTTTGAATAGCCCGGACAACGTCGGGCTCATCGGCTAGTTTTATATAATGTGATCTGGGCATTCGAAATTAAGTGGGCCTTTATTTATCCCTATTTGAAACCTGTTGGCTGGTCCCAGTGATAATAATACAAGTGCAGAAAACATTCATGTATAAGCCAGTTCACACCCCTCGGCCAAATCAAATCGCTTGAATCAATATTTCTTGTATGAATCTATTTCACTGCAGCCAAAATATAAACGAGAGCTAAAATTCACCATTATATTAGCATGAATTTGAGAGTAAGCTGAGAGAGAGGAAGGTGTGACATTCCAACATTACGTCACGACAATGATCGCACCAGTCACATTTGTTTGGAGTGTTTAATCCACAATAATCACTTGGTAATAATATAGAGAATATTCCACAATCTGCTCACATACAAAATCCAGGCAATATACTCATGTTTGGTTATATGAGTTTGGTTTCTGGATGATAACTTAAGTTTGGTTTATTTTATCAGAACCAAATTTGGTATGTGAGTTTTCCAGACCAAAATACAGGTCAAGATCGAATGTGGGTTCAATACGAATATTTTTTACTGACTTGTGGCTCTGTTCGACTTAGAATTTTCAGTATTTGATGTTTCCGGATGATAACTTTAGTTTGGTTTATTTTATCGGAACCAAATTTGGTATGTGAGTTTTCTGTTCTGCAACAATGATAAAATCTCCTGCAGCTGGCAGAAGTATATTTCTCAGACCACTAGCTGGTCTGGGCGGCATAGAATGATAAATGAACTTCATAAAGGTGCAACAAACCCAATTAACATACCTTGTATTTTATATGTCCATTTGACTTATAAAATTCATTGTCCGCCCATAATAACATTTCCAATACTACAATTTAGTGTCACTGCCATTGTTTGTTTGTGTTCAATTCATAAAAGCACACTGGGCGTATTTTGCCACACTCTGCACAGTTCTGGTGATATCACAACACAAACTTCCTGTGATGTGGAATAGTTTCTCTTCAGTCAGAATATCCTCCCATGGTCAATGAGCAATTGACTTCTGTTGTAGGAATATGTAGCACCACACAAGATTCCATAATATTTGAATGAATGGTAATTGATACCTAATCATCGTACTGAAAGTGGCTGAATTCTGTTTTCCTTGGGGTGTGAATTGGTTTATAAATATGTCATAATCCGCTTTGGCATCTGTACAAGAAATACAGATCGTAGCACTATGCGCCTTGGTCTGTATTTCTTGTACAGATACCCAAGCAGGTTATAACTATACTTACATGGGGGCGTTCAGACAAATTGGCATAGAATGTTTTTTTTTTAACTCATCTGAACATTGAACCAAACCTCAGCAGGAATTCAGTTCAAAAGGGTTACGGGATTCTTGCAAGCCTTGAAATACTGCATATGTCATTTGCAGAATGAGGTCCCCAGAGGGTGAATTTAGTGAAACTATCCTGCAGAGTGAGCTAGCATCACCTAATTCACCTTCTGTGGGCCTCATCCTGCTGAGGTCTCAACTGCAATGGAAGATGAAGACAATGTACAGCTCATCAGTCACACACCATGTAATCCGACCAGGCCACTGTTCAGGAAAACTCAATAGTCCACTACAAGTTTAGTGTGCCGGTTATTTGCAGAATGAGGTCCACAGAGGGTGAATTATGTGACGCTATCCTGCATATCGGGTTAGCATCACTAAATTCACCCTATGGGGACCTCATTATGCTTAGGCCTTATCTTCTCTGGAAAGTTTCTTTATTATCAAATTTCTACAAAAAACTTAGATTCTATTTCTGTTTTAGTTTAGTTTCCCAAATTGGCAGACAACACATTGCATAATCGAAGTTCCCAATGGGTGAACATCACAATATTCAGGAAGCTCCAGTCCTGGAAGTGTTAATTAAATAGCCTGAATTTATGTGGATAAATTATGGCACTATAATTTCAAAAAGGGAAAAATGAACGAAATGAATTTGACAGGTGTTATACTGACAGACGAAGCTATTGTGACTGATTACCAAATAGGGGTACTTCGGTCATTCCGATATTTCAAGAATAACCATTGAAAGAGTCAAAGAAAGAAAACAAACATTTTTTTGTCCTTAATTTAAAATTTATTTTCAGACAAGTATACAACTCTACATACAAGTAAAAGCACAAAAGTTTGTAAAACATTTCTAGCAAGAAATATTTCTACAAAATCATATTTACAATTCGTATGAGAAAACATCTCACTCAGTTGATTATGAAAGTCATACCTGCAAAGATTTAATTAAGTCAACTACATATACTAGATGTACTCATAATCAGTCATTTTAATCACTCTTGTTTCAATTTAAATGATGAGATTTCATTTCCCTGTTGATCAGAGAAATGAAATGTCAAATGTTCTGTAAGGTAAGAGTATGTAATTTCGGTACCTAATTCATCTAAATCTGAGTAGCCGCGACATTTTTATCACATAATTTCACATAAAAACATGAACCCAAAATATTGTAATAATAACGACCAGTTGATTAACACTATTCTATTCAATTTGAAGTATGATGTTTTGAGAAAGTTACCCTCCTATGCCCTATTTTATGTGTTGCGATAGTTAGTATGCGATACGATTCTGGAACCACCATAAATAACCGGCTTATATATGAATAATTATCAGTCTAGTATAATGAACTGCAGAGAAGCTGAAATTGGTGAACATCTCCAAGTTCACCTAAAGACTACAAGACCCAAATTTCGGTGTTAATAGTCCGCACCTTCATACAGATTACACAATATAATCAGAACAATATGTAAAATAACACCAATGATGATTGGCTCGAACACAATCACGACAAAATTATTTCCAAATAATGAAATATTACATTAAATAACACTCCTTGGTTAGATATAAAACAAACTTGAAGATAATCAAAATGCTTTCAGTGGTGCAAATATCGCTGAAAAATCAAGTCTTTCCTATGCCCTCATGGTAATATCGGCATTTCCCAATGCCTGAGGAGAGCCATTTGTCGAATTCCAGATTTTCAAAGCCCCACAGGAATTCTATAAAATCTTCCATTGATAAGTTTGCTCCCCTTTAAGCTTGATCTGCACAAATGGCAGCAGCTACAGCCCTATTTATCTTCCGAATTCATCTGACATGCATCCTTATCCTGAGCACTGAATTTACACATACATGACTCACTTTAAACCGAGCGCTGAATTTAGACATACGAGACTCACTTTAAACAGAGCGCTGAATTTAGACATACGAGACTCACTTTTATCATGCAGAGTCTTGTTGAATATTTTGATTGGGATTGTGGCCGTGCTCATTAATGAGGTTTCTTGTGAAGTGGTTGACTGTAATGATGCTAAGAATTGTCATACAAGCCATGCTTACTCCATCATTCCATGTCAAAATCCTTATCAAACAATTGCAATATACAAAATGGCAAAAAGGGAGTTTCCATACAACTATAACCATTATCAATTTGTTTGACATCAAATTAATATTTTTTAAATAAAATGTTTAGGCTAAAATGTTGAGTTTTCCTTGGTTTTCCTGAAAATTCAAAATTGGGCATGGATGAAAAAATAAAAACAAAGTTAATTTATCTTGCCTCATTACCAACTTGAGAATATGCATTGTGTTGGAAGTTACATAAGAAATTATGAGATCATAACTTTCTGAAAAGAAATGCAACGACCGACTGAATTCTATCTTAAATGCATACCGGTATATAGCTTTTTTTTGGTCTTCATCTTTAAATAATAATGACTGTTTCATTAGAAAATCTAAACAAGAATATAAAACTGTGTCAAAATGGTGTTATCTCCAGTCTGATAATTTGTATGACAATGTTAAAATGTTTAAACATCGTATGTGACTTTAAAATAATAGAGCTATCATTACATCTTCAATGACAATGTTAAAATGTTTATCTGAACATCGTATGTGACTTTGAAATAACATAACTCGCATGTGACTTATACCACAACTTGTCCAATGTTTTAAAAGTTCTAATAGTTTGTTACAGTTAAATAACTTTGAAAAAGATTCTCATCTCAACAGAATAAAAAATCTTTGCACCACATTATATGTATTACATGCATTTATTGAAACAAACTGAGGGAGGGGGTAATCATGGCATCATTCCTAGACTTATATCAAACAGTGTTTTATATAACCTACAAAGCTTGGATCAGTACTCATATCATTATACCCCATAGCTTGTGTTCCAACAACTTTACTGTTCAGTCTACGCATGTGAGGAGACAAACACTCATAGTCTGTTGGAAGACTTTACACATAAAATTTCAACGAAAACAAATTCTCCACAACTATTGTCCATGCACAACAGATTTTCTGACTTGAAATAAGAAATTAAATAGTATTTCGTGCCATATTTCTTTGAAAATAAACTGATTAACATCTCAAATTTAATTCTAATTCAACGAGGCAAATCTAACTGAAATTCAACCAGATAAAAACTTTCAAGAATAAAGCTTAAATTGTTAGTCATATGATGCAGAGCGAAGAGAAGGAAGTTGCTATTTGTTCATACACATACACAGGTATATAATGGGGACTTTCCTGCTATACGGTGCACATGTATATAATGGGGACTTTCCTGCTATATATGATCACTCTTAACTTAATATGGCAATAGAGAGGGAACACCAAAGTGGGTTCCTTATTTACAAAGTATTAAGTGTTTAGAAATAAGTATTAATTTCTACCTAATGGAAGGGATTTCCATAAATATTGTATAAACCCGAGCAGTATAACTACACAATTATAGAAATGATTAGGTCAACTAATAAAGCACAGCTTATAGATGAATTGAGTGCCAATGATAATCTTAACAATGGATTTCATTTTAAAATGTCCTTGAGACTATCTATGTATTATGCGTAGGTTTACCAGAATAAATTCATTGTCACTTCTTGGTTGGTTAACTGTTGTTTATATTCAAATGACCCAGAAAGTCCTAATTCTTGAGTTACGTTGATACTGGATGTCAAGAACTATTAAAAACATTTAAAATATCATTGAAAGAGTGAATGCAGAGAAAGAATTTACCAGACTAAATTCAATGAATTTACTTCACATCTTGATAAACTGATGTTAATATTTCACATATCTCATAAATTCTTAATTAATGAGGTAATGTCTCATTAGTGACATAATGTCAGACAGTACTGAACAATTTGCAAATATTGAAAGAGTGAATACAGAGAAATATAAAAATTACCCCCCTTGATGCGCTGTTACCCCACACTCAAATCAGCATAGAATCACATCTGGCAGCTAAATGGTTGATTAAGATTGGTATACAATTAATGCTAAAAAAAGAAAAAAGAAATACCACCATGGAAATATTATACCTGGATGAATATTGATCCAGGGTGGTGAAATAATCAACCTGGCATTTAATTGGGGTATGTTTGAAAATTTGATGATGATTTTTGTGTGCGTAATTAGGGTAGTTTCAAAAGCGGTAAATTTAAAAACGGAAAAAGCACACAGACCTATTAATTGTTTTGGGCCATATTGGGTCCAAAGAGTCAATATTCAAAATTGACTAGATTAGAAAATTCCAGCATTCACAAGGAATCGAGAATAGGCCTGGACATTAACACTGTCGCCTACGGAGAATAATCGGTGTACTGTATAACCTATAGTGATTTTGGACTTTTGAGAGTTCCACAATATTTTGCCGTTCCCAGTTTTTTCTAGCACCATATATGTATTCAAAATGACTTCTTTAAATAATATGGACGGATTTTGGGCAGAATACATTGCATATCTAGATTTTAAATGCACAAGTGACATGGATAGTGGCTGTAAAATGTGCGGTGGGGCCAACACTGCAAAGGGATATGGTATTTTGAGAGTGAAGTGGCCAGATGGGAAAGAGACCAGAGAAAGAGCGCATCGATTGGCTTGGTTGTGTCACCATAGACTGCAAAGGGATGAGTTGACACCATATCACCATGGGCCCGATGGGATAGAATGCAGCCATCTGTGTGGGAGGGCGGCATGTGTGAACGTCTTTCATCTTTGCTTTGAGAGCCATATCATGAATATGGGGAGGGTCAGCTGTCAGAAGGCCGCATCGTGTTTGGGGTGCGATCCTTCATGTATCATCACACAGGTCACCTGACGGGTTGAGTAGAGTTTTGGTAAACCTCATTTTTGAACTTTAACCCTTTTAACCTGACATGGATAGTGGCTGTAACTTATGGGGTGGGGCCAACACTGAAATCACTCGATTCGGCGTCAATTTAACCCTTGTGAGACCTTCTAAAATTATGTCTTCACTTCCCAGTTATGCCCCAGGGCGTGGATTATGAGGAGAGATTTATTGGAAGTCATAATATATTTTGTATTGCCCGGGAACAATACTTTTGAGTTAATTTCATCGATTGTCTTACGATTCCGTTTTCGAGGAGTAAATCAGACGTCGTGTATTACGCCCGTCACGAGTTAGATCTCGATCTAGGTCAATCATGCTGTCAACTTGTCCCGTGTCGGGAGGGCTTGTCTGGGGAGGGGGGGGGGTGTAAAATACCTAGACATGTAAATGTCTACCCCTGTGCGTGTCACAATATCAGGAATATGGGGAGGGTCAGCTGACAGAAGGCCGCGTCGTGTTTGGGGTGCGATCCTTCATGTATCGGAACACAGGTCACCAGACGGGTTGAGTAGAGTTTTGGTAAACCTCATTTTTGAACTTTAACCCTTTTACCTTCATGATACTTACTATAGGAATGCTCCAATTTTGCATTTGGTTTACCTGTATGTGGAACTAGTATGTCTTTTTTATATTGTTTTCCTCTTGACACTGACCATACAAATATCATACAGAGTCTTTCGCCTTTCAACTCTGGCTTTCTTAGTTTTCAGCTGTTTTTTATATTTTTTCAAGTACTCATCTGATTCCTTCATATTTTGCAGTGATTTTCCAACTTTACTGAGCGGTGATATTGGACAGTCCATATCCTGGCATAGATCATCAATGGAACCGGCAGTGCCAAGGTTAACAGAATGACAGCTGGTAACATTTTTAGTTGTTGGTGTACGAAAGGCTCTATTAAAGGCTTCCACCTTCTGCATATTTGTATTTGGCTTGGTACTCTCCAACATGGCTGGTCCCAGTCTGTAATTTATACAGTCGCGTAGAATTTGCAACGCACGCTGCACTAAACATGTGCCACACTCACTTATAATGCAGACTGCACCACAAAAAAGTGCCAGGCCTACTTATAGCGCTCACTGCACTAAAATAGTGGCACACCCACTTATAACGCACAATGCACTAAAAAGTGTAACGCCCACTTAAAACGCACACTGCACCAAAAAAGTGTCACGCCCACTTATAACGCACACTGTAATAAAAGGTGCCACGCCCACTTATAACACACTTTTTTAGTGCAGCGTGCGTTACACGTGTGCGTGACACTTTTTAGTGCATTGTGCGTTTTAAGTGGGCGTGGCACCTTTTAGTGCAATGTCCGTTATATGTGAGCGTGTCACTTTTTTTTAGTGCAGCGTGCGTTATAAGTGGGCGTGCCAATTTTTTAGTGCAGCGTGCGTTATAAGGGGGCGTGGCTGTTTTTAGTGCAGCGTGCGTTATAAGTGGGTGTGGTACTTTTTTAGTGCAGCGTGGGTTGCAAGTGGATGTGGTACTTTTTTAGTGCAGCGTGGGTTGCAAGTGGGCGTGGCACAGTTTTAGTGCAGTGGGCGTGGCACCTTTTCAGTACAGTGGGCGTGGCAGTTTTTTAATGAAGCGTGCGTTATAACTGAGCGTGGCACTTTATTAGTGCAGCGTGCGTTATAAGTGGGCGTGGCACTTTTTTTAGTGCAGTGTGCGTTTTCAGTGGGCGTGGCACTTTTAGTGCAGTGTGCGTTCTAAGTGAGCGTGGCACTTTTTTTAGTGCAGCGTGCGATATAAGTGGGCGTGGCACTTTTTCAGTGCAGCGTGTGTTATAAGTGGGCGTGGCACTTTTTCAATGCAGCGTGTATTTTAAGTGGGCGTGGCACTTTTTCAGTGCAGCGTTTGTTATAAGTGGGCGTGTGTTATAAGTGCAGCGTGCGTTATAAGTGGGCGCGGCATTTTTTTAATGCAGCGTGTGTTATAAGTGTGCGTGGCACTTTTTCAGTGCAGCGTGTGTTATAAGTGGGCTTGGCACTTTTTTAGTGCATCGTGTGTCATAAGTGGGCGTGGCACTTTTTAAGTACTGCGTGTGTTATACGTGCAGCGTGTGTTATAAGTGGGCGTGGCACCTTGTTAGTGCAGCGTGTGTTATAAGTGGGCGTGCCTCCTTTTCAGTGCAGCGTGTGTTATAAGTGGGCGGGCACTTTTTTAGTGCAGCGTGTGTTATAAGTGGGCGTGGCACTTTTTCAGCGCAACGTGTGTTAAAAGTGGGCGTGGCACTTTTTCAGAGCAACGTGTGTTATAAGTGGGCGTGGCACTTTTTCAGTGCGGCGTGTGTTATAAGTGCAGCGTGTGTTATAAGTGCAGCGTGTGTTATAACACCCACTTATAACACACGCTGCACTGAAATACTGCCACGGCCACTTACAACACACGCTGCACTGAAAAAGTGCCACGCCCACTTATAACACACGCTACAATGAAAAAGTGCCACGCCCACTTATAACACACGCTGCACTTAAAAAATACCACGCCCACTTATAACACACGCTGCACTGAAAAGGGTCACGCCCACTTATAACACACGCTGCACTGAAAAAGTGCCACGCCCACTTATAACACACGCTGCGCTGAAAATGTGCCACGCCCACTTATAACACACGCTGCACTGAAACAGTGCCACGCCCACTTATAACACACGCTGCAATGAAAAAATACCACGCCCACTTATAACACACGCTGCACTGAAAAAGTGCCACGCCCACTTATAACACACGCTGCATTTATAACACACGCCCACTTATAACACACACTGCAGTGAAAAAAGTGCCACGCCCACTTATAACACACGCTGCACTGATAACACACGCCCACTTATAACACACGCTGCAGTGAAAAAGTGCCACGCCCACTTATAACACACGCTGCATTTGTAACACACGCCCACTTATAACACACGCTGCACTGAAAAATTGCCACGCCCACTTATAACACACGCTGCAATGATAAAATACCACGTCCACTTATAACACACGCTGCACTGAAAAGGGTCACGCCCATTTATAACACACGCTGCACTGAACAAGTGCCACCCCCACTTATAACACACGCTGCATTTATAACACACGCCCACTTATAACACACGCTGCACTGAAAAAGTGCCACGCCCACTTATAACACACGCTGCATTTATAACACACGCCCACTTATAACACACACTGCACTGAAAAAGTGCCACGCCCAATTATAACACACGGTGCACTGAAAAAGTGCCACGCCCACGTATAACACACGCTGCACTGATAACACACGGCCACTTATAACACACCCTGCACTGAAAAGGTGCCACGCCCAATTATAGCACACGCTGCACTGAAAAAGTTCCACGCCCAGTTATAACACACGCTGCACTGAAAAGGACAACTCTCACTTATAACACACGCTGCACTGAAAAGGGCTACGCCCACTTATAACACACGCTGCGTTGAAAATGTGCCACGCCCACTTATAACACACGCTGCACTGAAACAGTGCCACGCCCACGCTGCACTGAAAAAGTGCCACGCCCAATTATAGCACACGCTGCACTGAAAAAGTTCCACGCCCACTTATAACACACGTTGCACTGAAAAGGACCACTCTCACTTATAACACAGGCTACAATGAAAAAGTGCAACGCCCACTTATAACACACGCTGCACTGAAAATGTGCCACGCCCACTTATAACACACGCTGCATTGAAAAACTGCCACGGCCACTTATAACACACGCTGCACTGAAAAGTGCCACGCCCATTTATAAAACACGCTGCACTGAAAAAGTGCCACGCCCACTTATAACACACGCTGCACTGAAAAAGTGCCACGCCCACTTATAACACACGCTGCACTGGAAAATTGCCACGCCCACTTATAACGCACGCTGCACTGAAAAATTGCCACGCCCACGCTGCACTGAAAAAGTGCCACGCCCACTTATAACACACGCTGCACTGAAAAGGGTCACGCCCTCTTATAACACACGCTGCACTGAAAAGGTGCCACGCCCACTTATAACACACGCTGCGTTGAAAATGTGCCACACCCACTTATAACACACGCTGCACTGAAACAGTGCCACGCCCACGCTGCACTGAAAAAATGCCACGCCCAATTATAGCACACGCTGCACTGAAAAAGTTCCACGCCCACTTATAACACACGTTGCACTGAAAAGGACCACTCTCACTTATAACACAGGCTACAATGAAAAAGTGCCACGCCCACTTATAACACACGCTGCACTGAAAATGTGCCACGCCCACTTATAACACACGCTGCATTGAAAAACTGCCACGGCCACTTATAACACACGCTGCACTGAAAAGTGCCACGCCCATTTATAACACACGCTGCACTGAAAAATTGCCACGCCCACTTATAACACACGCTGCACTGAAAAAATACCACGCCCACTTATAACACACGCTGCACTGAAAAGAGTCACGCCCTCTTATAACACACGCTGCACTGAAAAGGTGCCACGCCCACTTATAACACACGCTGCGTTGAAAATGTGCCACGCCCACTTATAACACACGCTGCACTGAAACAGTGCCACGCCCACGCTGCACTGAACAAGTGCCACGCCCAATTATAGCACACGCTGCACTGAAAAAGTTCCACGCCCACTTATAACACACGTTGCACTGAAAAGGACCACTCTCACTTATAACACAGGCTACAATGAAAAAGTGCCACGCCCACTTATAACACACGCTGCACTGAAAATGTGCCACGCCCACTTATAACACACGCTGCATTGAAAAACTGCCACGGCCACTTATAACACACGCTGCACTGAAAAGTGCCACGCCCATTTATAAAACACGTTGCACTGAAAAAGTGCCACGCCCACTTATAACACACGCTGCACTGAAAAAGTGCCACGCCCACTTATAACACACGCTGCACTGAAAAAAATGCCACGCCCACTTATAACACACGCTGCACTGAAAATGTGCCACGCCCACTTTTAACACACGCTGCACTGAAAAATTGCCACGCCCACGCTGCACTGAAAAAGTGCCACGCCCACGCTGCACTGAAAAAGTGCCACGCCCACTTATAACACACGCTCAACTGAAAAGGGATACGCCCACTTATAACACACGCTGCACTGAAAAAGTGCCACGCCCACTTATAACACACGCTGCACTGAAAAGTGCCACGCCCATTTATAACGCACGCTGCACTGAAAAGGGTCACGCCCTCTTATAACACACGCTGCACTGAAAAGGTGCCACGCCCACTTATAACACACGCTGCGTTGAAAATGTGCCACGCCCACTTATAACACACGCTGCACTGAAACAGTGCCACGCCCACGCTGCACTGAAAAAATGCCACGCCCAATTATAGCACACGCTGCACTGAAAAAGTTCCACGCCCACTTATAACACACGTTGCACTGAAAAGGACCACTCTCACTTATAACACAGGCTACAATGAAAAAGTGCCACGCCCACTTATAACACACGCTGCACTGAAAATGTGCCACGCCCACTTATAAATAATATAATTCATCACCATTTGGAACATCTGTGTCTCAGAAGGTGCCCATAGAGTAATAGAAAATAGCTGAAATCATGAAATCACCCCCCCCCCCCATTGTGGCTCCCAGAATGCAACAGAGTTCAAACAAGTTTATTTTCAATGGAATGGGAATAACTCTATATCTAAATGTATAGAGTTATGCCCTTTCCATTGAAAATAATAGACTGTGCAGAAACATCAGCACAGAACAGACATCGTTTTCTCAACAAAAACAACATGTTCACAGTTTATTGCATTGAAAATGGCATATATCTCATATATATTTTGAAGACCTCTGTCTGTTTGTCTGTCTGTCTGTCTGTCTGTCCTTAATACAAATCTACGATTCTCGACCGATCGGGACGAAACTTGGTACGTGTGTGTAGTTTGACCAGGCGGTGGTCGTTGTCGTATTGGCGAGCCCGTGCGACGCCCGTGCAGCGCATGCGCGGACGAGATCTCGGAAACTGGTAGAGCTATCGACTTGAAATATGGTATGTGAATGTATCTTGCCCCGAGTACGAATTTTATCGGGTCGCCGAGCCCGTGCGACGCCAGCTTCGCGCATGCGCAGACGAGATCTCGGAAACGGGTGGAGCTATCGACTTGAAATTTGCTATGTGAATGTATCTTTCCCCGGATACGAATTTTATCGGGTCGCCGAGCCCGTGCGACGCCAGCTTCGCGCATGCGCAGACGAGATCTCGGAAACGGGTGGAGCTATCGACTTGAAATTTGCTATGTGAATGTATCTTGCCCCGGATACGAATTTCATCGGGTCGCCGAGCACGTGCGACGCCAGCTTCGCGCATGCGCAGACCAGATCTCGGAAACGGGTGGAGCTATCGACTTGAAATTTGGTATTTGAATAGCCCGGACAACGTCGGGCTCATCGGCTAGTCTCATATATATTTTGAAGACCTCTGTCTGTTTGTCTGTCTGTCATTAATACAAATCTACGATTCTCGACCGATCGGGACGAAACTTGGTACGTGTGTGTAGTTTGACCAGGCGGTCGTCATTGTCGTATTGGCGAGCCCGTGCGACGCCCGTGCAGCGCATGCGCAGACGAGATCTCGGAAACTGGTGGAGCTATCGACTTGAAATTTGCTATGTGAATGTATCTTTCCCCGGATACGATTTTTATCGGGTCGCCGAGCCCGTGCGACGCAAGCTTCGCGCATGCGCAGACCAGATCTCTGAAACGGGTGGAGCTATCGACTTGAAATTTGGTTTTTGAATAGCCCGGACAACGTCGGGCTCATCGGCTAGTTTTATATAATGTGATCTGGGCATTCGAAATTAAGTGGGCCTTTATTTATCCCTATTTGAAACCTGTTGGCTGGTCCCAGTGATAATAATACAAGTGCAGAAAACATTCATGTATAAGCCAGTTCACACCCCTCGGCCAAATCAAATCGCTTGAATCAATATTTCTTGTATGAATCTATTTCACTGCAGCCAAAATATAAACGAGAGCTAAAATTCACCATTATATTAGCATGAATTTGAGAGTAAGCTGAGAGAGAGGAAGGTGTGACATTCCAACATTACGTCACGACAATGATCGCACCAGTCACATTTGTTTGGAGTGTTTAATCCACAATAATCACTTGGTAATAATATAGAGAATATTCCACAATCTGCTCACATACAAAATCCAGGCAATATACTCATGTTTGGTTATATGAGTTTGGTTTCTGGATGATAACTTAAGTTTGGTTTATTTTATCAGAACCAAATTTGGTATGTGAGTTTTCCAGACCAAAATACAGGTCAAGATCGAATGTGGGTTCAATACGAATATTTTTTACTGACTTGTGGCTCTGTTCGACTTAGAATTTTCAGTATTTGATGTTTCCGGATGATAACTTTAGTTTGGTTTATTTTATCGGAACCAAATTTGGTATGTGAGTTTTCTGTTCTGCAACAATGATAAAATCTCCTGCAGCTGGCAGAAGTATATTTCTCAGACCACTAGCTGGTCTGGGCGGCATAGAATGATAAATGAACTTCATAAAGGTGCAACAAACCCAATTAACATACCTTGTATTTTATATGTCCATTTGACTTATAAAATTCATTGTCCGCCCATAATAACATTTCCAATACTACAATTTAGTGTCACTGCCATTGTTTGTTTGTGTTCAATTCATAAAAGCACACTGGGCGTATTTTGCCACACTCTGCACAGTTCTGGTGATATCACAACACAAACTTCCTGTGATGTGGAATAGTTTCTCTTCAGTCAGAATATCCTCCCATGGTCAATGAGCAATTGACTTCTGTTGTAGGAATATGTAGCACCACACAAGATTCCATAATATTTGAATGAATGGTAATTGATACCTAATCATCGTACTGAAAGTGGCTGAATTCTGTTTTCCTTGGGGTGTGAATTGGTTTATAAATATGTCATAATCCGCTTTGGCATCTGTACAAGAAATACAGATCGTAGCACTATGCGCCTTGGTCTGTATTTCTTGTACAGATACCCAAGCAGGTTATAACTATACTTACATGGGGGCGTTCAGACAAATTGGCATAGAATGTTTTTTTTTTAACTCATCTGAACATTGAACCAAACCTCAGCAGGAATTCAGTTCAAAAGGGTTACGGGATTCTTGCAAGCCTTGAAATACTGCATATGTCATTTGCAGAATGAGGTCCCCAGAGGGTGAATTTAGTGAAACTATCCTGCAGAGTGAGCTAGCATCACCTAATTCACCTTCTGTGGGCCTCATCCTGCTGAGGTCTCAACTGCAATGGAAGATGAAGACAATGTACAGCTCATCAGTCACACACCATGTAATCCGACCAGGCCACTGTTCAGGAAAACTCAATAGTCCACTACAAGTTTAGTGTGCCGGTTATTTGCAGAATGAGGTCCACAGAGGGTGAATTATGTGACGCTATCCTGCATATCGGGTTAGCATCACTAAATTCACCCTATGGGGACCTCATTATGCTTAGGCCTTATCTTCTCTGGAAAGTTTCTTTATTATCAAATTTCTACAAAAAACTTAGATTCTATTTCTGTTTTAGTTTAGTTTCCCAAATTGGCAGACAACACATTGCATAATCGAAGTTCCCAATGGGTGAACATCACAATATTCAGGAAGCTCCAGTCCTGGAAGTGTTAATTAAATAGCCTGAATTTATGTGGATAAATTATGGCACTATAATTTCAAAAAGGGGAAAAATGAACGAAATGAATTTGACAGGTGTTATACTGACAGACGAAGCTATTGTGACTGATTACCAAATAGGGGTACTTCGGTCATTCCGATATTTCAAGAATAACCATTGAAAGAGTCAAAGAAAGAAAACAAACATTTTTTTGTCCTTAATTTAAAATTTATTTTCAGACAAGTATACAACTCTACATACAAGTAAAAGCACAAAAGTTTGTAAAACATTTCTAGCAAGAAATATTTCTACAAAATCATATTTACAATTCGTATGAGAAAACATCTCACTCAGTTGATTATGAAAGTCATACCTGCAAAGATTTAATTAAGTCAACTACATATACTAGATGTACTCATAATCAGTCATTTTAATCACTCTTGTTTCAATTTAAATGATGAGATTTCATTTCCCTGTTGATCAGAGAAATGAAATGTCAAATGTTCTGTAAGGTAAGAGTATGTAATTTCGGTACCTAATTCATCTAAATCTGAGTAGCCGCGACATTTTTATCACATAATTTCACATAAAAACATGAACCCAAAATATTGTAATAATAACGACCAGTTGATTAACACTATTCTATTCAATTTGAAGTATGATGTTTTGAGAAAGTTACCCTCCTATGCCCTATTTTATGTGTTGCGATAGTTAGTATGCGATACGATTCTGGAACCACCATAAATAACCGGCTTATATATGAATAATTATCAGTCTAGTATAATGAACTGCAGAGAAGCTGAAATTGGTGAACATCTCCAAGTTCACCTAAAGACTACAAGACCCAAATTTCGGTGTTAATAGTCCGCACCTTCATACAGATTACACAATATAATCAGAACAATATGTAAAATAACACCAATGATGATTGGCTCGAACACAATCACGACAAAATTATTTCCAAATAATGAAATATTACATTAAATAACACTCCTTGGTTAGATATAAAACAAACTTGAAGATAATCAAAATGCTTTCAGTGGTGCAAATATCGCTGAAAAATCAAGTCTTTCCTATGCCCTCATGGTAATATCGGCATTTCCCAATGCCTGAGGAGAGCCATTTGTCGAATTCCAGATTTTCAAAGCCCCACAGGAATTCTATAAAATCTTCCATTGATAAGTTTGCTCCCCTTTAAGCTTGATCTGCACAAATGGCAGCAGCTACAGCCCTATTTATCTTCCGAATTCATCTGACATGCATCCTTATCCTGAGCACTGAATTTACACATACATGACTCACTTTAAACCGAGCGCTGAATTTAGACATACGAGACTCACTTTAAACAGAGCGCTGAATTTAGACATACGAGACTCACTTTTATCATGCAGAGTCTTGTTGAATATTTTGATTGGGATTGTGGCCGTGCTCATTAATGAGGTTTCTTGTGAAGTGGTTGACTGTAATGATGCTAAGAATTGTCATACAAGCCATGCTTACTCCATCATTCCATGTCAAAATCCTTATCAAACAATTGCAATATACAAAATGGCAAAAAGGGAGTTTCCATACAACTATAACCATTATCAATTTGTTTGACATCAAATTAATATTTTTTAAATAAAATGTTTAGGCTAAAATGTTGAGTTTTCCTTGGTTTTCCTGAAAATTCAAAATTGGGCATGGATGAAAAAATAAAAACAAAGTTAATTTATCTTGCCTCATTACCAACTTGAGAATATGCATTGTGTTGGAAGTTACATAAGAAATTATGAGATCATAACTTTCTGAAAAGAAATGCAACGACCGACTGAATTCTATCTTAAATGCATACCGGTATATAGCTTTTTTTTGGTCTTCATCTTTAAATAATAATGACTGTTTCATTAGGAAATCTAAACAAGAATATAAAACTGTGTCAAAATGGTGTTATCTCCAGTCTGATAATTTGTATGACAATGTTAAAATGTTTAAACATCGTATGTGACTTTAAAATAATAGAGCTATCATTACATCTTCAATGACAATGTTAAAATGTTTATCTGAACATCGTATGTGACTTTGAAATAACATAACTCGCATGTGACTTATACCACAACTTGTCCAATGTTTTAAAAGTTCTAATAGTTTGTTACAGTTAAATAACTTTGAAAAAGATTCTCATCTCAACAGAATAAAAAATCTTTGCACCACATTATATGTATTACATGCATTTATTGAAACAAACTGAGGGAGGGGGTAATCATGGCATCATTCCTAGACTTATATCAAACAGTGTTTTATATAACCTACAAAGCTTGGATCAGTACTCATATCATTATACCCCATAGCTTGTGTTCCAACAACTTTACTGTTCAGTCTACGCATGTGAGGAGACAAACACTCATAGTCTGTTGGAAGACTTTACACATAAAATTTCAACGAAAACAAATTCTCCACAACTATTGTCCATGCACAACAGATTTTCTGACTTGAAATAAGAAATTAAATAGTATTTCGTGCCATATTTCTTTGAAAATAAACTGATTAACATCTCAAATTTAATTCTAATTCAACGAGGCAAATCTAACTGAAATTCAACCAGATAAAAACTTTCAAGAATAAAGCTTAAATTGTTAGTCATATGATGCAGAGCGAAGAGAAGGAAGTTGCTATTTGTTCATACACATACACAGGTATATAATGGGGACTTTCCTGCTATACGGTGCACATGTATATAATGGGGACTTTCCTGTTATATATGATCACTCTTAACTTAATATGGCAATAGAGAGGGAACACCAAAGTGGGTTCCTTATTTACAAAGTATTAAGTGTTTAGAAATAAGTATTAATTTCTACCTAATGGAAGGGATTTCCATAAATATTGTATAAACCCGAGCAGTATAACTACACAATTATAGAAATGATTAGGTCAACTAATAAAGCACAGCTTATAGATGAATTGAGTGCCAATGATAATCTTAACAATGGATTTCATTTTAAAATGTCCTTGAGACTATCTATGTATTATGCGTAGGTTTACCAGAATAAATTCATTGTCACTTCTTGGTTGGTTAACTGTTGTTTATATTCAAATGACCCAGAAAGTCCTAATTCTTGAGTTACGTTGATACTGGATGTCAAGAACTATTAAAAACATTTAAAATATCATTGAAAGAGTGAATGCAGAGAAAGAATTTACCAGACTAAATTCAATGAATTTACTTCACATCTTGATAAACTGATGTTAATATTTCACATATCTCATAAATTCTTAATTAATGAGGTAATGTCTCATTAGTGACATAATGTCAGACAGTACTGAACAATTTGCAAATATTGAAAGAGTGAATACAGAGAAATATAAAAATTACCCCCCTTGATGCGCTGTTACCCCACACTCAAATCAGCATAGAATCACATCTGGCAGCTAAATGGTTGATTAAGATTGGTATACAATTAATGCTAAAAAAAGAAAAAAGAAATACCACCATGGAAATATTATACCTGGATGAATATTGATCCAGGGTGGTGAAATAATCAACCTGGCATTTAATTGGGGTATGTTTGAAAATTTGATGATGATTTTTGTGTGCGTAATTAGGGTAGTTTCAAAAGCGGTAAATTTAAAAACGGAAAAAGCACACAGACCTATTAATTGTTTTGGGCCATATTGGGTCCAAAGAGTCAATATTCAAAATTGACTAGATTAGAAAATTCCAGCATTCACAAGGAATCGAGAATAGGCCTGGACATTAACACTGTCGCCTACGGAGAATAATCGGTGTACTGTATAACCTATAGTGATTTTGGACTTTTGAGAGTTCCACAATATTTTGCCGTTCCCAGTTTTTTCTAGCACCATATATGTATTCAAAATGACTTCTTTAAATAATATGGACGGATTTTGGGCAGAATACATTGCATATCTAGATTTTAAATGCACAAGTGACATGGATAGTGGCTGTAAAATGTGCGGTGGGGCCAACACTGCAAAGGGATATGGTATTTTGAGAGTGAAGTGGCCAGATGGGAAAGAGACCAGAGAAAGAGCGCATCGATTGGCTTGGTTGTGTCACCATAGACTGCAAAGGGATGAGTTGACACCATATCACCATGGGCCCGATGGGATAGAATGCAGCCATCTGTGTGGGAGGGCGGCATGTGTGAACGTCTTTCATCTTTGCTTTGAGAGCCATATCATGAATATGGGGAGGGTCAGCTGTCAGAAGGCCGCATCGTGTTTGGGGTGCGATCCTTCATGTATCATCACACAGGTCACCTGACGGGTTGAGTAGAGTTTTGGTAAACCTCATTTTTGAACTTTAACCCTTTTAACCTGACATGGATAGTGGCTGTAACTTATGGGGTGGGGCCAACACTGAAATCACTCGATTCGGCGTCAATTTAACCCTTGTGAGACCTTCTAAAATTATGTCTTCACTTCCCAGTTATGCCCCAGGGCGTGGATTATGAGGAGAGATTTATTGGAAGTCATAATATATTTTGTATTGCCCGGGAACAATACTTTTGAGTTAATTTCATCGATTGTCTTACGATTCCGTTTTCGAGGAGTAAATCAGACGTCGTGTATTACGCCCGTCACGAGTTAGATCTCGATCTAGGTCAATCATGCTGTCAACTTGTCCCGTGTCGGGAGGGCTTGTCTGGGGAGGGGGGGGGGGGTCTAAAATACCTAGACATGTAAATGTCTACCCCTGTGCGTGTCACAATATCAGGAATATGGGGAGGGTCAGCTGACAGAAGGCCGCGTCGTGTTTGGGGTGCGATCCTTCATGTATCGGAACACAGGTCACCAGACGGGTTGAGTAGAGTTTTGGTAAACCTCATTTTTGAACTTTAACCCTTTTACCTTCATGATACTTACTATAGGAATGCTCCAATTTTGCATTTGGTTTACCTGTATGTGGAACTAGTATGTCTTTTTTATATTGTTTTCCTCTTGACACTGACCATACAAATATCATACAGAGTCTTTCGCCTTTCAACTCTGGCTTTCTTAGTTTTCAGCTGTTTTTTATATTTTTTCAAGTACTCATCTGATTCCTTCATATTTTGCAGTGATTTTCCAACTTTACTGAGCGGTGATATTGGACAGTCCATATCCTGGCATAGATCATCAATGGAACCGGCAGTGCCAAGGTTAACAGAATGACAGCTGGTAACATTTTTAGTTGTTGGTGTACGAAAGGCTCTATTAAAGGCTTCCACCTTCTGCATATTTGTATTTGGCTTGGTACTCTCCAACATGGCTGGTCCCAGTCTGTAATTTATACAGTCGCGTAGAATTTGCAACGCACGCTGCACTAAACATGTGCCACACTCACTTATAATGCAGACTGCACCACAAAAAAGTGCCAGGCCTACTTATAGCGCTCACTGCACTAAAATAGTGGCACACCCACTTATAACGCACAATGCACTAAAAAGTGTAACGCCCACTTAAAACGCACACTGCACCAAAAAAGTGTCACGCCCACTTATAACGCACACTGTAATAAAAGGTGCCACGCCCACTTATAACACACTTTTTTAGTGCAGCGTGCGTTACACGTGTGCGTGACACTTTTTAGTGCATTGTGCGTTTTAAGTGGGCGTGGCACATTTTAGTGCAATGTCCGTTATATGTGAGCGTGTCACTTTTTTTTAGTGCAGCGTGCGTTATAAGTGGGCGTGCCAATTTTTTAGTGCAGCGTGCGTTATAAGGGGGCGTGGCTGTTTTTAGTGCAGCGTGCGTTATAAGTGGGTGTGGTACTTTTTTAGTGCAGCGTGGGTTGCAAGTGGATGTGGTACTTTTTTAGTGCAGCGTGGGTTGCAAGTGGGCGTGGCACAGTTTTAGTGCAGTGGGCGTGGCACCTTTTCAGTACAGTGGGCGTGGCAGTTTTTTAATGAAGCGTGCGTTATAACTGAGCGTGGCACTTTATTAGTGCAGCGTGCGTTATAAGTGGGCGTGGCACTTTTTTTAGTGCAGTGTGCGTTTTCAGTGGGCGTGGCACTTTTAGTGCAGTGTGCGTTCTAAGTGAGCGTGGCACTTTTTTTAGTGCAGCGTGCGATATAAGTGGGCGTGGCACTTTTTCAGTGCAGCGTGTGTTATAAGTGGGCGTGGCACTTTTTCAATGCAGCGTGTATTTTAAGTGGGCGTGGCACTTTTTCAGTGCAGCGTTTGTTATAAGTGGGCGTGTGTTATAAGTGCAGCGTGCGTTATAAGTGGGCGCGGCATTTTTTTAATGCAGCGTGTGTTATAAGTGTGCGTGGCACTTTTTCAGTGCAGCGTGTGTTATAAGTGGGCTTGGCACTTTTTTAGTGCATCGTGTGTCATAAGTGGGCGTGGCACTTTTTAAGTACTGCGTGTGTTATACGTGCAGCGTGTGTTATAAGTGGGCGTGGCACCTTGTTAGTGCAGCGTGTGTTATAAGTGGGCGTGCCTCCTTTTCAGTGCAGCGTGTGTTATAAGTGGGCGGGCACTTTTTTAGTGCAGCGTGTGTTATAAGTGGGCGTGGCACTTTTTCAGCGCAACGTGTGTTAAAAGTGGGCGTGGCACTTTTTCAGAGCAACGTGTGTTATAAGTGGGCGTGGCACTTTTTCAGTGCGGCGTGTGTTATAAGTGCAGCGTGTGTTATAAGTGCAGCGTGTGTTATAACACCCACTTATAACACACGCTGCACTGAAATACTGCCACGGCCACTTACAACACACGCTGCACTGAAAAAGTGCCACGCCCACTTATAACACACGCTACAATGAAAAAGTGCCACGCCCACTTATAACACACGCTGCACTTAAAAAATACCACGCCCACTTATAACACACGCTGCACTGAAAAGGGTCACGCCCACTTATAACACACGCTGCACTGAAAAAGTGCCACGCCCACTTATAACACACGCTGCGCTGAAAATGTGCCACGCCCACTTATAACACACGCTGCACTGAAACAGTGCCACGCCCACTTATAACACACGCTGCAATGAAAAAATACCACGCCCACTTATAACACACGCTGCACTGAAAAAGTGCCACGCCCACTTATAACACACGCTGCATTTATAACACACGCCCACTTATAACACACACTGCACTGAAAAAGTGCCACGCCCACTTATAACACACGCTGCACTGATAACACACGCCCACTTATAACACACGCTGCAGTGAAAAAGTGCCACGCCCACTTATAACACACGCTGCATTTGTAACACACGCCCACTTATAACACACGCTGCACTGAAAAATTGCCACGCCCACTTATAACACACGCTGCAATGATAAAATACCACGTCCACTTATAACACACGCTGCACTGAAAAGGGTCACGCCCACTTATAACACACGCTGCACTGAACAAGTGCCACCCCCACTTATAACACACGCTGCATTTATAACACACGCCCACTTATAACACACGCTGCACTGAAAAAGTGCCACGCCCACTTATAACACACGCTGCATTTATAACACACGCCCACTTATAACACACACTGCACTGAAAAAGTGCCACGCCCAATTATAACACACGGTGCACTGAAAAAGTGCCACGCCCACGTATAACACACGCTGCACTGATAACACACGCCCACTTATAACACACCCTGCACTGAAAAGGTGCCACGCCCAATTATAGCACACGCTGCACTGAAAAAGTTCCACGCCCAGTTATAACACACGCTGCACTGAAAAGGACAACTCTCACTTATAACACACGCTGCACTGAAAAGGGCTACGCCCACTTATAACACACGCTGCGTTGAAAATGTGCCACGCCCACTTATAACACACGCTGCACTGAAACAGTGCCACGCCCACGCTGCACTGAAAAAGTGCCACGCCCAATTATAGCACACGCTGCACTGAAAAAGTTACACGCCCACTTATAACACACGTTGCACTGAAAAGGACCACTCTCACTTATAACACAGGCTACAATGAAAAAGTGCAACGCCCACTTATAACACACGCTGCACTGAAAATGTGCCACGCCCACTTATAACACACGCTGCATTGAAAAACTGCCACGGCCACTTATAACACACGCTGCACTGAAAAGTGCCACGCCCATTTATAAAACACGCTGCACTGAAAAAGTGCCACGCCCACTTATAACACACGCTGCACTGAAAAAGTGCCACGCCCACTTATAACACACGCTGCACTGGAAAATTGCCACGCCCACTTATAACGCACGCTGCACTGAAAAATTGCCACGCCCACGCTGCACTGAAAAAGTGCCACGCCCACTTATAACACACGCTGCACTGAAAAGGGTCACGCCCTCTTATAACACACGCTGCACTGAAAAGGTGCCACGCCCACTTATAACACACGCTGCGTTGAAAATGTGCCACACCCACTTATAACACACGCTGCACTGAAACAGTGCCACGCCCACGCTGCACTGAAAAAATTCCACGCCCAATTATAGCACACGCTGCACTGAAAAAGTTCCACGCCCACTTATAACACACGTTGCACTGAAAAGGACCACTCTCACTTATAACACAGGCTACAATGAAAAAGTGCCACGCCCACTTATAACACACGCTGCACTGAAAATGTGCCACGCCCACTTATAACACACGCTGCATTGAAAAACTGCCACGGCCACTTATAACACACGCTGCACTGAAAAGTGCCACGCCCATTTATAACACACGCTGCACTGAAAAATTGCCACGCCCACTTATAACACACGCTGCACTGAAAAAATACCACGCCCACTTATAACACACGCTGCACTGAAAAGAGTCACGCCCTCTTATAACACACGCTGCACTGAAAAGGTGCCACGCCCACTTATAACACACGCTGCGTTGAAAATGTGCCACGCCCACTTATAACACACGCTGCACTGAAACAGTGCCACGCCCACGCTGCACTGAACAAGTGCCACGCCCAATTATAGCACACGCTGCACTGAAAAAGTTCCACGCCCACTTATAACACACGTTGCACTGAAAAGGACCACTCTCACTTATAACACAGGCTACAATGAAAAAGTGCCACGCCCACTTATAACACACGCTGCACTGAAAATGTGCCACGCCCACTTATAACACACGCTGCATTGAAAAACTGCCACGGCCACTTATAACACACGCTGCACTGAAAAGTGCCACGCCCATTTATAAAACACGCTGCACTGAAAAAGTGCCACGCCCACTTATAACACACGCTGCACTGAAAAAGTGCCACGCCCACTTATAACACACGCTGCACTGAAAAAAATGCCACGCCCACTTATAACACACGCTGCACTGAAAATGTGCCACGCCCACTTTTAACACACGCTGCACTGAAAAATTGCCACGCCCACGCTGCACTGAAAAAGTGCCACGCCCACGCTGCACTGAAAAAGTGCCACGCCCACTTATAACACACGCTCAACTGAAAAGGGATACGCCCACTTATAACACACGCTGCACTGAAAAAGTGCCACGCCCACTTATAACACACGCTGCACTGAAAAGTGCCACGCCCATTTATAACGCACGCTGCACTGAAAAGGGTCACGCCCTCTTATAACACACGCTGCACTGAAAAGGTGCCACGCCCACTTATAACACACGCTGCGTTGAAAATGTGCCACGCCCACTTATAACACACGCTGCACTGAAACAGTGCCACGCCCACGCTGCACTGAAAAAATGCCACGCCCAATTATAGCACACGCTGCACTGAAAAAGTTCCACGCCCACTTATAACACACGTTGCACTGAAAAGGACCACTCTCACTTATAACACAGGCTACAATGAAAAAGTGCCACGCCCACTTATAACACACGCTGCACTGAAAATGTGCCACGCCCACTTATAAATAATATAATTCATCACCATTTGGAACATCTGTGTCTCAGAAGGTGCCCATAGAGTAATAGAAAATAGCTGAAATCATGAAATCACCCCCCCCCATTGTGGCTCCCAGAATGCAACAGAGTTCAAACAAGTTTATTTTCAATGGAATGGGAATAACTCTATATCTAAATGTATAGAGTTATGCCCTTTCCATTGAAAATAATAGACTGTGCAGAAACATCAGCACAGAACAGACATCGTTTTCTCAACAAAAACAACATGTTCACAGTTTATTGCATTGAAAATGGCATATATCTCATATATATTTTGAAGACCTCTGTCTGTTTGTCTGTCTGTCTGTCTGGCTGTCCTTAATACAAATCTACGATTCTCGACCGATCGGGACGAAACTTGGTACGTGTGTGTAGTTTGACCAGGCGGTGGTCGTTGTCGTATTGGCGAGCCCGTGCGACGCCCGTGCAGCGCATGCGCGGACGAGATCTCGGAAACGGGTAGAGCTATCGACTTGAAATATGGTATGTGAATGTATCTTGCCCCGAGTACGAATTTTATCGGGTCGCCGAGCCCGTGCGACGCCAGCTTCGCGCATGCGCAGACGAGATCTCGGAAACGGGTGGAGCTATCGACTTGAAATTTGCTATGTGAATGTATCTTTCCCCGGATACGAATTTTATCGGGTCGCCGAGCCCGTGCGACGCCAGCTTCGCGCATGCGCAGACGAGATCTCGGAAACGGGTGGAGCTATCGACTTGAAATTTGCTATGTGAATGTATCTTGCCCCGGATACGAATTTCATCGGGTCGCCGAGCACGTGCGACGCCAGCTTCGCGCATGCGCAGACCAGATCTCGGAAACGGGTGGAGCTATCGACTTGAAATTTGGTATTTGAATAGCCCGGACAACGTCGGGCTCATCGGCTAGTCTCATATATATTTTGAAGACCTCTGTCTGTTTGTCTGTCTGTCATTAATACAAATCTACGATTCTCGACCGATCGGGACGAAACTTGGTACGTGTGTGTAGTTTGACCAGGCGGTCGTCATTGTCGTATTGGCGAGCCCGTGCGACGCCCGTGCAGCGCATGCGCAGACGAGATCTCGGAAACTGGTGGAGCTATCGACTTGAAATTTGCTATGTGAATGTATCTTTCCCCGGATACGATTTTTATCGGGTCGCCGAGCCCGTGCGACGCAAGCTTCGCGCATGCGCAGACCAGATCTCTGAAACGGGTGGAGCTATCGACTTGAAATTTGGTTTTTGAATAGCCCGGACAACGTCGGGCTCATCGGCTAGTTTTATATAATGTGATCTGGGCATTCGAAATTAAGTGGGCCTTTATTTATCCCTATTTGAAACCTGTTGGCTGGTCCCAGTGATAATAATACAAGTGCAGAAAACATTCATGTATAAGCCAGTTCACACCCCTCGGCCAAATCAAAACGCTTGAATCAATATTTCTTGTATGAATCTATTTCACTGCAGCCAAAATATAAACGAGAGCTAAAATTCACCATTATATTAGCATGAATTTGAGAGTAAGCTGAGAGAGAGGAAGGTGTGACATTCCAACATTACGTCACGACAATGATCGCACCAGTCACATTTGTTTGGAGTGTTTAATCCACAATAATCACTTGGTAATAATATAGAGAATATTCCACAATCTGCTCACATACAAAATCCAGGCAATATACTCATGTTTGGTTATATGAGTTTGGTTTCTGGATGATAACTTAAGTTTGGTTTATTTTATCAGAACCAAATTTGGTATGTGAGTTTTCCAGACCAAAATACAGGTCAAGATCGAATGTGGGTTCAATACGAATATTTTTTACTGACTTGTGGCTCTGTTCGACTTAGAATTTTCAGTATTTGATGTTTCCGGATGATAACTTTAGTTTGGTTTATTTTATCGGAACCAAATTTGGTATGTGAGTTTTCTGTTCTGCAACAATGATAAAATCTCCTGCAGCTGGCAGAAGTATATTTCTCAGACCACTAGCTGGTCTGGGCGGCATAGAATGATAAATGAACTTCATAAAGGTGCAACAAACCCAATTAACATACCTTGTATTTTATATGTCCATTTGACTTATAAAATTCATTGTCCGCCCATAATAACATTTCCAATACTACAATTTAGTGTCACTGCCATTGTTTGTTTGTGTTCAATTCATAAAAGCACACTGGGCGTATTTTGCCATACTCTGCACAGTTCTGGTGATATCACAACACAAACTTCCTGTGATGTGGAATAGTTTCTCTTCAGTCAGAATATCCTCCCATGGTCAATGAGCAATTGACTTCTGTTGTAGGAATATGTAGCACCACACAAGATTCCATAATATTTGAATGAATGGTAATTGATACCTAATCATCGTACTGAAAGTGGCTGAATTCTGTTTTCCTTGGGGTGTGAATTGGTTTATAAATATGTCATAATCCGCTTTGGCATCTGTACAAGAAATACAGATCGTAGCACTATGCGCCTTGGTCTGTATTTCTTGTACAGATACCCAAGCAGGTTATAACTATACTTACATGGGGGCGTTCAGACAAATTGGCATAGAATGTTTTTTTTTTAACTCATCTGAACATTGAACCAAACCTCAGCAGGAATTCAGTTCAAAAGGGTTACGGGATTCTTGCAAGCCTTGAAATACTGCATATGTCATTTGCAGAATGAGGTCCCCAGAGGGTGAATTTAGTGAAACTATCCTGCAGAGTGAGCTAGCATCACCTAATTCACCTTCTGTGGGCCTCATCCTGCTGAGGTCTCAACTGCAATGGAAGATGAAGACAATGTACAGCTCATCAGTCACACACCATGTAATCCGACCAGGCCACTGTTCAGGAAAACTCAATAGTCCACTACAAGTTTAGTGTGCCGGTTATTTGCAGAATGAGGTCCACAGAGGGTGAATTATGTGACGCTATCCTGCATATCGGGTTAGCATCACTAAATTCACCCTATGGGGACCTCATTATGCTTAGGCCTTATCTTCTCTGGAAAGTTTCTTTATTATCAAATTTCTACAAAAAACTTAGATTCTATTTCTGTTTTAGTTTAGTTTCCCAAATTGGCAGACAACACATTGCATAATCGAAGTTCCCAATGGGTGAACATCACAATATTCAGGAAGCTCCAGTCCTGGAAGTGTTAATTAAATAGCCTGAATTTATGTGGATAAATTATGGCACTATAATTTCAAAAAGGGGAAAAATGAACGAAATGAATTTGACAGGTGTTATACTGACAGACGAAGCTATTGTGACTGATTACCAAATAGGGGTACTTCGGTCATTCCGATATTTCAAGAATAACCATTGAAAGAGTCAAAGAAAGAAAACAAACATTTTTTTGTCCTTAATTTAAAATTTATTTTCAGACAAGTATACAACTCTACATACAAGTAAAAGCACAAAAGTTTGTAAAACATTTCTAGCAAGAAATATTTCTACAAAATCATATTTACAATTCGTATGAGAAAACATCTCACTCAGTTGATTATGAAAGTCATACCTGCAAAGATTTAATTAAGTCAACTACATATACTAGATGTACTCATAATCAGTCATTTTAATCACTCTTGTTTCAATTTAAATGATGAGATTTCATTTCCCTGTTGATCAGAGAAATGAAATGTCAAATGTTCTGTAAGGTAAGAGTATGTAATTTCGGTACCTAATTCATCTAAATCTGAGTAGCCGCGACATTTTTATCACATAATTTCACATAAAAACATGAACCCAAAATATTGTAATAATAACGACCAGTTGATTAACACTATTCTATTCAATTTGAAGTATGATGTTTTGAGAAAGTTACCCTCCTATGCCCTATTTTATGTGTTGCGATAGTTAGTATGCGATACGATTCTGGAACCACCATAAATAACCGGCTTATATATGAATAATTATCAGTCTAGTATAATGAACTGCAGAGAAGCTGAAATTGGTGAACATCTCCAAGTTCACCTAAAGACTACAAGACCCAAATTTCGGTGTTAATAGTCCGCACCTTCATACAGATTACACAATATAATCAGAACAATATGTAAAATAACACCAATGATGATTGGCTCGAACACAATCACGACAAAATTATTTCCAAATAATGAAATATTACATTAAATAACACTCCTTGGTTAGATATAAAACAAACTTGAAGATAATCAAAATGCTTTCAGTGGTGCAAATATCGCTGAAAAATCAAGTCTTTCCTATGCCCTCATGGTAATATCGGCATTTCCCAATGCCTGAGGAGAGCCATTTGTCGAATTCCAGATTTTCAAAGCCCCACAGGAATTCTATAAAATCTTCCATTGATAAGTTTGCTCCCCTTTAAGCTTGATCTGCACAAATGGCAGCAGCTACAGCCCTATTTATCTTCCGAATTCATCTGACATGCATCCTTATCCTGAGCACTGAATTTACACATACATGACTCACTTTAAACCGAGCGCTGAATTTAGACATACGAGACTCACTTTTATCATGCAGAGTCTTGTTGAATATTTTGATTGGGATTGTGGCCGTGCTCATTAATGAGGTTTCTTGTGAAGTGGTTGACTGTAATGATGCTAAGAATTGTCATACAAGCCATGCTTACTCCATCATTCCATGTCAAAATCCTTATCAAACAATTGCAATATACAAAATGGCAAAAAGGGAGTTTCCATACAACTATAACCATTATCAATTTGTTTGACATCAAATTAATATTTTTTAAATAAAATGTTTAGGCTAAAATGTTGAGTTTTCCTTGGTTTTCCTGAAAATTCAAAATTGGGCATGGATGAAAAAATAAAAACAAAGTTAATTTATCTTGCCTCATTACCAACTTGAGAATATGCATTGTGTTGGAAGTTACATAAGAAATTATGAGATCATAACTTTCTGAAAAGAAATGCAACGACCGACTGAATTCTATCTTAAATGCATACCGGTATATAGCTTTTTTTTGGTCTTCATCTTTAAATAATAATGACTGTTTCATTAGGAAATCTAAACAAGAATATAAAACTGTGTCAAAATGGTGTTATCTCCAGTCTGATAATTTGTATGACAATGTTAAAATGTTTAAACATCGTATGTGACTTTAAAATAATAGAGCTATCATTACATCTTCAATGACAATGTTAAAATGTTTATCTGAACATCGTATGTGACTTTGAAATAACATAACTCGCATGTGACTTATACCACAACTTGTCCAATGTTTTAAAAGTTCTAATAGTTTGTTACAGTTAAATAACTTTGAAAAAGATTCTCATCTCAACAGAATAAAAAATCTTTGCACCACATTATATGTATTACATGCATTTATTGAAACAAACTGAGGGAGGGGGTAATCATGGCATCATTCCTAGACTTATATCAAACAGTGTTTTATATAACCTACAAAGCTTGGATCAGTACTCATATCATTATACCCCATAGCTTGTGTTCCAACAACTTTACTGTTCAGTCTACGCATGTGAGGAGACAAACACTCATAGTCTGTTGGAAGACTTTACACATAAAATTTCAACGAAAACAAATTCTCCACAACTATTGTCCATGCACAACAGATTTTCTGACTTGAAATAAGAAATTAAATAGTATTTCGTGCCATATTTCTTTGAAAATAAACTGATTAACATCTCAAATTTAATTCTAATTCAACGAGGCAAATCTAACTGAAATTCAACCAGATAAAAACTTTCAAGAATAAAGCTTAAATTGTTAGTCATATGATGCAGAGCGAAGAGAAGGAAGTTGCTATTTGTTCATACACATACACAGGTATATAATGGGGACTTTCCTGCTATACGGTGCACATGTATATAATGGGGACTTTCCTGCTATATATGATCACTCTTAACTTAATATGGCAATAGAGAGGGAACACCAAAGTGGGTTCCTTATTTACAAAGTATTAAGTGTTTAGAAATAAGTATTAATTTCTACCTAATGGAAGGGATTTCCATTAATATTGTATAAACCCGAGCAGTATAACTACACAATTATAGAAATGATTAGGTCAACTAATAAAGCACAGCTTATAGATGAATTGAGTGCCAATGATAATCTTAACAATGGATTTCATTTTAAAATGTCCTTGAGACTATCTATGTATTATGCGTAGGTTTACCAGAATAAATTCATTGTCACTTCTTGGTTGGTTAACTGTTGTTTATATTCAAATGACCCAGAAAGTCCTAATTCTTGAGTTACGTTGATACTGGATGTCAAGAACTATTAAAAACATTTAAAATATCATTGAAAGAGTGAATGCAGAGAAAGAATTTACCAGACTAAATTCAATGAATTTACTTCACATCTTGATAAACTGATGTTAATATTTCACATATCTCATAAATTCTTAATTAATGAGGTAATGTCTCATTAGTGACATAATGTCAGACAGTACTGAACAATTTGCAAATATTGAAAGAGTGAATACAGAGAAATATAAAAATTACCCCCCTTGATGCGCTGTTACCCCACACTCAAATCAGCATAGAATCACATCTGGCAGCTAAATGGTTGATTAAGATTGGTATACAATTAATGCTAAAAAAAGAAAAAAGAAATACCACCATGGAAATATTATACCTGGATGAATATTGATCCAGGGTGGTGAAATAATCAACCTGGCATTTAATTGGGGTATGTTTGAAAATTTGATGATGATTTTTGTGTGCGTAATTAGGGTAGTTTCAAAAGCGGTAAATTTAAAAACGGAAAAAGCACACAGACCTATTAATTGTTTTGGGCCATATTGGGTCCAAAGAGTCAATATTCAAAATTGACTAGATTAGAAAATTCCAGCATTCACAAGGAATCGAGAATAGGCCTGGACATTAACACTGTCGCCTACGGAGAATAATCGGTGTACTGTATAACCTATAGTGATTTTGGACTTTTGAGAGTTCCACAATATTTTGCCGTTCCCAGTTTTTTCTAGCACCATATATGTATTCAAAATGACTTCTTTAAATAATATGGACGGATTTTGGGCAGAATACATTGCATATCTAGATTTTAAATGCACAAGTGACATGGATAGTGGCTGTAAAATGTGCGGTGGGGCCAACACTGCAAAGGGATATGGTATTTTGAGAGTGAAGTGGCCAGATGGGAAAGAGACCAGAGAAAGAGCGCATCGATTGGCTTGGTTGTGTCACCATAGACTGCAAAGGGATGAGTTGACACCATATCACCATGGGCCCGATGGGATAGAATGCAGCCATCTGTGTGGGAGGGCGGCATGTGTGAACGTCTTTCATCTTTGCTTTGAGAGCCATATCATGAATATGGGGAGGGTCAGCTGTCAGAAGGCCGCATCGTGTTTGGGGTGCGATCCTTCATGTATCATCACACAGGTCACCTGACGGGTTGAGTAGAGTTTTGGTAAACCTCATTTTTGAACTTTAACCCTTTTAACCTGACATGGATAGTGGCTGTAACTTATGGGGTGGGGCCAACACTGAAATCACTCGATTCGGCGTCAATTTAACCCTTGTGAGACCTTCTAAAATTATGTCTTCACTTCCCAGTTATGCCCCAGGGCGTGGATTATGAGGAGAGATTTATTGGAAGTCATAATATATTTTGTATTGCCCGGGAACAATACTTTTGAGTTAATTTCATCGATTGTCTTACGATTCCGTTTTCGAGGAGTAAATCAGACGTCGTGTATTACGCCCGTCACGAGTTAGATCTCGATCTAGGTCAATCATGCTGTCAACTTGTCCCGTGTCGGGAGGGCTTGTCTGGGGAGGGGGGGGGGGTGTAAAATACCTAGACATGTAAATGTCTACCCCTGTGCGTGTCACAATATCAGGAATATGGGGAGGGTCAGCTGACAGAAGGCCGCGTCGTGTTTGGGGTGCGATCCTTCATGTATCGGAACACAGGTCACCAGACGGGTTGAGTAGAGTTTTGGTAAACCTCATTTTTGAACTTTAACCCTTTTACCTTCATGATACTTACTATAGGAATGCTCCAATTTTGCATTTGGTTTACCTGTATGTGGAACTAGTATGTCTTTTTTATATTGTTTTCCTCTTGACACTGACCATACAAATATCATACAGAGTCTTTCGCCTTTCAACTCTGGCTTTCTTAGTTTTCAGCTGTTTTTTATATTTTTTCAAGTACTCATCTGATTCCTTCATATTTTGCAGTGATTTTCCAACTTTACTGAGCGGTGATATTGGACAGTCCATATCCTGGCATAGATCATCAATGGAACCGGCAGTGCCAAGGTTAACAGAATGACAGCTGGTAACATTTTTAGTTGTTGGTGTACGAAAGGCTCTATTAAAGGCTTCCACCTTCTGCATATTTGTATTTGGCTTGGTACTCTCCAACATGGCTGGTCCCAGTCTGTAATTTATACAGTCGCGTAGAATTTGCAACGCACGCTGCACTAAACATGTGCCACACTCACTTATAATGCAGACTGCACCACAAAAAAGTGCCAGGCCTACTTATAGCGCTCACTGCACTAAAATAGTGGCACACCCACTTATAACGCACAATGCACTAAAAAGTGTAACGCCCACTTAAAACGCACACTGCACCAAAAAAGTGTCACGCCCACTTATAACGCACACTGTAATAAAAGGTGCCACGCCCACTTATAACACACTTTTTTAGTGCAGCGTGCGTTACACGTGTGCGTGACACTTTTTAGTGCATTGTGCGTTTTAAGTGGGCGTGGCACCTTTTAGTGCAATGTCCGTTATATGTGAGCGTGTCACTTTTTTTTAGTGCAGCGTGCGTTATAAGTGGGCGTGCCAATTTTTTAGTGCAGCGTGCGTTATAAGGGGGCGTGGCTGTTTTTAGTGCAGCGTGCGTTATAAGTGGGTGTGGTACTTTTTTAGTGCAGCGTGGGTTGCAAGTGGATGTGGTACTTTTTTAGTGCAGCGTGGGTTGCAAGTGGGCGTGGCACAGTTTTAGTGCAGTGGGCGTGGCACCTTTTCAGTACAGTGGGCGTGGCAGTTTTTTAATGAAGCGTGCGTTATAACTGAGCGTGGCACTTTATTAGTGCAGCGTGCGTTATAAGTGGGCGTGGCACTTTTTTTAGTGCAGTGTGCGTTTTCAGTGGGCGTGGCACTTTTAGTGCAGTGTGCGTTCTAAGTGAGCGTGGCACTTTTTTTAGTGCAGCGTGCGATATAAGTGGGCGTGGCACTTTTTCAGTGCAGCGTGTGTTATAAGTGGGCGTGGCACTTTTTCAATGCAGCGTGTATTTTAAGTGGGCGTGGCACTTTTTCAGTGCAGCGTTTGTTATAAGTGGGCGTGTGTTATAAGTGCAGCGTGCGTTATAAGTGGGCGCGGCATTTTTTTAATGCAGCGTGTGTTATAAGTGTGCGTGGCACTTTTTCAGTGCAGCGTGTGTTATAAGTGGGCTTGGCACTTTTTTAGTGCATCGTGTGTCATAAGTGGGCGTGGCACTTTTTAAGTACTGCGTGTGTTATACGTGCAGCGTGTGTTATAAGTGGGCGTGGCACCTTGTTAGTGCAGCGTGTGTTATAAGTGGGCGTGCCTCCTTTTCAGTGCAGCGTGTGTTATAAGTGGGCGGGCACTTTTTTAGTGCAGCGTGTGTTATAAGTGGGCGTGGCACTTTTTCAGCGCAACGTGTGTTAAAAGTGGGCGTGGCACTTTTTCAGAGCAACGTGTGTTATAAGTGGGCGTGGCACTTTTTCAGTGCGGCGTGTGTTATAAGTGCAGCGTGTGTTATAAGTGCAGCGTGTGTTATAACACCCACTTATAACACACGCTGCACTGAAATACTGCCACGGCCACTTACAACACACGCTGCACTGAAAAAGTGCCACGCCCACTTATAACACACGCTACAATGAAAAAGTGCCACGCCCACTTATAACACACGCTGCACTTAAAAAATACCACGCCCACTTATAACACACGCTGCACTGAAAAGGGTCACGCCCACTTATAACACACGCTGCACTGAAATAGTGCCACGCCCACTTATAACACACGCTGCGCTGAAAATGTGCCACGCCCACTTATAACACACGCTGCACTGAAACAGTGCCACGCCCACTTATAACACACGCTGCAATGAAAAAATACCACGCCCACTTATAACACACGCTGCACTGAAAAAGTGCCACGCCCACTTATAACACACGCTGCATTTATAACACACGCCCACTTATAACACACACTGCACTGAAAAAGTGCCAAGCCCACTTATAACACACGCTGCACTGATAACACACGCCCACTTATAACACACGCTGCAGTGAAAAAGTGCCACGCCCACTTATAACACACGCTGCATTTGTAACACACGCCCACTTATAACACACGCTGCACTGAAAAATTGCCACGCCCACTTATAACACACGCTGCAATGATAAAATACCACGTCCACTTATAACACACGCTGCACTGAAAAGGGTCACGCCCACTTATAACACACGCTGCACTGAACAAGTGCCACCCCCACTTATAACACACGCTGCATTTATAACACACGCCCACTTATAACACACGCTGCACTGAAAAAGTGCCACGCCCACTTATAACACACGCTGCATTTATAACACACGCCCACTTATAACACACACTGCACTGAAAAAGTGCCACGCCCAATTATAACACACGGTGCACTGAAAAAGTGCCACGCCCACGTATAACACACGCTGCACTGATAACACACGCCCACTTATAACACACCCTGCACTGAAAAGGTGCCACGCCCAATTATAGCACACGCTGCACTGAAAAAGTTCCACGCCCAGTTATAACACACGCTGCACTGAAAAGGACAACTCTCACTTATAACACACGCTGCACTGAAAAGGGCTACGCCCACTTATAACACACGCTGCGTTGAAAATGTGCCACGCCCACTTATAACACACGCTGCACTGAAACAGTGCCACGCCCACGCTGCACTGAAAAAGTGCCACGCCCAATTATAGCACACGCTGCACTGAAAAAGTTCCACGCCCACTTATAACACACGTTGCACTGAAAAGGACCACTCTCACTTATAACACAGGCTACAATGAAAAAGTGCAACGCCCACTTATAACACACGCTGCACTGAAAATGTGCCACGCCCACTTATAACACACGCTGCATTGAAAAACTGCCACGGCCACTTATAACACACGCTGCACTGAAAAGTGCCACGCCCATTTATAAAACACGCTGCACTGAAAAAGTGCCACGCCCACTTATAACACACGCTGCACTGAAAAAGTGCCACGCCCACTTATAACACACGCTGCACTGGAAAATTGCCACACCCACTTATAACGCACGCTGCACTGAAAAATTGCCACGCCCACGCTGCACTGAAAAAGTGCCACGCCCACTTATAACACACGCTGCACTGAAAAGGGTCACGCCCTCTTATAACACACGCTGCACTGAAAAGGTGCCACGCCCACTTATAACACACGCTGCGTTGAAAATGTGCCACACCCACTTATAACACACGCTGCACTGAAACAGTGCCACGCCCACGCTGCACTGAAAAAATGCCACGCCCAATTATAGCACACGCTGCACTGAAAAAGTTCCACGCCCACTTATAACACACGTTGCACTGAAAAGGACCACTCTCACTTATAACACAGGCTACAATGAAAAAGTGCCACACCCACTTATAACACACGCTGCACTGAAAATGTGCCACGCCCACTTATAACACACGCTGCATTGAAAAACTGCCACGGCCACTTATAACACACGCTGCACTGAAAAGTGCCACGCCCATTTATAACACACGCTGCACTGAAAAATTGCCACGCCCACTTATAACACACGCTGCACTGAAAAAATACCACGCCCACTTATAACACACGCTGCACTGAAAAGAGTCACGCCCTCTTATAACACACGCTGCACTGAAAAGGTGCCACGCCCACTTATAACACACGCTGCGTTGAAAATGTGCCACGCCCACTTATAACACACGCTGCACTGAAACAGTGCCACGCCCACGCTGCACTGAACAAGTGCCACGCCCAATTATAGCACACGCTGCACTGAAAAAGTTCCACGCCCACTTATAACACACGTTGCACTGAAAAGGACCACTCTCACTTATAACACAGGCTACAATGAAAAAGTGCCACGCCCACTTATAACACACGCTGCACTGAAAATGTGCCACGCCCACTTATAACACACGCTGCATTGAAAAACTGCCACGGCCACTTATAACACACGCTGCACTGAAAAGTGCCACGCCCATTTATAAAACACGCTGCACTGAAAAAGTGCCACGCCCACTTATAACACACGCTGCACTGAAAAAGTGCCACGCCCACTTATAACACACGCTGCACTGAAAAAAATGCCACGCCCACTTATAACACACGCTGCACTGAAAATGTGCCACGCCCACTTTTAACACACGCTGCACTGAAAAATTGCCACGCCCACGCTGCACTGAAAAAGTGCCACGCCCACGCTGCACTGAAAAAGTGCCACGCCCACTTATAACACACGCTCAACTGAAAAGGGATACGCCCACTTATAACACACGCTGCACTGAAAAAGTGCCACGCCCACTTATAACACACGCTGCACTGAAAAGTGCCACGCCCATTTATAACGCACGCTGCACTGAAAAGGGTCACGCCCTCTTATAACACACGCTGCACTGAAAAGGTGCCACGCCCACTTATAACACACGCTGCGTTGAAAATGTGCCACGCCCACTTATAACACACGCTGCACTGAAACAGTGCCACGCCCACGCTGCACTGAAAAAATGCCACGCCCAATTATAGCACACGCTGCACTGAAAAAGTTCCACGCCCACTTATAACACACGTTGCACTGAAAAGGACCACTCTCACTTATAACACAGGCTACAATGAAAAAGTGCCACGCCCACTTATAACACACGCTGCACTGAAAATGTGCCACGCCCACTTATAAATAATATAATTCATCACCATTTGGAACATCTGTGTCTCAGAAGGTGCCCATAGAGTAATAGAAAATAGCTGAAATCATGAAATCACCCCCCCCCCCATTGTGGCTCCCAGAATGCAACAGAGTTCAAACAAGTTTATTTTCAATGGAATGGGAATAACTCTATATCTAAATGTATAGAGTTATGCCCTTTCCATTGAAAATAATAGACTGTGCAGAAACATCAGCACAGAACAGACATCGTTTTCTCAACAAAAACAACATGTTCACAGTTTATTGCATTGAAAATGGCATATATCTCATATATATTTTGAAGACCTCTGTCTGTTTGTCTGTCTGTCTGTCTGTCTGTCCTTAATACAAATCTACGATTCTCGACCGATCGGGACGAAACTTGGTACGTGTGTGTAGTTTGACCAGGCGGTGGTCGTTGTCGTATTGGCGAGCCCGTGCGACGCCCGTGCAGCGCATGCGCGGACGAGATCTCGGAAACGGGTAGAGCTATCGACTTGAAATATGGTATGTGAATGTATCTTGCCCCGAGTACGAATTTTATCGGGTCGCCGAGCCCGTGCGACGCCAGCTTCGCGCATGCGCAGACGAGATCTCGGAAACGGGTGGAGCTATCGACTTGAAATTTGCTATGTGAATGTATCTTTCCCCGGATACGAATTTTATCGGGTCGCCGAGCCCGTGCGACGCCAGCTTCGCGCATGCGCAGACGAGATCTCGGAAACGGGTGGAGCTATCGACTTGAAATTTGCTATGTGAATGTATCTTGCCCCGGATACGAATTTCATCGGGTCGCCGAGCACGTGCGACGCCAGCTTCGCGCATGCGCAGACCAGATCTCGGAAACGGGTGGAGCTATCGACTTGAAATTTGGTATTTGAATAGCCCGGACAACGTCGGGCTCATCGGCTAGTCTCATATATATTTTGAAGACCTCTGTCTGTTTGTCTGTCTGTCATTAATACAAATCTACGATTCTCGACCGATCGGGACGAAACTTGGTACGTGTGTGTAGTTTGACCAGGCGGTCGTCATTGTCGTATTGGCGAGCCCGTGCGACGCCCGTGCAGCGCATGCGCAGACGAGATCTCGGAAACTGGTGGAGCTATCGACTTGAAATTTGCTATGTGAATGTATCTTTCCCCGGATACGATTTTTATCGGGTCGCCGAGCCCGTGCGACGCAAGCTTCGCGCATGCGCAGACCAGATCTCTGAAACGGGTGGAGCTATCGACTTGAAATTTGGTTTTTGAATAGCCCGGACAACGTCGGGCTCATCGGCTAGTTTTATATAATGTGATCTGGGCATTCGAAATTAAGTGGGCCTTTATTTATCCCTATTTGAAACCTGTTGGCTGGTCCCAGTGATAATAATACAAGTGCAGAAAACATTCATGTATAAGCCAGTTCACACCCCTCGGCCAAATCAAATCGCTTGAATCAATATTTCTTGTATGAATCTATTTCACTGCAGCCAAAATATAAACGAGAGCTAAAATTCACCATTATATTAGCATGAATTTGAGAGTAAGCTGAGAGAGAGGAAGGTGTGACATTCCAACATTACGTCACGACAATGATCGCACCAGTCACATTTGTTTGGAGTGTTTAATCCACAATAATCACTTGGTAATAATATAGAGAATATTCCACAATCTGCTCACATACAAAATTCAGGCAATATACTCATGTTTGGTTATATGAGTTTGGTTTCTGGATGATAACTTAAGTTTGGTTTATTTTATCAGAACCAAATTTGGTATGTGAGTTTTCCAGACCAAAATACAGGTCAAGATCGAATGTGGGTTCAATACGAATATTTTTTACTGACTTGTGGCTCTGTTCGACTTAGAATTTTCAGTATTTGATGTTTCCGGATGATAACTTTAGTTTGGTTTATTTTATCGGAACCAAATTTGGTATGTGAGTTTTCTGTTCTGCAACAATGATAAAATCTCCTGCAGCTGGCAGAAGTATATTTCTCAAACCACTAGCTGGTCTGGGCGGCATAGAATGATAAATGAACTTCATAAAGGTGCAACAAACCCAATTAACATACCTTGTATTTTATATGTCCATTTGACTTATAAAATTCATTGTCCGCCCATAATAACATTTCCAATACTACAATTTAGTGTCACTGCCATTGTTTGTTTGTGTTCAATTCATAAAAGCACACTGGGCGTATTTTGCCACACTCTGCACAGTTCTGGTGATATCACAACACAAACTTCCTGTGATGTGGAATAGTTTCTCTTCAGTCAGAATATCCTCCCATGGTCAATGAGCAATTGACTTCTGTTGTAGGAATATGTAGCACCACACAAGATTCCATAATATTTGAATGAATGGTAATTGATACCTAATCATCGTACTGAAAGTGGCTGAATTCTGTTTTCCTTGGGGTGTGAATTGGTTTATAAATATGTCATAATCCGCTTTGGCATCTGTACAAGAAATACATATCGTAGCACTATGCGCCTTGGTCTGTATTTCTTGTACAGATACCCAAGCAGGTTATAACTATACTTACATGGGGGCGTTCAGACAAATTGGCATAGAATGTTTTTTTTTTAACTCATCTGAACATTGAACCAAACCTCAGCAGGAATTCAGTTCAAAAGGGTTACGGGATTCTTGCAAGCCTTGAAATACTGCATATGTCATTTGCAGAATGAGGTCCCCAGAGGGTGAATTTAGTGAAACTATCCTGCAGAGTGAGCTAGCATCACCTAATTCACCTTCTGTGGGCCTCATCCTGCTGAGGTCTCAACTGCAATGGAAGATGAAGACAATGTACAGCTCATCAGTCACACACCATGTAATCCGACCAGGCCACTGTTCAGGAAAACTCAATAGTCCACTACAAGTTTAGTGTGCCGGTTATTTGCAGAATGAGGTCCACAGAGGGTGAATTATGTGACGCTATCCTGCATATCGGGTTAGCATCACTAAATTCACCCTATGGGGACCTCATTATGCTTAGGCCTTATCTTCTCTGGAAAGTTTCTTTATTATCAAATTTCTACAAAAAACTTAGATTCTATTTCTGTTTTAGTTTAGTTTCCCAAATTGGCAGACAACACATTGCATAATCGAAGTTCCCAATGGGTGAACATCACAATATTCAGGAAGCTCCAGTCCTGGAAGTGTTAATTAAATAGCCTGAATTTATGTGGATAAATTATGGCACTATAATTTCAAAAAGGGGAAAAATGAACGAAATGAATTTTACAGGTGTTATACTGACAGACGAAGCTATTGTGACTGATTACCAAATAGGGGTACTTCGGTCATTCCGATATTTCAAGAATAACCATTGAAAGAGTCAAAGAAAGAAAACAAACATTTTTTTGTCCTTAATTTAAAATTTATTTTCAGACAAGTATACAACTCTACATACAAGTAAAAGCACAAAAGTTTGTAAAACATTTCTAGCAAGAAATATTTCTACAAAATCATATTTACAATTCGTATGAGAAAACATCTCACTCAGTTGATTATGAAAGTCATACCTGCAAAGATTTAATTAAGTCAACTACATATACTAGATGTACTCATAATCAGTCATTTTAATCACTCTTGTTTCAATTTAAATGATGAGATTTCATTTCCCTGTTGATCAGAGAAATGAAATGTCAAATGTTCTGTAAGGTAAGAGTATGTAATTTCGGTACCTAATTCATCTAAATCTGAGTAGCCGCGACATTTTTATCACATAATTTCACATAAAAACATGAACCCAAAATATTGTAATAATAACGACCAGTTGATTAACACTATTCTATTCAATTTGAAGTATGATGTTTTGAGAAAGTTACCCTCCTATGCCCTATTTTATGTGTTGCGATAGTTAGTATGCGATACGATTCTGGAACCACCATAAATAACCGGCTTATATATGAATAATTATCAGTCTAGTATAATGAACTGCAGAGAAGCTGAAATTGGTGAACATCTCCAAGTTCACCTAAAGACTACAAGACCCAAATTTCGGTGTTAATAGTCCGCACCTTCATACAGATTACACAATATAATCAGAACAATATGTAAAATAACACCAATGATGATTGGCTCGAACACAATCACGACAAAATTATTTCCAAATAATGAAATATTACATTAAATAACACTCCTTGGTTAGATATAAAACAAACTTGAAGATAATCAAAATGCTTTCAGTGGTGCAAATATCGCTGAAAAATCAAGTCTTTCCTATGCCCTCATGGTAATATCGGCATTTCCCAATGCCTGAGGAGAGCCATTTGTCGAATTCCAGATTTTCAAAGCCCCACAGGAATTCTATAAAATCTTCCATTGATAAGTTTGCTCCCCTTTAAGCTTGATCTGCACAAATGGCAGCAGCTACAGCCCTATTTATCTTCCGAATTCATCTGACATGCATCCTTATCCTGAGCACTGAATTTACACATACATGACTCACTTTAAACCGAGCGCTGAATTTAGACATACGAGACTCACTTTAAACAGAGCGCTGAATTTAGACATACGAGACTCACTTTTATCATGCAGAGTCTTGTTGAATATTTTGATTGGGATTGTGGCCGTGCTCATTAATGAGGTTTCTTGTGAAGTGGTTGACTGTAATGATGCTAAGAATTGTCATACAAGCCATGCTTACTCCATCATTCCATGTCAAAATCCTTATCAAACAATTGCAATATACAAAATGGCAAAAAGGGAGTTTCCATACAACTATAACCATTATCAATTTGTTTGACATCAAATTAATATTTTTTAAATAAAATGTTTAGGCTAAAATGTTGAGTTTTCCTTGGTTTTCCTGAAAATTCAAAATTGGGCATGGATGAAAAAATAAAAACAAAGTTAATTTATCTTGCCTCATTACCAACTTGAGAATATGCATTGTGTTGGAAGTTACATAAGAAATTATGAGATCATAACTTTCTGAAAAGAAATGCAACGACCGACTGAATTCTATCTTAAATGCATACCGGTATATAGCTTTTTTTTGGTCTTCATCTTTAAATAATAATGACTGTTTCATTAGGAAATCTAAACAAGAATATAAAACTGTGTCAAAATGGTGTTATCTCCAGTCTGATAATTTGTATGACAATGTTAAAATGTTTAAACATCGTATGTGACTTTAAAATAATAGAGCTATCATTACATCTTCAATGACAATGTTAAAATGTTTATCTGAACATCGTATGTGACTTTGAAATAACATAACTCGCATGTGACTTATACCACAACTTGTCCAATGTTTTAAAAGTTCTAATAGTTTGTTACAGTTAAATAACTTTGAAAAAGATTCTCATCTCAACAGAATAAAAAATCTTTGCACCACATTATATGTATTACATGCATTTATTGAAACAAACTGAGGGAGGGGGTAATCATGGCATCATTCCTAGACTTATATCAAACAGTGTTTTATATAACCTACAAAGCTTGGATCAGTACTCATATCATTATACCCCATAGCTTGTGTTCCAACAACTTTACTGTTCAGTCTACGCATGCGAGGAGACAAACACTCATAGTCTGTTGGAAGACTTTACACATAAAATTTCAACGAAAACAAATTCTCCACAACTATTGTCCATGCACAACAGATTTTCTGACTTGAAATAAGAAATTAAATAGTATTTCGTGCCATATTTCTTTGAAAATAAACTGATTAACATCTCAAATTTAATTCTAATTCAACGAGGCAAATCTAACTGAAATTCAACCAGATAAAAACTTTCAAGAATAAAGCTTAAATTGTTAGTCATATGATGCAGAGCGAAGAGAAGGAAGTTGCTATTTGTTCATACACATACACAGGTATATAATGGGGACTTTCCTGCTATACGGTGCACATGTATATAATGGGGACTTTCCTGCTATATATGATCACTCTTAACTTAATATGGCAATAGAGAGGGAACACCAAAGTGGGTTCCTTATTTACAAAGTATTAAGTGTTTAGAAATAAGTATTAATTTCTACCTAATGGAAGGGATTTCCATAAATATTGTATAAACCCGAGCAGTATAACTACACAATTATAGAAATGATTAGGTCAACTAATAAAGCACAGCTTATAGATGAATTGAGTGCCAATGATAATCTTAACAATGGATTTCATTTTAAAATGTCCTTGAGACTATCTATGTATTATGCGTAGGTTTACCAGAATAAATTCATTGTCACTTCTTGGTTGGTTAACTGTTGTTTATATTCAAATGACCCAGAAAGTCCTAATTCTTGAGTTACGTTGATACTGGATGTCAAGAACTATTAAAAACATTTAAAATATCATTGAAAGAGTGAATGCAGAGAAAGAATTTAGCAGACTAAATTCAATGAATTTACTTCACATCTTGATAAACTGATGTTAATATTTCACATATCTCATAAATTCTTAATTAATGAGGTAATGTCTCATTAGTGACATAATGTCAGACAGTACTGAACAATTTGCAAATATTGAAAGAGTGAATACAGAGAAATATAAAAATTACCCCCCTTGATGCGCTGTTACCCCACACTCAAATCAGCATAGAATCACATCTGGCAGCTAAATGGTTGATTAAGATTGGTATACAATTAATGCTAAAAAAAGAAAAAAGAAATACCACCATGGAAATATTATACCTGGATGAATATTGATCCAGGGTGGTGAAATAATCAACCTGGCATTTAATTGGGGTATGTTTGAAAATTTGATGATGATTTTTGTGTGCGTAATTAGGGTAGTTTCAAAAGCGGTAAATTTAAAAACGGAAAAAGCACACAGACCTATTAATTGTTTTGGGCCATATTGGGTCCAAAGAGTCAATATTCAAAATTGACTAGATTAGAAAATTCCAGCATTCACAAGGAATCGAGAATAGGCCTGGACATTAACACTGTCGCCTACGGAGAATAATCGGTGTACTGTATAACCTATAGTGATTTTGGACTTTTGAGAGTTCCACAATATTTTGCCGTTCCCAGTTTTTTCTAGCACCATATATGTATTCAAAATGACTTCTTTAAATAATATGGACGGATTTTGGGCAGAATACATTGCATATCTAGATTTTAAATGCACAAGTGACATGGATAGTGGCTGTAAAATGTGCGGTGGGGCCAACACTGCAAAGGGATATGGTATTTTGAGAGTGAAGTGGCCAGATGGGAAAGAGACCAGAGAAAGAGCGCATCGATTGGCTTGGTTGTGTCACCATAGACTGCAAAGGGATGAGTTGACACCATATCACCATGGGCCCGATGGGATAGAATGCAGCCATCTGTGTGGGAGGGCGGCATGTGTGAACGTCTTTCATCTTTGCTTTGAGAGCCATATCATGAATATGGGGAGGGTCAGCTGTCAGAAGGCCGCATCGTGTTTGGGGTACGATCCTTCATGTATCATCACACAGGTCACCTGACGGGTTGAGTAGAGTTTTGGTAAACCTCATTTTTGAACTTTAACCCTTTTAACCTGACATGGATAGTGGCTGTAACTTATGGGGTGGGGCCAACACTGAAATCACTCGATTCGGCGTCAATTTAACCCTTGTGAGACCTTCTAAAATTATGTCTTCACTTCCCAGTTATGCCCCAGGGCGTGGATTATGAGGAGAGATTTATTGGAAGTCATAATATATTTTGTATTGCCCGGGAACAATACTTTTGAGTTAATTTCATCGATTGTCTTACGATTCCGTTTTCGAGGAGTAAATCAGACGTCGTGTATTACGCCCGTCACGAGTTAGATCTCGATCTAGGTCAATCATGCTGTCAACTTGTCCCGTGTCGGGAGGGCTTGTCTGGGGAGGGGGGGGGGGGTGTAAAATACCTAGACATGTAAATGTCTACCCCTGTGCGTGTCACAATATCAGGAATATGGGGAGGGTCAGCTGACAGAAGGCCGCGTCGTGTTTGGGGTGCGATCCTTCATGTATCGGAACACAGGTCACCAGACGGGTTGAGTAGAGTTTTGGTAAACCTCATTTTTGAACTTTAACCCTTTTACCTTCATGATACTTACTATAGGAATGCTCCAATTTTGCATTTGGTTTACCTGTATGTGGAACTAGTATGTCTTTTTTATATTGTTTTCCTCTTGACACTGACCATACAAATATCATACAGAGTCTTTCGCCTTTCAACTCTGGCTTTCTTAGTTTTCAGCTGTTTTTTATATTTTTTCAAGTACTCATCTGATTCCTTCATATTTTGCAGTGATTTTCCAACTTTACTGAGCGGTGATATTGGACAGTCCATATCCTGGCATAGATCATCAATGGAACCGGCAGTGCCAAGGTTAACAGAATGACAGCTGGTAACATTTTTAGTTGTTGGTGTACGAAAGGCTCTATTAAAGGCTTCCACCTTCTGCATATTTGTATTTGGCTTGGTACTCTCCAACATGGCTGGTCCCAGTCTGTAATTTATACAGTCGCGTAGAATTTGCAACGCACGCTGCACTAAACATGTGCCACACTCACTTATAATGCAGACTGCACCACAAAAAAGTGCCAGGCCTACTTATAGCGCTCACTGCACTAAAATAGTGGCACACCCACTTATAACGCACAATGCACTAAAAAGTGTAACGCCCACTTAAAACGCACACTGCACCCACGCCCACTTATAACACACGCTGCATTGAAAAACTGCCACGGCCACTTATAACACACGCTGCACTGAAAAGTGCCACGCCCATTTATAAAACACGCTGCACTGAAAAAGTGCCACGCCCACTTATAACACACGCTGCACTGAAAAAGTGCCACGCCCACTTATAACACACGCTGCACTGAAAAAAATGCCACGCCCACTTATAACACACGCTGCACTGAAAATGTGCCACGCCCACTAAAATAGTGGCACACCCACTTATAACGCACAATGCACTAAAAAGTGTAACGCCCACTTAAAACGCACACTGCACCCACGCCCACTTATAACACACGCTGCATTGAAAAACTGCCACGGCCACTTATAACACACGCTGCACTGAAAAGTGCCACGCCCATTTATAAAACACGCTGCACTGAAAAAGTGCCACGCCCACTTATAACACACGCTGCACTGAAAAAGTGCCACGCCCACTTATAACACACGCTGCACTGAAAAAAATGCCACGCCCACTTATAACACACGCTGCACTGAAAATGTGCCACGCCCACTTTTAACACACGCTGCACTGAAAAATTGCCACGCCCACGCTGCACTGAAAAAGTGCCACGCCCACGCTGCACTGAAAAAGTGCCACGCCCACTTATAACACACGCTCAACTGAAAAGGGATACGCCCACTTATAACACACGCTGCACTGAAAAAGTGCCACGCCCACTTATAACACACGCTGCACTGAAAAGTGCCACGCCCATTTATAACGCACGCTGCACTGAAAAGGGTCACGCCCTCTTATAACACACGCTGCACTGAAAAGGTGCCACGCCCACTTATAACACACGCTGCGTTGAAAATGTGCCACGCCCACTTATAACACACGCTGCACTGAAACAGTGCCACGCCCACGCTGCACTGAAAAAATGCCACGCCCAATTATAGCACACGCTGCACTGAAAAAGTTCCACGCCCACTTATAACACACGTTGCACTGAAAAGGACCACTCTCACTTATAACACAGGCTACAATGAAAAAGTGCCACGCCCACTTATAACACACGCTGCACTGAAAATGTGCCACGCCCACTTATAAATAATATAATTCATCACCATTTGGAACATCTGTGTCTCAGAAGGTGCCCATAGAGTAATAGAAAATAGCTGAAATCATGAAATCACCCCCCCCCCATTGTGGCTCCCAGAATGCAACAGAGTTCAAACAAGTTTATTTTCAATGGAATGGGAATAACTCTATATCTAAATGTATAGAGTTATGCCCTTTCCATTGAAAATAATAGACTGTGCAGAAACATCAGCACAGAACAGACATCGTTTTCTCAACAAAAACAACATGTTCACAGTTTATTGCATTGAAAATGGCATATATCTCATATATATTTTGAAGACCTCTGTCTGTTTGTCTGTCTGTCTGTCTGTCTGTCCTTAATACAAATCTACGATTCTCGACCGATCGGGACGAAACTTGGTACGTGTGTGTAGTTTGACCAGGCGGTGGTCGTTGTCGTATTGGCGAGCCCGTGCGACGCCCGTGCAGCGCATGCGCGGACGAGATCTCGGAAACGGGTAGAGCTATCGACTTGAAATATGGTATGTGAATGTATCTTGCCCCGAGTACGAATTTTATCGGGTCGCCGAGCCCGTGCGACGCCAGCTTCGCGCATGCGCAGACGAGATCTCGGAAACGGGTGGAGCTATCGACTTGAAATTTGCTATGTGAATGTATCTTTCCCCGGATACGAATTTTATCGGGTCGTCGATTGTCTTACGATTCCGTTTTCGAGGAGTAAATCAGACGTCGTGTATTACGCCCGTCACGAGTTAGATCTCGATCTAGGTCAATCATGCTGTCAACTTGTCCCGTGTCGGGAGGGCTTGTCTGGGGAGGGGGGGGGGGTGTAAAATACCTAGACATGTAAATGTCTACCCCTGTGCGTGTCACAATATCAGGAATATGGGGAGGGTCAGCTGACAGAAGGCCGCGTCGTGTTTGGGGTGCGATCCTTCATGTATCGGAACACAGGTCACCAGACGGGTTGAGTAGAGTTTTGGTAAACCTCATTTTTGAACTTTAACCCTTTTACCTTCATGATACTTACTATAGGAATGCTCCAATTTTGCATTTGGTTTACCTGTATGTGGAACTAGTATGTCTTTTTTATATTGTTTTCCTCTTGACACTGACCATACAAATATCATACAGAGTCTTTCGCCTTTCAACTCTGGCTTTCTTAGTTTTCAGCTGTTTTTTATATTTTTTCAAGTACTCATCTGATTCCTTCATATTTTGCAGTGATTTTCCAACTTTACTGAGCGGTGATATTGGACAGTCCATATCCTGGCATAGATCATCAATGGAACCGGCAGTGCCAAGGTTAACAGAATGACAGCTGGTAACATTTTTAGTTGTTGGTGTACGAAAGGCTCTATTAAAGGCTTCCACCTTCTGCATATTTGTATTTGGCTTGGTACTCTCCAACATGGCTGGTCCCAGTCTGTAATTTATACAGTCGCGTAGAATTTGCAACGCACGCTGCACTAAACATGTGCCACACTCACTTATAATGCAGACTGCACCACAAAAAAGTGCCAGGCCTACTTATAGCGCTCACTGCACTAAAATAGTGGCACACCCACTTATAACGCACAATGCACTAAAAAGTGTAACGCCCACTTAAAACGCACACTGCACCCACGCCCACTTATAACACACGCTGCATTGAAAAACTGCCACGGCCACTTATAACACACGCTGCACTGAAAAGTGCCACGCCCATTTATAAAACACGCTGCACTGAAAAAGTGCCACGCCCACTTATAACACACGCTGCACTGAAAAAGTGCCACGCCCACTTATAACACACGCTGCACTGAAAAAAATGCCACGCCCACTTATAACACACGCTGCACTGAAAATGTGCCACGCCCACTAAAATAGTGGCACACCCACTTATAACGCACAATGCACTAAAAAGTGTAACGCCCACTTAAAACGCACACTGCACCCACGCCCACTTATAACACACGCTGCATTGAAAAACTGCCACGGCCACTTATAACACACGCTGCACTGAAAAGTGCCACGCCCATTTATAAAACACGCTGCACTGAAAAAGTGCCACGCCCACTTATAACACACGCTGCACTGAAAAAGTGCCACGCCCACTTATAACACACGCTGCACTGAAAAAAATGCCACGCCCACTTATAACACACGCTGCACTGAAAATGTGCCACGCCCACTTTTAACACACGCTGCACTGAAAAATTGCCACGCCCACGCTGCACTGAAAAAGTGCCACGCCCACGCTGCACTGAAAAAGTGCCACGCCCACTTATAACACACGCTCAACTGAAAAGGGATACGCCCACTTATAACACACGCTGCACTGAAAAAGTGCCACGCCCACTTATAACACACGCTGCACTGAAAAGTGCCACGCCCATTTATAACGCACGCTGCACTGAAAAGGGTCACGCCCTCTTATAACACACGCTGCACTGAAAAGGTGCCACGCCCACTTATAACACACGCTGCGTTGAAAATGTGCCACGCCCACTTATAACACACGCTGCACTGAAACAGTGCCACGCCCACGCTGCACTGAAAAAATGCCACGCCCAATTATAGCACACGCTGCACTGAAAAAGTTCCACGCCCACTTATAACACACGTTGCACTGAAAAGGACCACTCTCACTTATAACACAGGCTACAATGAAAAAGTGCCACGCCCACTTATAACACACGCTGCACTGAAAATGTGCCACGCCCACTTATAAATAATATAATTCATCACCATTTGGAACATCTGTGTCTCAGAAGGTGCCCATAGAGTAATAGAAAATAGCTGAAATCATGAAATCACCCCCCCCCCCCATTGTGGCTCCCAGAATGCAACAGAGTTCAAACAAGTTTATTTTCAATGGAATGGGAATAACTCTATATCTAAATGTATAGAGTTATGCCCTTTCCATTGAAAATAATAGACTGTGCAGAAACATCAGCACAGAACAGACATCGTTTTCTCAACAAAAACAACATGTTCACAGTTTATTGCATTGAAAATGGCATATATCTCATATATATTTTGAAGACCTCTGTCTGTTTGTCTGTCTGTCTGTCTGTCTGTCCTTAATACAAATCTACGATTCTCGACCGATCGGGACGAAACTTGGTACGTGTGTGTAGTTTGACCAGGCGGTGGTCGTTGTCGTATTGGCGAGCCCGTGCGACGCCCGTGCAGCGCATGCGCGGACGAGATCTCGGAAACGGGTAGAGCTATCGACTTGAAATATGGTATGTGAATGTATCTTGCCCCGAGTACGAATTTTATCGGGTCGCCGAGCCCGTGCGACGCCAGCTTCGCGCATGCGCAGACGAGATCTCGGAAACGGGTGGAGCTATCGACTTGAAATTTGCTATGTGAATGTATCTTTCCCCGGATACGAATTTTATCGGGTCGCCGAGCCCGTGCGACGCCAGCTTCGCGCATGCGCAGACGAGATCTCGGAAACGGGTGGAGCTATCGACTTGAAATTTGCTATGTGAATGTATCTTGCCCCGGATACGAATTTCATCGGGTCGCCGAGCACGTGCGACGCCAGCTTCGCGCATGCGCAGACCAGATCTCGGAAACGGGTGGAGCTATCGACTTGAAATTTGGTATTTGAATAGCCCGGACAACGTCGGGCTCATCGGCTAGTCTCATATATATTTTGAAGACCTCTGTCTGTTTGTCTGTCTGTCATTAATACAAATCTACGATTCTCGACCGATCGGGACGAAACTTGGTACGTGTGTGTAGTTTGACCAGGCGGTCGTCATTGTCGTATTGGCGAGCCCGTGCGACGCCCGTGCAGCGCATGCGCAGACGAGATCTCGGAAACTGGTGGAGCTATCGACTTGAAATTTGCTATGTGAATGTATCTTTCCCCGGATACGATTTTTATCGGGTCGCCGAGCCCGTGCGACGCAAGCTTCGCGCATGCGCAGACCAGATCTCTGAAACGGGTGGAGCTATCGACTTGAAATTTGGTTTTTGAATAGCCCGGACAACGTCGGGCTCATCGGCTAGTTTTATATAATGTGATCTGGGCATTCGAAATTAAGTGGGCCTTTATTTATCCCTATTTGAAACCTGTTGGCTGGTCCCAGTGATAATAATACAAGTGCAGAAAACATTCATGTATAAGCCAGTTCACACCCCTCGGCCAAATCAAATCGCTTGAATCAATATTTCTTGTATGAATCTATTTCACTGCAGCCAAAATATAAACGAGAGCTAAAATTCACCATTATATTAGCATGAATTTGAGAGTAAGCTGAGAGAGAGGAAGGTGTGACATTCCAACATTACGTCACGACAATGATCGCACCAGTCACATTTGTTTGGAGTGTTTAATCCACAATAATCCACGCCCAGTTATAACACACGCTGCACTGAAAAGGACAACTCTCACTTATAACACACGCTGCACTGAAAAGGGCTACGCCCACTTATAACACACGCTGCGTTGAAAATGTGCCACGCCCACTTATAACACACGCTGCACTGAAACAGTGCCACGCCCACGCTGCACTGAAAAAGTGCCACGCCCAATTATAGCACACGCTGCACTGAAAAAGTTCCACGCCCACTTATAACACACGTTGCACTGAAAAGGACCACTCTCACTTATAACACAGGCTACAATGAAAAAGTGCAACGCCCACTTATAACACACGCTGCACTGAAAATGTGCCACGCCCACTTATAACACACGCTGCATTGAAAAACTGCCACGGCCACTTATAACACACGCTGCACTGAAAAGTGCCGCGCCCATTTATAAAACACGCTGCACTGAAAAAGTGCCACGCCCACTTATAACACACGCTGCACTGAAAAAGTGCCACGCCCACTTATAACACACGCTGCACTGGAAAATTGCCACGCCCACTTATAACGCACGCTGCACTGAAAAATTGCCACGCCCACGCTGCACTGAAAAAGTGCCACACCCACTTATAACACACGCTGCACTGAAAAGGGTCACGCCCTCTTATAACACACGCTGCACTGAAAAGGTGCCACGCCCACTTATAACACACGCTGCGTTGAAAATGTGCCACACCCACTTATAACACACGCTGCACTGAAACAGTGCCACGCCCACGCTGCACTGAAAAAATGCCACGCCCAATTATAGCACACGCTGCACTGAAAAAGTTCCACGCCCACTTATAACACACGTTGCACTGAAAAGGACCACTCTCACTTATAACACAGGCTACAATGAAAAAGTGCCACGCCCACTTATAACACACGCTGCACTGAAAATGTGCCACGCCCACTTATAACACACGCTGCATTGAAAAACTGCCACGGCCACTTATAACACACGCTGCACTGAAAAGTGCCACGCCCATTTATAACACACGCTGCACTGAAAAATTGCCACGCCCACTTATAACACACGCTGCACTGAAAAAATACCACGCCCACTTATAACACACGCTGCACTGAAAAGAGTCACGCCCTCTTATAACACACGCTGCACTGAAAAGGTGCCACGCCCACTTATAACACACGCTGCGTTGAAAATGTGCCACGCCCACTTATAACACACGCTGCACTGAAACAGTGCCACGCCCACGCTGCACTGAACAAGTGCCACGCCCAATTATAGCACACGCTGCACTGAAAAAGTTCCACGCCCACTTATAACACACGTTGCACTGAAAAGGACCACTCTCACTTATAACACAGGCTACAATGAAAAAGTGCCACGCCCACTTATAACACACGCTGCACTGAAAATGTGCCACGCCCACTTATAACACACGCTGCATTGAAAAACTGCCACGGCCACTTATAACACACGCTGCACTGAAAAGTGCCACGCCCATTTATAAAACACGCTGCACTGAAAAAGTGCCACGCCCACTTATAACACACGCTGCACTGAAAAAGTGCCACGCCCACTTATAACACACGCTGCACTGAAAAAAATGCCACGCCCACTTATAACACACGCTGCACTGAAAATGTGCCACGCCCACTTTTAACACACGCTGCACTGAAAAATTGCCACGCCCACGCTGCACTGAAAAAGTGCCACGCCCACGCTGCACTGAAAAAGTGCCACGCCCACTTATAACACACGCTCAACTGAAAAGGGATACGCCCACTTATAACACACGCTGCACTGAAAAAGTGCCACGCCCACTTATAACACACGCTGCACTGAAAAGTGCCACGCCCATTTATAACGCACGCTGCACTGAAAAGGGTCACGCCCTCTTATAACACACGCTGCACTGAAAAGGTGCCACGCCCACTTATAACACACGCTGCGTTGAAAATGTGCCACGCCCACTTATAACACACGCTGCACTGAAACAGTGCCACGCCCACGCTGCACTGAAAAAATGCCACGCCCAATTATAGCACACGCTGCACTGAAAAAGTTCCACGCCCACTTATAACACACGTTGCACTGAAAAGGACCACTCTCACTTATAACACAGGCTACAATGAAAAAGTGCCACGCCCACTTATAACACACGCTGCACTGAAAATGTGCCACGCCCACTTATAAATAATATAATTCATCACCATTTGGAACATCTGTGTCTCAGAAGGTGCCCATAGAGTAATAGAAAATAGCTGAAATCATGAAATCACCCCCCCCATTGTGGCTCCCAGAATGCAACAGAGTTCAAACAAGTTTATTTTCAATGGAATGGGAATAACTCTATATCTAAATGTATAGAGTTATGCCCTTTCCATTGAAAATAATAGACTGTGCAGAAACATCAGCACAGAACAGACATCGTTTTCTCAACAAAAACAACATGTTCACAGTTTATTGCATTGAAAATGGCATATATCTCATATATATTTTGAAGACCTCTGTCTGTTTGTCTGTCTGTCTGTCTGTCTGTCCTTAATACAAATCTACGATTCTCGACCGATCGGGACGAAACTTGGTACGTGTGTGTAGTTTGACCAGGCGGTGGTCGTTGTCGTATTGACGAGCCCGTGCGACGCCCGTGCAGCGCATGCGCGGACGAGATCTCGGAAACGGGTAGAGCTATCGACTTGAAATATGGTATGTGAATGTATCTTGCCCCGAGTACGAATTTTATCGGGTCGCCGAGCCCGTGCGACGCCAGCTTCGCGCATGCGCAGACGAGATCTCGGAAACGGGTGGAGCTATCGACTTGAAATTTGCTATGTGAATGTATCTTTCCCCGGATACGAATTTTATCGGGTCGCCGAGCCCGTGCGACGCCAGCTTCGCGCATGCGCAGACGAGATCTCGGAAACGGGTGGAGCTATCGACTTGAAATTTGCTATGTGAATGTATCTTGCCCCGGATACGAATTTCATCGGGTCGCCGAGCACGTGCGACGCCAGCTTCGCGCATGCGCAGACCAGATCTCGGAAACGGGTGGAGCTATCGACTTGAAATTTGGTATTTGAATAGCCCGGACAACGTCGGGCTCATCGGCTAGTCTCATATATATTTTGAAGACCTCTGTCTGTTTGTCTGTCTGTCATTAATACAAATCTACGATTCTCGACCGATCGGGACGAAACTTGGTACGTGTGTGTAGTTTGACCAGGCGGTCGTCATTGTCGTATTGGCGAGCCCGTGCGACGCCCGTGCAGCGCATGCGCAGACGAGATCTCGGAAACTGGTGGAGCTATCGACTTGAAATTTGCTATGTGAATGTATCTTTCCCCGGATACGATTTTTATCGGGTCGCCGAGCCCGTGCGACGCAAGCTTCGCGCATGCGCAGACCAGATCTCTGAAACGGGTGGAGCTATCGACTTGAAATTTGTTTTTTGAATAGCCCGGACAACGTCGGGCTCATCGGCTAGTTTTATATAATGTGATCTGGGCATTCGAAATTAAGTGGGCCTTTATTTATCCCTATTTGAAACCTGTTGGCTGGTCCCAGTGATAATAATACAAGTGCAGAAAACATTCATGTATAAGCCAGTTCACACCCCTCGGCCAAATCAAATCGCTTGAATCAATATTTCTTGTATGAATCTATTTCACTGCAGCCAAAATATAAACGAGAGCTAAAATTCACCATTATATTAGCATGAATTTGAGAGTAAGCTGAGAGAGAGGAAGGTGTGACATTCCAACATTACGTCACGACAATGATCGCACCAGTCACATTTGTTTGGAGTGTTTAATCCACAATAATCACTTGGTAATAATATAGAGAATATTCCACAATCTGCTCACATACAAAATCCAGGCAATATACTCATGTTTGGTTATATGAGTTTGGTTTCTGGATGATAACTTAAGTTTGGTTTATTTTATCAGAACCAAATTTGGTATGTGAGTTTTCCAGACCAAAATACAGGTCAAGATCGAATGTGGGTTCAATACGAATATTTTTTACTGACTTGTGGCTCTGTTCGACTTAGAATTTTCAGTATTTGATGTTTCCGGATGATAACTTTAGTTTGGTTTATTTTATCGGAACCAAATTTGGTATGTGAGTTTTCTGTTCTGCAACAATGATAAAATCTCCTGCAGCTGGCAGAAGTATATTTCTCAGACCACTAGCTGGTCTGGGCGGCATAGAATGATAAATGAACTTCATAAAGGTGCAACAAACCCAATTAACATACCTTGTATTTTATATGTCCATTTGACTTATAAAATTCATTGTCCGCCCATAATAACATTTCCAATACTACAATTTAGTGTCACTGCCATTGTTTGTTTGTGTTCAATTCATAAAAGCACACTGGGCGTATTTTGCCACACTCTGCACAGTTCTGGTGATATCACAACACAAACTTCCTGTGATGTGGAATAGTTTCTCTTCAGTCAGAATATCCTCCCATGGTCATTGAGCAATTGACTTCTGTTGTAGGAATATGTAGCACCACACAAGATTCCATAATATTTGAATGAATGGTAATTGATACCTAATCATCGTACTGAAAGTGGCTGAATTCTGTTTTCCTTGGGGTGTGAATTGGTTTATAAATATGTCATAATCCGCTTTGGCATCTGTACAAGAAATACAGATCGTAGCACTATGCGCCTTGGTCTGTATTTCTTGTACAGATACCCAAGCAGGTTATAACTATACTTACATGGGGGCGTTCAGACAAATTGGCATAGAATGTTTTTTTTTTAACTCATCTGAACATTGAACCAAACCTCAGCAGGAATTCAGTTCAAAAGGGTTACGGGATTCTTGCAAGCCTTGAAATACTGCATATGTCATTTGCAGAATGAGGTCCCCAGAGGGTGAATTTAGTGAAACTATCCTGCAGAGTGAGCTAGCATCACCTAATTCACCTTCTGTGGGCCTCATCCTGCTGAGGTCTCAACTGCAATGGAAGATGAAGACAATGTACAGCTCATCAGTCACACACCATGTAATCCGACCAGGCCACTGTTCAGGAAAACTCAATAGTCCACTACAAGTTTAGTGTGCCGGTTATTTGCAGAATGAGGTCCACAGAGGGTGAATTATGTGACGCTATCCTGCATATCGGGTTAGCATCACTAAATTCACCCTATGGGGACCTCATTATGCTTAGGCCTTATCTTCTCTGGAAAGTTTCTTTATTATCAAATTTCTACAAAAAACTTAGATTCTATTTCTGTTTTAGTTTAGTTTCCCAAATTGGCAGACAACACATTGCATAATCGAAGTTCCCAATGGGTGAACATCACAATATTCAGGAAGCTCCAGTCCTGGAAGTGTTAATTAAATAGCCTGAATTTATGTGGATAAATTATGGCACTATAATTTCAAAAAGGGGAAAAATGAACGAAATGAATTTGACAGGTGTTATACTGACAGACGAAGCTATTGTGACTGATTACCAAATAGGGGTACTTCGGTCATTCCGATATTTCAAGAATAACCATTGAAAGAGTCAAAGAAAGAAAACAAACATTTTTTTGTCCTTAATTTAAAATTTATTTTCAGACAAGTATACAACTCTACATACAAGTAAAAGCACAAAAGTTTGTAAAACATTTCTAGCAAGAAATATTTCTACAAAATCATATTTACAATTCGTATGAGAAAACATCTCACTCAGTTGATTATGAAAGTCATACCTGCAAAGATTTAATTAAGTCAACTACATATACTAGATGTACTCATAATCAGTCATTTTAATCACTCTTGTTTCAATTTAAATGATGAGATTTCATTTCCCTGTTGATCAGAGAAATGAAATGTCAAATGTTCTGTAAGGTAAGAGTATGTAATTTCGGTACCTAATTCATCTAAATCTGAGTAGCCGCGACATTTTTATCACATAATTTCACATAAAAACATGAACCCAAAATATTGTAATAATAACGACCAGTTGATTAACACTATTCTATTCAATTTGAAGTATGATGTTTTGAGAAAGTTACCCTCCTATGCCCTATTTTATGTGTTGCGATAGTTAGTATGCGATACGATTCTGGAACCACCATAAATAACCGGCTTATATATGAATAATTATCAGTCTAGTATAATGAACTGCAGAGAAGCTGAAATTGGTGAACATCTCCAAGTTCACCTAAAGACTACAAGACCCAAATTTCGGTGTTAATAGTCCGCACCTTCATACAGATTACACAATATAATCAGAACAATATGTAAAATAACACCAATGATGATTGGCTCGAACACAATCACGACAAAATTATTTCCAAATAATGAAATATTACATTAAATAACACTCCTTGGTTAGATATAAAACAAACTTGAAGATAATCAAAATGCTTTCAGTGGTGCAAATATCGCTGAAAAATCAAGTCTTTCCTATGCCCTCATGGTAATATCGGCATTTCCCAATGCCTGAGGAGAGCCATTTGTCGAATTCCAGATTTTCAAAGCCCCACAGGAATTCTATAAAATCTTCCATTGATAAGTTTGCTCCCCTTTAAGCTTGATCTGCACAAATGGCAGCAGCTACAGCCCTATTTATCTTCCGAATTCATCTGACATGCATCCTTATCCTGAGCACTGAATTTACACATACATGACTCACTTTAAACCGAGCGCTGAATTTAGACATACGAGACTCACTTTAAACAGAGCGCTGAATTTAGACATACGAGACTCACTTTTATCATGCAGAGTCTTGTTGAATATTTTGATTGGGATTGTGGCCGTGCTCATTAATGAGGTTTCTTGTGAAGTGGTTGACTGTAATGATGCTAAGAATTGTCATACAAGCCATGCTTACTCCATCATTCCATGTCAAAATCCTTATCAAACAATTGCAATATACAAAATGGCAAAAAGGGAGTTTCCATACAACTATAACCATTATCAATTTGTTTGACATCAAATTAATATTTTTTAAATAAAATGTTTAGGCTAAAATGTTGAGTTTTCCTTGGTTTTCCTGAAAATTCAAAATTGGGCATGGATGAAAAAATAAAAACAAAGTTAATTTATCTTGCCTCATTACCAACTTGAGAATATGCATTGTGTTGGAAGTTACATAAGAAATTATGAGATCATAACTTTCTGAAAAGAAATGCAACGACCGACTGAATTCTATCTTAAATGCATACCGGTATATAGCTTTTTTTTGGTCTTCATCTTTAAATAATAATGACTGTTTCATTAGGAAATCTAAACAAGAATATAAAACTGTGTCAAAATGGTGTTATCTCCAGTCTGATAATTTGTATGACAATGTTAAAATGTTTAAACATCGTATGTGACTTTAAAATAATAGAGCTATCATTACATCTTCAATGACAATGTTAAAATGTTTATCTGAACATCGTATGTGACTTTGAAATAACATAACTCGCATGTGACTTATACCACAACTTGTCCAATGTTTTAAAAGTTCTAATAGTTTGTTACAGTTAAATAACTTTGAAAAAGATTCTCATCTCAACAGAATAAAAAATCTTTGCACCACATTATATGTATTACATGCATTTATTGAAACAAACTGAGGGAGGGGGTAATCATGGCATCATTCCTAGACTTATATCAAACAGTGTTTTATATAACCTACAAAGCTTGGATCAGTACTCATATCATTATACCCCATAGCTTGTGTTCCAACAACTTTACTGTTCAGTCTACGCATGTGAGGAGACAAACACTCATAGTCTGTTGGAAGACTTTACACATAAAATTTCAACGAAAACAAATTCTCCACAACTATTGTCCATGCACAACAGATTTTCTGACTTGAAATAAGAAATTAAATAGTATTTCGTGCCATATTTCTTTGAAAATAAACTGATTAACATCTCAAATTTAATTCTAATTCAACGAGGCAAATCTAACTGAAATTCAACCAGATAAAAACTTTCAAGAATAAAGCTTAAATTGTTAGTCATATGATGCAGAGCGAAGAGAAGGAAGTTGCTATTTGTTCATACACATACACAGGTATATAATGGGGACTTTCCTGCTATACGGTGCACATGTATATAATGGGGACTTTCCTGCTATATATGATCACTCTTAACTTAATATGGCAATAGAGAGGGAACACCAAAGTGGGTTCCTTATTTACAAAGTATTAAGTGTTTAGAAATAAGTATTAATTTCTACCTAATGGAAGGGATTTCCATAAATATTGTATAAACCCGAGCAGTATAACTACACAATTATAGAAATGATTAGGTCAACTAATAAAGCACAGCTTATAGATGAATTGAGTGCCAATGATAATCTTAACAATGGATTTCATTTTAAAATGTCCTTGAGACTATCTATGTATTATGCGTAGGTTTACCAGAATAAATTCATTGTCACTTCTTGGTTGGTTAACTGTTGTTTATATTCAAATGACCCAGAAAGTCCTAATTCTTGAGTTACGTTGATACTGGATGTCAAGAACTATTAAAAACATTTAAAATATCATTGAAAGAGTGAATGCAGAGAAAGAATTTACCAGACTAAATTCAATGAATTTACTTCACATCTTGATAAACTGATGTTAATATTTCACATATCTCATAAATTCTTAATTAATGAGGTAATGTCTCATTAGTGACATAATGTCAGACAGTACTGAACAATTTGCAAATATTGAAAGAGTGAATACAGAGAAATATAAAAATTACCCCCCTTGATGCGCTGTTACCCCACACTCAAATCAGCATAGAATCACATCTGGCAGCTAAATGGTTGATTAAGATTGGTATACAATTAATGCTAAAAAAAGAAAAAAGAAATACCACCATGGAAATATTATACCTGGATGAATATTGATCCAGGGTGGTGAAATAATCAACCTGGCATTTAATTGGGGTATGTTTGAAAATTTGATGATGATTTTTGTGTGCGTAATTAGGGTAGTTTCAAAAGCGGTAAATTTAAAAACGGAAAAAGCACACAGACCTATTAATTGTTTTGGGCCATATTGGGTCCAAAGAGTCAATATTCAAAATTGACTAGATTAGAAAATTCCAGCATTCACAAGGAATCGAGAATAGGCCTGGACATTAACACTGTCGCCTACGGAGAATAATCGGTGTACTGTATAACCTATAGTGATTTTGGACTTTTGAGAGTTCCACAATATTTTGCCGTTCCCAGTTTTTTCTAGCACCATATATGTATTCAAAATGACTTCTTTAAATAATATGGACGGATTTTGGGCAGAATACATTGCATATCTAGATTTTAAATGCACAAGTGACATGGATAGTGGCTGTAAAATGTGCGGTGGGGCCAACACTGCAAAGGGATATGGTATTTTGAGAGTGAAGTGGCCAGATGGGAAAGAGACCAGAGAAAGAGCGCATCGATTGGCTTGGTTGTGTCACCATAGACTGCAAAGGGATGAGTTGACACCATATCACCATGGGCCCGATGGGATAGAATGCAGCCATCTGTGTGGGAGGGCGGCATGTGTGAACGTCTTTCATCTTTGCTTTGAGAGCCATATCATGAATATGGGGAGGGTCAGCTGTCAGAAGGCCGCATCGTGTTTGGGGTGCGATCCTTCATGTATCATCACACAGGTCACCTGACGGGTTGAGTAGAGTTTTGGTAAACCTCATTTTTGAACTTTAACCCTTTTAACCTGACATGGATAGTGGCTGTAACTTATGGGGTGGGGCCAACACTGAAATCACTCGATTCGGCGTCAATTTAACCCTTGTGAGACCTTCTAAAATTATGTCTTCACTTCCCAGTTATGCCCCAGGGCGTGGATTATGAGGAGAGATTTATTGGAAGTCATAATATATTTTGTATTGCCCGGGAACAATACTTTTGAGTTAATTTCATCGATTGTCTTACGATTCCGTTTTCGAGGAGTAAATCAGACGTCGTGTATTACGCCCGTCACGAGTTAGATCTCGATCTAGGTCAATCATGCTGTCAACTTGTCCCGTGTCGGGAGGGCTTGTCTGGGGAGGGGGGGGGGGTGTAAAATACCTAGACATGTAAATGTCTACCCCTGTGCGTGTCACAATATCAGGAATATGGGGAGGGTCAGCTGACAGAAGGCCGCGTCGTGTTTGGGGTGCGATCCTTCATGTATCGGAACACAGGTCACCAGACGGGTTGAGTAGAGTTTTGGTAAACCTCATTTTTGAACTTTAACCCTTTTACCTTCATGATACTTACTATAGGAATGCTCCAATTTTGCATTTGGTTTACCTGTATGTGGAACTAGTATGTCTTTTTTATATTGTTTTCCTCTTGACACTGACCATACAAATATCATACAGAGTCTTTCGCCTTTCAACTCTGGCTTTCTTAGTTTTCAGCTGTTTTTTATATTTTTTCAAGTACTCATCTGATTCCTTCATATTTTGCAGTGATTTTCCAACTTTACTGAGCGGTGATATTGGACAGTCCATATCCTGGCATAGATCATCAATGGAACCGGCAGTGCCAAGGTTAACAGAATGACAGCTGGTAACATTTTTAGTTGTTGGTGTACGAAAGGCTCTATTAAAGGCTTCCACCTTCTGCATATTTGTATTTGGCTTGGTACTCTCCAACATGGCTGGTCCCAGTCTGTAATTTATACAGTCGCGTAGAATTTGCAACGCACGCTGCACTAAACATGTGCCACACTCACTTATAATGCAGACTGCACCACAAAAAAGTGCCAGGCCTACTTATAGCGCTCACTGCACTAAAATAGTGGCACACCCACTTATAACGCACAATGCACTAAAAAGTGTAACGCCCACTTAAAACGCACACTGCACCAAAAAAGTGTCACGCCCACTTATAACGCACACTGTAATAAAAGGTGCCACGCCCACTTATAACACACTTTTTTAGTGTAGCGTGCGTTACACGTGTGCGTGACACTTTTTAGTGCATTGTGCGTTTTAAGTGGGCGTGGCACCTTTTAGTGCAATGTCCGTTATATGTGAGCGTGTCACTTTTTTTTAGTGCAGCGTGCGTTATAAGTGGGCGTGCCAATTTTTTAGTGCAGCGTGCGTTATAAGGGGGCGTGGCTGTTTTTAGTGCAGCGTGCGTTATAAGTGGGTGTGGTACTTTTTTAGTGCAGCGTGGGTTGCAAGTGGATGTGGTACTTTTTTAGTGCAGCGTGGGTTGCAAGTGGGCGTGGCACAGTTTTAGTGCAGTGGGCGTGGCACCTTTTCAGTACAGTGGGCGTGGCAGTTTTTTAATGAAGCGTGCGTTATAACTGAGCGTGGCACTTTATTAGTGCAGCGTGCGTTATAAGTGGGCGTGGCACTTTTTTTAGTGCAGTGTGCGTTTTCAGTGGGCGTGGCACTTTTAGTGCAGTGTGCGTTCTAAGTGAGCGTGGCACTTTTTTTAGTGCAGCGTGCGATATAAGTGGGCGTGGCACTTTTTCAGTGCAGCGTGTGTTATAAGTGGGCGTGGCACTTTTTCAATGCAGCGTGTATTTTAAGTGGGCGTGGCACTTTTTCAGTGCAGCGTTTGTTATATGTGGGCGTGTGTTATAAGTGCAGCGTGCGTTATAAGTGGGCGCGGCATTTTTTTAATGCAGCGTGTGTTATAAGTGTGCGTGGCACTTTTTCAGTGCAGCGTGTGTTATAAGTGGGCTTGGCACTTTTTTAGTGCATCGTGTGTCATAAGTGGGCGTGGCACTTTTTAAGTACTGCGTGTGTTATACGTGCAGCGTGTGTTATAAGTGGGCGTGGCACCTTGTTAGTGCAGCGTGTGTTATAAGTGGGCGTGCCTCCTTTTCAGTGCAGCGTGTGTTATAAGTGGGCGGGCACTTTTTTAGTGCAGCGTGTGTTATAAGTGGGCGTGGCACTTTTTCAGCGCAACGTGTGTTAAAAGTGGGCGTGGCACTTTTTCAGAGCAACGTGTGTTATAAGTGGGCGTGGCACTTTTTCAGTGCGGCGTGTGTTATAAGTGCAGCGTGTGTTATAAGTGCAGCGTGTGTTATAACACCCACTTATAACACACGCTGCACTGAAATACTGCCACGGCCACTTACAACACACGCTGCACTGAAAAAGTGCCACGCCCACTTATAACACACGCTACAATGAAAAAGTGCCACGCCCACTTATAACACACGCTGCACTTAAAAAATACCACGCCCACTTATAACACACGCTGCACTGAAAAGGGTCACGCCCACTTATAACACACGCTGCACTGAAAAAGTGCCACGCCCACTTATAACACACGCTGCGCTGAAAATGTGCCACGCCCACTTATAACACACGCTGCACTGAAACAGTGCCACGCCCACTTATAACACACGCTGCAATGAAAAAATACCACGCCCACTTATAACACACGCTGCACTGAAAAAGTGCCACGCCCACTTATAACACACGCTGCATTTATAACACACGCCCACTTATAACACACACTGCACTGAAAAAGTGCCACGCCCACTTATAACACACGCTGCACTGATAACACACGCCCACTTATAACACACGCTGCAGTGAAAAAGTGCCACGCCCACTTATAACACACGCTGCATTTGTAACACACGCCCACTTATAACACACGCTGCACTGAAAAATTGCCACGCCCACTTATAACACACGCTGCAATGATAAAATACCACGTCCACTTATAACACACGCTGCACTGAAAAGGGTCACGCCCACTTATAACACACGCTGCACTGAACAAGTGCCACGCCCACTTATAACACACGCTGCATTTATAACACACGCCCACTTATAACACACGCTGCACTGAAAAAGTGCCACGCCCACTTATAACACACGCTGCATTTATAACACACGCCCACTTATAACACACACTGCACTGAAAAAGTGCCACGCCCAATTATAACACACGGTGCACTGAAAAAGTGCCACGCCCACGTATAACACACGCTGCACTGATAACACACGCCCACTTATAACACACCCTGCACTGAAAAGGTGCCACGCCCAATTATAGCACACGCTGCACTGAAAAAGTTCCACGCCCAGTTATAACACACGCTGCACTGAAAAGGACAACTCTCACTTATAACACACGCTGCACTGAAAAGGGCTACGCCCACTTATAACACACGCTGCGTTGAAAATGTGCCACGCCCACTTATAACACACGCTGCACTGAAACAGTGCCACGCCCACGCTGCACTGAAAAAGTGCCACGCCCAATTATAGCACACGCTGCACTGAAAAAGTTCCACGCCCACTTATAACACACGTTGCACTGAAAAGGACCACTCTCACTTATAACACAGGCTACAATGAAAAAGTGCAACGCCCACTTATAACACACGCTGCACTGAAAATGTGCCACGCCCACTTATAACACACGCTGCATTGAAAAACTGCCACGGCCACTTATAACACACGCTGCACTGAAAAGTGCCACGCCCATTTATAAAACACGCTGCACTGAAAAAGTGCCACGCCCACTTATAACACACGCTGCACTGAAAAAGTGCCACGCCCACTTATAACACACGCTGCACTGGAAAATTGCCACGCCCACTTATAACGCACGCTGCACTGAAAAATTGCCACGCCCACGCTGCACTGAAAAAGTGCCACGCCCACTTATAACACACGCTGCACTGAAAAGGGTCACGCCCTCTTATAACACACGCTGCACTGAAAAGGTGCCACGCCCACTTATAACACACGCTGCGTTGAAAATGTGCCACACCCACTTATAACACACGCTGCACTGAAACAGTGCCACGCCCACGCTGCACTGAAAAAATGCCACGCCCAATTATAGCACACGCTGCACTGAAAAAGTTCCACGCCCACTTATAACACACGTTGCACTGAAAAGGACCACTCTCACTTATAACACAGGCTACAATGAAAAAGTGCCACGCCCACTTATAACACACGCTGCACTGAAAATGTGCCACGCCCACTTATAACACACGCTGCATTGAAAAACTGCCACGGCCACTTATAACACACGCTGCACTGAAAAGTGCCACGCCCATTTATAACACACGCTGCACTGAAAAATTGCCACGCCCACTTATAACACACGCTGCACTGAAAAAATACCACGCCCACTTATAACACACGCTGCACTGAAAAGAGTCACGCCCTCTTATAACACACGCTGCACTGAAAAGGTGCCACGCCCACTTATAACACACGCTGCGTTGAAAATGTGCCACGCCCACTTATAACACACGCTGCACTGAAACAGTGCCACGCCCACGCTGCACTGAACAAGTGCCACGCCCAATTATAGCACACGCTGCACTGAAAAAGTTCCACGCCCACTTATAACACACGTTGCACTGAAAAGGACCACTCTCACTTATAACACAGGCTACAATGAAAAAGTGCCACGCCCACTTATAACACACGCTGCACTGAAAATGTGCCACGCCCACTTATAACACACGCTGCATTGAAAAACTGCCACGGCCACTTATAACACACGCTGCACTGAAAAGTGCCACGCCCATTTATAAAACACGCTGCACTGAAAAAGTGCCACGCCCACTTATAACACACGCTGCACTGAAAAAGTGCCACGCCCACTTATAACACACGCTGCACTGAAAAAAATGCCACGCCCACTTATAACACACGCTGCACTGAAAATGTGCCACGCCCACTTTTAACACACGCTGCACTGAAAAATTGCCACGCCCACGCTGCACTGAAAAAGTGCCACGCCCACGCTGCACTGAATAAGTGCCACGCCCACTTATAACACACGCTCAACTGAAAAGGGATACGCCCACTTATAACACACGCTGCACTGAAAAAGTGCCACGCCCACTTATAACACACGCTGCACTGAAAAGTGCCACGCCCATTTATAACGCACGCTGCACTGAAAAGGGTCACGCCCTCTTATAACACACGCTGCACTGAAAAGGTGCCACGCCCACTTATAACACACGCTGCGTTGAAAATGTGCCACGCCCACTTATAACACACGCTGCACTGAAACAGTGCCACGCCCACGCTGCACTGAAAAAATGCCACGCCCAATTATAGCACACGCTGCACTGAAAAAGTTCCACGCCCACTTATAACACACGTTGCACTGAAAAGGACCACTCTCACTTATAACACAGGCTACAATGAAAAAGTGCCACGCCCACTTATAACACACGCTGCACTGAAAATGTGCCACGCCCACTTATAAATAATATAATTCATCACCATTTGGAACATCTGTGTCTCAGAAGGTGCCCATAGAGTAATAGAAAATAGCTGAAATCATGAAATCACCCCCCCCCCCCCATTGTGGCTCCCAGAATGCAACAGAGTTCAAACAAGTTTATTTTCAATGGAATGGGAATAACTCTATATCTAAATGTATAGAGTTATGCCCTTTCCATTGAAAATAATAGACTGTGCAGAAACATCAGCACAGAACAGACATCGTTTTCTCAACAAAAACAACATGTTCACAGTTTATTGCATTGAAAATGGCATATATCTCATATATATTTTGAAGACCTCTGTCTGTTTGTCTGTCTGTCTGTCTGTCTGTCCTTAATACAAATCTACGATTCTCGACCGATCGGGACGAAACTTGGTACGTGTGTGTAGTTTGACCAGGCGGTGGTCGTTGTCGTATTGGCGAGCCCGTGCGACGCCCGTGCAGCGCATGCGCGGACGAGATCTCGGAAACGGGTAGAGCTATCGACTTGAAATATGGTATGTGAATGTATCTTGCCCCGAGTACGAATTTTATCGGGTCGCCGAGCCCGTGCGACGCCAGCTTCGCGCATGCGCAGACGAGATCTCGGAAACGGGTGGAGCTATCGACTTGAAATTTGCTATGTGAATGTATCTTTCCCCGGATACGAATTTTATCGGGTCGCCGAGCCCGTGCGACGCCAGCTTCGCGCATGCGCAGACGAGATCTCGGAAACGGGTGGAGCTATCGACTTGAAATTTGCTATGTGAATGTATCTTGCCCCGGATACGAATTTCATCGGGTCGCCGAGCACGTGCGACGCCAGCTTCGCGCATGCGCAGACCAGATCTCGGAAACGGGTGGAGCTATCGACTTGAAATTTGGTATTTGAATAGCCCGGACAACGTCGGGCTCATCGGCTAGTCTCATATATATTTTGAAGACCTCTGTCTGTTTGTCTGTCTGTCATTAATACAAATCTACGATTCTCGACCGATCGGGACGAAACTTGGTACGTGTGTATAGTTTGACCAGGCGGTCGTCATTGTCGTATTGGCGAGCCCGTGCGACGCCCGTGCAGCGCATGCGCAGACGAGATCTCGGAAACTGGTGGAGCTATCGACTTGAAATTTGCTATGTGAATGTATCTTTCCCCGGATACGATTTTTATCGGGTCGCCGAGCCCGTGCGACGCAAGCTTCGCGCATGCGCAGACCAGATCTCTGAAACGGGTGGAGCTATCGACTTGAAATTTGGTTTTTGAATAGCCCGGACAACGTCGGGCTCATCGGCTAGTTTTATATAATGTGATCTGGGCATTCGAAATTAAGTGGGCCTTTATTTATCCCTATTTGAAACCTGTTGGCTGGTCCCAGTGATAATAATACAAGTGCAGAAAACATTCATGTATAAGCCAGTTCACACCCCTCGGCCAAATCAAATCGCTTGAATCAATATTTCTTGTATGAATCTATTTCACTGCAGCCAAAATATAAACGAGAGCTAAAATTCACCATTATATTAGCATGAATTTGAGAGTAAGCTGAGAGAGAGGAAGGTGTGACATTCCAACATTACGTCACGACAATGATCGCACCAGTCACATTTGTTTGGAGTGTTTAATCCACAATAATCACTTGGTAATAATATAGAGAATATTCCACAATCTGCTCACATACAAAATCCAGGCAATATACTCATGTTTGGTTATATGAGTTTGGTTTCTGGATGATAACTTAAGTTTGGTTTATTTTATCAGAACCAAATTTGGTATGTGAGTTTTCCAGACCAAAATACAGGTCAAGATCGAATGTGGGTTCAATACGAATATTTTTTACTGACTTGTGGCTCTGTTCGACTTAGAATTTTCAGTATTTGATGTTTCCGGATGATAACTTTAGTTTGGTTTATTTTATCGGAACCAAATTTGGTATGTGAGTTTTCTGTTCTGCAACAATGATAAAATCTCCTGCAGCTGGCAGAAGTATATTTCTCAGACCACTAGCTGGTCTGGGCGGCATAGAATGATAAATGAACTTCATAAAGGTGCAACAAACCCAATTAACATACCTTGTATTTTATATGTCCATTTGACTTATAAAATTCATTGTCCGCCCATAATAACATTTCCAATACTACAATTTAGTGTCACTGCCATTGTTTGTTTGTGTTCAATTCATAAAAGCACACTGGGCGTATTTTGCCACACTCTGCACAGTTCTGGTGATATCACAACACAAACTTCCTGTGATGTGGAATAGTTTCTCTTCAGTCAGAATATCCTCCCATGGTCAATGAGCAATTGACTTCTGTTGTAGGAATATGTAGCACCACACAAGATTCCATAATATTTGAATGAATGGTAATTGATACCTAATCATCGTACTGAAAGTGGCTGAATTCTGTTTTCCTTGGGGTGTGAATTGGTTTATAAATATGTCATAATCCGCTTTGGCATCTGTACAAGAAATACAGATCGTAGCACTATGCGCCTTGGTCTGTATTTCTTGTACAGATACCCAAGCAGGTTATAACTATACTTACATGGGGGCGTTCAGACAAATTGGCATAGAATGTTTTTTTTTTAACTCATCTGAACATTGAACCAAACCTCAGCAGGAATTCAGTTCAAAAGGGTTACGGGATTCTTGCAAGCCTTGAAATACTGCATATGTCATTTGCAGAATGAGGTCCCCAGAGGGTGAATTTAGTGAAACTATCCTGCAGAGTGAGCTAGCATCACCTAATTCACCTTCTGTGGGCCTCATCCTGCTGAGGTCTCAACTGCAATGGAAGATGAAGACAATGTACAGCTCATCAGTCACACACCATGTAATCCGACCAGGCCACTGTTCAGGAAAACTCAATAGTCCACTACAAGTTTAGTGTGCCGGTTATTTGCAGAATGAGGTCCACAGAGGGTGAATTATGTGACGCTATCCTGCATATCGGGTTAGCATCACTAAATTCACCCTATGGGGACCTCATTATGCTTAGGCCTTATCTTCTCTGGAAAGTTTCTTTATTATCAAATTTCTACAAAAAACTTAGATTCTATTTCTGTTTTAGTTTAGTTTCCCAAATTGGCAGACAACACATTGCATAATCGAAGTTCCCAATGGGTGAACATCACAATATTCAGGAAGCTCCAGTCCTGGAAGTGTTAATTAAATAGCCTGAATTTATGTGGATAAATTATGGCACTATAATTTCAAAAAGGGGAAAAATGAACGAAATGAATTTGACAGGTGTTATACTGACAGACGAAGCTATTGTGACTGATTACCAAATAGGGGTACTTCGGTCATTCCGATATTTCAAGAATAACCATTGAAAGAGTCAAAGAAAGAAAACAAACATTTTTTTGTCCTTAATTTAAAATTTATTTTCAGACAAGTATACAACTCTACATACAAGTAAAAGCACAAAAGTTTGTAAAACATTTCTAGCAAGAAATATTTCTACAAAATCATATTTACAATTCGTATGAGAAAACATCTCACTCAGTTGATTATGAAAGTCATACCTGCAAAGATTTAATTAAGTCAACTACATATACTAGATGTACTCATAATCAGTCATTTTAATCACTCTTGTTTCAATTTAAATGATGAGATTTCATTTCCCTGTTGATCAGAGAAATGAAATGTCAAATGTTCTGTAAGGTAAGAGTATGTAATTTCGGTACCTAATTCATCTAAATCTGAATAGCCGCGACATTTTTATCACATAATTTCACATAAAAACATGAACCCAAAATATTGTAATAATAACGACCAGTTGATTAACACTATTCTATTCAATTTGAAGTATGATGTTTTGAGAAAGTTACCCTCCTATGCCCTATTTTATGTGTTGCGATAGTTAGTATGCGATACGATTCTGGAACCACCATAAATAACCGGCTTATATATGAATAATTATCAGTCTAGTATAATGAACTGCAGAGAAGCTGAAATTGGTGAACATCTCCAAGTTCACCTAAAGACTACAAGACCCAAATTTCGGTGTTAATAGTCCGCACCTTCATACAGATTACACAATATAATCAGAACAATATGTAAAATAACACCAATGATGATTGGCTCGAACACAATCACGACAAAATTATTTCCAAATAATGAAATATTACATTAAATAACACTCCTTGGTTAGATATAAAACAAACTTGAAGATAATCAAAATGCTTTCAGTGGTGCAAATATCGCTGAAAAATCAAGTCTTTCCTATGCCCTCATGGTAATATCGGCATTTCCCAATGCCTGAGGAGAGCCATTTGTCGAATTCCAGATTTTCAAAGCCCCACAGGAATTCTATAAAATCTTCCATTGATAAGTTTGCTCCCCTTTAAGCTTGATCTGCACAAATGGCAGCAGCTACAGCCCTATTTATCTTCCGAATTCATCTGACATGCATCCTTATCCTGAGCACTGAATTTACACATACATGACTCACTTTAAACCGAGCGCTGAATTTAGACATACGAGACTCACTTTTATCATGCAGAGTCTTGTTGAATATTTTGATTGGGATTGTGGCCGTGCTCATTAATGAGGTTTCTTGTGAAGTGGTTGACTGTAATGATGCTAAGAATTGTCATACAAGCCATGCTTACTCCATCATTCCATGTCAAAATCCTTATCAAACAATTGCAATATACAAAATGGCAAAAAGGGAGTTTCCATACAACTATAACCATTATCAATTTGTTTGACATCAAATTAATATTTTTTAAATAAAATGTTTAGGCTAAAATGTTGAGTTTTCCTTGGTTTTCCTGAAAATTCAAAATTGGGCATGGATGAAAAAATAAAAACAAAGTTAATTTATCTTGCCTCATTACCAACTTGAGAATATGCATTGTGTTGGAAGTTACATAAGAAATTATGAGATCATAACTTTCTGAAAAGAAATGCAACGACCGACTGAATTCTATCTTAAATGCATACCGGTATATAGCTTTTTTTTGGTCTTCATCTTTAAATAATAATGACTGTTTCATTAGGAAATCTAAACAAGAATATAAAACTGTGTCAAAATGGTGTTATCTCCAGTCTGATAATTTGTATGACAATGTTAAAATGTTTAAACATCGTATGTGACTTTAAAATAATAGAGCTATCATTACATCTTCAATGACAATGTTAAAATGTTTATCTGAACATCGTATGTGACTTTGAAATAACATAACTCGCATGTGACTTATACCACAACTTGTCCAATGTTTTAAAAGTTCTAATAGTTTGTTACAGTTAAATAACTTTGAAAAAGATTCTCATCTCAACAGAATAAAAAATCTTTGCACCACATTATATGTATTACATGCATTTATTGAAACAAACTGAGGGAGGGGGTAATCATGGCATCATTCCTAGACTTATATCAAACAGTGTTTTATATAACCTACAAAGCTTGGATCAGTACTCATATCATTATACCCCATAGCTTGTGTTCCAACAACTTTACTGTTCAGTCTACGCATGTGAGGAGACAAACACTCATAGTCTGTTGGAAGACTTTACACATAAAATTTCAACGAAAACAAATTCTCCACAACTATTGTCCATGCACAACAGATTTTCTGACTTGAAATAAGAAATTAAATAGTATTTCGTGCCATATTTCTTTGAAAATAAACTGATTAACATCTCAAATTTAATTCTAATTCAACGAGGCAAATCTAACTGAAATTCAACCAGATAAAAACTTTCAAGAATAAAGCTTAAATTGTTAGTCATATGATGCAGAGCGAAGAGAAGGAAGTTGCTATTTGTTCATACACATACACAGGTATATAATGGGGACTTTCCTGCTATACGGTGCACATGTATATAATGGGGACTTTCCTGCTATATATGATCACTCTTAACTTAATATGGCAATAGAGAGGGAACACCAAAGTGGGTTCCTTATTTACAAAGTATTAAGTGTTTAGAAATAAGTATTAATTTCTACCTAATGGAAGGGATTTCCATAAATATTGTATAAACCCGAGCAGTATAACTACACAATTATAGAAATGATTAGGTCAACTAATAAAGCACAGCTTATAGATGAATTGAGTGCCAATGATAATCTTAACAATGGATTTCATTTTAAAATGTCCTTGAGACTATCTATGTATTATGCGTAGGTTTACCAGAATAAATTCATTGTCACTTCTTGGTTGGTTAACTGTTGTTTATATTCAAATGACCCAGAAAGTCCTAATTCTTGAGTTACGTTGATACTGGATGTCAAGAACTATTAAAAACATTTAAAATATCATTGAAAGAGTGAATGCAGAGAAAGAATTTACCAGACTAAATTCAATGAATTTACTTCACATCTTGATAAACTGATGTTAATATTTCACATATCTCATAAATTCTTAATTAATGAGGTAATGTCTCATTAGTGACATAATGTCAGACAGTACTGAACAATTTGCAAATATTGAAAGAGTGAATACAGAGAAATATAAAAATTACCCCCCTTGATGCGCTGTTACCCCACACTCAAATCAGCATAGAATCACATCTGGCAGCTAAATGGTTGATTAAGATTGGTATACAATTAATGCTAAAAAAAGAAAAAAGAAATACCACCATGGAAATATTATACCTGGATGAATATTGATCCAGGGTGGTGAAATAATCAACCTGGCATTTAATTGGGGTATGTTTGAAAATTTGATGATGATTTTTGTGTGCGTAATTAGGGTAGTTTCAAAAGCGGTAAATTTAAAAACGGAAAAAGCACACAGACCTATTAATTGTTTTGGGCCATATTGGGTCCAAAGAGTCAATATTCAAAATTGACTAGATTAGAAAATTCCAGCATTCACAAGGAATCGAGAATAGGCCTGGACATTAACACTGTCGCCTACGGAGAATAATCGGTGTACTGTATAACCTATAGTGATTTTGGACTTTTGAGAGTTCCACAATATTTTGCCGTTCCCAGTTTTTTCTAGCACCATATATGTATTCAAAATGACTTCTTTAAATAATATGGACGGATTTTGGGCAGAATACATTGCATATCTAGATTTTAAATGCACAAGTGACATGGATAGTGGCTGTAAAATGTGCGGTGGGGCCAACACTGCAAAGGGATATGGTATTTTGAGAGTGAAGTGGCCAGATGGGAAAGAGACCAGAGAAAGAGCGCATCGATTGGCTTGGTTGTGTCACCATAGACTGCAAAGGGATGAGTTGACACCATATCACCATGGGCCCGATGGGATAGAATGCAGCCATCTGTGTGGGAGGGCGGCATGTGTGAACGTCTTTCATCTTTGCTTTGAGAGCCATATCATGAATATGGGGAGGGTCAGCTGTCAGAAGGCCGCATCGTGTTTGGGGTGCGATCCTTCATGTATCATCACACAGGTCACCTGACGGGTTGAGTAGAGTTTTGGTAAACCTCATTTTTGAACTTTAACCCTTTTAACCTGACATGGATAGTGGCTGTAACTTATGGGGTGGGGCCAACACTGAAATCACTCGATTCGGCGTCAATTTAACCCTTGTGAGACCTTCTAAAATTATGTCTTCACTTCCCAGTTATGCCCCAGGGCGTGGATTATGAGGAGAGATTTATTGGAAGTCATAATATATTTTGTATTGCCCGGGAACAATACTTTTGAGTTAATTTCATCGATTGTCTTACGATTCCGTTTTCGAGGAGTAAATCAGACGTCGTGTATTACGCCCGTCACGAGTTAGATCTCGATCTAGGTCAATCATGCTGTCAACTTGTCCCGTGTCGGGAGGGCTTGTCTGGGGAGGGGGGGGGGGGGGTGTAAAATACCTAGACATGTAAATGTCTACCCCTGTGCGTGTCACAATATCAGGAATATGGGGAGGGTCAGCTGACAGAAGGCCGCGTCGTGTTTGGGGTGCGATCCTTCATGTATCGGAACACAGGTCACCAGACGGGTTGAGTAGAGTTTTGGTAAACCTCATTTTTGAACTTTAACCCTTTTACCTTCATGATACTTACTATAGGAATGCTCCAATTTTGCATTTGGTTTACCTGTATGTGGAACTAGTATGTCTTTTTTATATTGTTTTCCTCTTGACACTGACCATACAAATATCATACAGAGTCTTTCGCCTTTCAACTCTGGCTTTCTTAGTTTTCAGCTGTTTTTTATATTTTTTCAAGTACTCATCTGATTCCTTCATATTTTGCAGTGATTTTCCAACTTTACTGAGCGGTGATATTGGACAGTCCATATCCTGGCATAGATCATCAATGGAACCGGCAGTGCCAAGGTTAACAGAATGACAGCTGGTAACATTTTTAGTTGTTGGTGTACGAAAGGCTCTATTAAAGGCTTCCACCTTCTGCATATTTGTATTTGGCTTGGTACTCTCCAACATGGCTGGTCCCAGTCTGTAATTTATACAGTCGCGTAGAATTTGCAACGCACGCTGCACTAAACATGTGCCACACTCACTTATAATGCAGACTGCACCACAAAAAAGTGCCAGGCCTACTTATAGCGCTCACTGCACTAAAATAGTGGCACACCCACTTATAACGCACAATGCACTAAAAAGTGTAACGCCCACTTAAAACGCACACTGCACCAAAAAAGTGTCACGCCCACTTATAACGCACACTGTAATAAAAGGTGCCACGCCCACTTATAACACACTTTTTTAGTGCAGCGTGCGTTACACTTTTTAGTGCATTGTGCGTTTTAAGTGGGCGTGGCACCTTTTAGTGCAATGTCCGTTATATGTGAGCGTGTCACTTTTTTTTAGTGCAGCGTGCGTTATAAGTGGGCGTGCCAATTTTTTAGTGCAGCGTGCGTTATAAGGGGGCGTGGCTGTTTTTAGTGCAGCGTGCGTTATAAGTGGGTGTGGTACTTTTTTAGTGCAGCGTGGGTTGCAAGTGGATGTGGTACTTTTTTAGTGCAGCGTGGGTTGCAAGTGGGCGTGGCACAGTTTTAGTGCAGTGGGCGTGGCACCTTTTCAGTACAGTGGGCGTGGCAGTTTTTTAATGAAGCGTGCGTTATAACTGAGCGTGGCACTTTATTAGTGCAGCGTGCGTTATAAGTGGGCGTGGCACTTTTTTTAGTGCAGTGTGCGTTTTCAGTGGGCGTGGCACTTTTAGTGCAGTGTGCGTTCTAAGTGAGCGTGGCACTTTTTTTAGTGCAGCGTGCGATATAAGTGGGCGTGGCACTTTTTCAGTGCAGCGTGTGTTATAAGTGGGCGTGGCACTTTTTCAATGCAGCGTGTATTTTAAGTGGGCGTGGCACTTTTTCAGTGCAGCGTTTGTTATAAGTGGGCGTGTGTTATAAGTGCAGCGTGCGTTATAAGTGGGCGCGGCATTTTTTTAATGCAGCGTGTGTTATAAGTGTGCGTGGCACTTTTTCAGTGCAGCGTGTGTTATAAGTGGGCTTGGCACTTTTTTAGTGCATCGTGTGTCATAAGTGGGCGTGGCACTTTTTAAGTACTGCGTGTGTTATACGTGCAGCGTGTGTTATAAGTGGGCGTGGCACCTTGTTAGTGCAGCGTGTGTTATAAGTGGGCGTGCCTCCTTTTCAGTGCAGCGTGTGTTATAAGTGGGCGGGCACTTTTTTAGTGCAGCGTGTGTTATAAGTGGGCGTGGCACTTTTTCAGCGCAACGTGTGTTAAAAGTGGGCGTGGCACTTTTTCAGAGCAACGTGTGTTATAAGTGGGCGTGGCACTTTTTCAGTGCGGCGTGTGTTATAAGTGCAGCGTGTGTTATAAGTGCAGCGTGTGTTATAACACCCACTTATAACACACGCTGCACTGAAATACTGCCACGGCCACTTACAACACACGCTGCACTGAAAAAGTGCCACGCCCACTTATAACACACGCTACAATGAAAAAGTGCCACGCCCACTTATAACACACGCTGCACTTAAAAAATACCACGCCCACTTATAACACACGCTGCACTGAAAAGGGTCACGCCCACTTATAACACACGCTGCACTGAAAAAGTGCCACGCCCACTTATAACACACGCTGCGCTGAAAATGTGCCACGCCCACTTATAACACACGCTGCACTGAAACAGTGCCACGCCCACTTATAACACACGCTGCAATGAAAAAATACCACGCCCACTTATAACACACGCTGCACTGAAAAAGTGCCACGCCCACTTATAACACACGCTGCATTTATAACACACGCCCACTTATAACACACACTGCACTGAAAAAGTGCCACGCCCACTTATAACACACGCTGCACTGATAACACACGCCCACTTATAACACACGCTGCAGTGAAAAAGTGCCACGCCCACTTATAACACACGCTGCATTTGTAACACACGCCCACTTATAACACACGCTGCACTGAAAAATTGCCACGCCCACTTATAACACACGCTGCAATGATAAAATACCACGTCCACTTATAACACACGCTGCACTGAAAAGGGTCACGCCCACTTATAACACACGCTGCACTGAACAAGTGCCACGCCCACTTATAACACACGCTGCATTTATAACACACGCCCACTTATAACACACGCTGCACTGAAAAAGTGCCACGCCCACTTATAACACACGCTGCATTTATAACACACGCCCACTTATAACACACACTGCACTGAAAAAGTGCCACGCCCAATTATAACACACGGTGCACTGAAAAAGTGCCACGCCCACGTATAACACACGCTGCACTGATAACACACGCCCACTTATAACACACCCTGCACTGAAAAGGTGCCACGCCCAATTATAGCACACGCTGCACTGAAAAAGTTCCACGCCCAGTTATAACACACGCTGCACTGAAAAGGACAACTCTCACTTATAACACACGCTGCACTGAAAAGGGCTACGCCCACTTATAACACACGCTGCGTTGAAAATGTGCCACGCCCACTTATAACACACGCTGCACTGAAACAGTGCCACGCCCACGCTGCACTGAAAAAGTGCCACGCCCAATTATAGCACACGCTGCACTGAAAAAGTTCCACGCCCACTTATAACACACGTTGCACTGAAAAGGACCACTCTCACTTATAACACAGGCTACAATGAAAAAGTGCAACGCCCACTTATAACACACGCTGCACTGAAAATGTGCCACGCCCACTTATAACACACGCTGCATTGAAAAACTGCCACGGCCACTTATAACACACGCTGCACTGAAAAGTGCCACGCCCATTTATAAAACACGCTGCACTGAAAAAGTGCCACGCCCACTTATAACACACGCTGCACTGAAAAAGTGCCACGCCCACTTATAACACACGCTGCACTGGAAAATTGCCACGCCCACTTATAACGCACGCTGCACTGAAAAATTGCCACGCCCACGCTGCACTGAAAAAGTGCCACGCCCACTTATAACACACGCTGCACTGAAAAGGGTCACGCCCTCTTATAACACACGCTGCACTGAAAAGGTGCCACGCCCACTTATAACACACGCTGCGTTGAAAATGTGCCACACCCACTTATAACACACGCTGCACTGAAACAGTGCCACGCCCACGCTGCACTGAAAAAATGCCACGCCCAATTATAGCACACGCTGCACTGAAAAAGTTCCACGCCCACTTATAACACACGTTGCACTGAAAAGGACCACTCTCACTTATAACACAGGCTACAATGAAAAAGTGCCACGCCCACTTATAACACACGCTGCACTGAAAATGTGCCACGCCCACTTATAACACACGCTGCATTGAAAAACTGCCACGGCCACTTATAACACACGCTGCACTGAAAAGTGCCACGCCCATTTATAACACACGCTGCACTGAAAAATTGCCACGCCCACTTATAACACACGCTGCACTGAAAAAATACCACGCCCACTTATAACACACGCTGCACTGAAAAGAGTCACGCCCTCTTATAACACACGCTGCACTGAAAAGGTGCCACGCCCACTTATAACACACGCTGCGTTGAAAATGTGCCACGCCCACTTATAACACACGCTGCACTGAAACAGTGCCACGCCCACGCTGCACTGAACAAGTGCCACGCCCAATTATAGCACACGCTGCACTGAAAAAGTTCCACGCCCACTTATAACACACGTTGCACTGAAAAGGACCACTCTCACTTATAACACAGGCTACAATGAAAAAGTGCCACGCCCACTTATAACACACGCTGCACTGAAAATGTGCCACGCCCACTTATAACACACGCTGCATTGAAAAACTGCCACGGCCACTTATAACACACGCTGCACTGAAAAGTGCCACGCCCATTTATAAAACACGCTGCACTGAAAAAGTGCCACGCCCACTTATAACACACGCTGCACTGAAAAAGTGCCACGCCCACTTATAACACACGCTGCACTGAAAAAAATGCCACGCCCACTTATAACACACGCTGCACTGAAAATGTGCCACGCCCACTTTTAACACACGCTGCACTGAAAAATTGCCACGCCCACGCTGCACTGAAAAAGTGCCACGCCCACGCTGCACTGAAAAAGTGCCACGCCCACTTATAACACACGCTCAACTGAAAAGGGATACGCCCACTTATAACACACGCTGCACTGAAAAAGTGCCACGCCCACTTATAACACACGCTGCACTGAAAAGTGCCACGCCCATTTATAACGCACGCTGCACTGAAAAGGGTCACGCCCTCTTATAACACACGCTGCACTGAAAAGGTGCCACGCCCACTTATAACACACGCTGCGTTGAAAATGTGCCACGCCCACTTATAACACACGCTGCACTGAAACAGTGCCACGCCCACGCTGCACTGAAAAAATGCCACGCCCAATTATAGCACACGCTGCACTGAAAAAGTTCCACGCCCACTTATAACACACGTTGCACTGAAAAGGACCACTCTCACTTATAACACAGGCTACAATGAAAAAGTGCCACGCCCACTTATAACACACGCTGCACTGAAAATGTGCCACGCCCACTTATAAATAATATAATTCATCACCATTTGGAACATCTGTGTCTCAGAAGGTGCCCATAGAGTAATAGAAAATAGCTGAAATCATGAAATCACCCCCCCCCCATTGTGGCTCCCAGAATGCAACAGAGTTCAAACAAGTTTATTTTCAATGGAATGGGAATAACTCTATATCTAAATGTATAGAGTTATGCCCTTTCCATTGAAAATAATAGACTGTGCAGAAACATCAGCACAGAACAGACATCGTTTTCTCAACAAAAACAACATGTTCACAGTTTATTGCATTGAAAATGGCATATATCTCATATATATTTTGAAGACCTCTGTCTGTTTGTCTGTCTGTCTGTCTGTCTGTCCTTAATACAAATCTACGATTCTCGACCGATCGGGACGAAACTTGGTACGTGTGTGTAGTTTGACCAGGCGGTGGTCGTTGTCGTATTGGCGAGCCCGTGCGACGCCCGTGCAGCGCATGCGCGGACGAGATCTCGGAAACGGGTAGAGCTATCGACTTGAAATATGGTATGTGAATGTATCTTGCCCCGAGTACGAATTTTATCGGGTCGCCGAGCCCGTGCGACGCCAGCTTCGCGCATGCGCAGACGAGATCTCGGAAACGGGTGGAGCTATCGACTTGAAATTTGCTATGTGAATGTATCTTTCCCCGGATACGAATTTTATCGGGTCGCCGAGCCCGTGCGACGCCAGCTTCGCGCATGCGCAGACGAGATCTCGGAAACGGGTGGAGCTATCGACTTGAAATTTGCTATGTGAATGTATCTTGCCCCGGATACGAATTTCATCGGGTCGCCGAGCACGTGCGACGCCAGCTTCGCGCATGCGCAGACCAGATCTCGGAAACGGGTGGAGCTATCGACTTGAAATTTGGTATTTGAATAGCCCGGACAACGTCGGGCTCATCGGCTAGTCTCATATATATTTTGAAGACCTCTGTCTGTTTGTCTGTCTGTCATTAATACAAATCTACGATTCTCGACCGATCGGGACGAAACTTGGTACGTGTGTGTAGTTTGACCAGGCGGTCGTCATTGTCGTATTGGCGAGCCCGTGCGACGCCCGTGCAGCGCATGCGCAGACGAGATCTCGGAAACTGGTGGAGCTATCGACTTGAAATTTGCTATGTGAATGTATCTTTCCCCGGATACGATTTTTATCGGGTCGCCGAGCCCGTGCGACGCAAGCTTCGCGCATGCGCAGACCAGATCTCTGAAACGGGTGGAGCTATCGACTTGAAATTTGGTTTTTGAATAGCCCGGACAACGTCGGGCTCATCGGCTAGTTTTATATAATGTGATCTGGGCATTCGAAATTAAGTGGGCCTTTATTTATCCCTATTTGAAACCTGTTGGCTGGTCCCAGTGATAATAATACAAGTGCAGAAAACATTCATGTATAAGCCAGTTCACACCCCTCGGCCAAATCAAATCGCTTGAATCAATATTTCTTGTATGAATCTATTTCACTGCAGCCAAAATATAAACGAGAGCTAAAATTCACCATTATATTAGCATGAATTTGAGAGTAAGCTGAGAGAGAGGAAGGTGTGACATTCCAACATTACGTCACGACAATGATCGCACCAGTCACATTTGTTTGGAGTGTTTAATCCACAATAATCACTTGGTAATAATATAGAGAATATTCCACAATCTGCTCACATACAAAATCCAGGCAATATACTCATGTTTGGTTATATGAGTTTGGTTTCTGGATGATAACTTAAGTTTGGTTTATTTTATCAGAACCAAATTTGGTATGTGAGTTTTCCAGACCAAAATACAGGTCAAGATCGAATGTGGGTTCAATACGAATATTTTTTACTGACTTGTGGCTCTGTTCGACTTAGAATTTTCAGTATTTGATGTTTCCGGATGATAACTTTAGTTTGGTTTATTTTATCGGAACCAAATTTGGTATGTGAGTTTTCTGTTCTGCAACAATGATAAAATCTCCTGCAGCTGGCAGAAGTATATTTCTCAGACCACTAGCTGGTCTGGGCGGCATAGAATGATAAATGAACTTCATAAAGGTGCAACAAACCCAATTAACATACCTTGTATTTTATATGTCCATTTGACTTATAAAATTCATTGTCCGCCCATAATAACATTTCCAATACTACAATTTAGTGTCACTGCCATTGTTTGTTTGTGTTCAATTCATAAAAGCACACTGGGCGTATTTTGCCATACTCTGCACAGTTCTGGTGATATCACAACACAAACTTCCTGTGATGTGGAATAGTTTCTCTTCAGTCAGAATATCCTCCCATGGTCAATGAGCAATTGACTTCTGTTGTAGGAATATGTAGCACCACACAAGATTCCATAATATTTGAATGAATGGTAATTGATACCTAATCATCGTACTGAAAGTGGCTGAATTCTGTTTTCCTTGGGGTGTGAATTGGTTTATAAATATGTCATAATCCGCTTTGGCATCTGTACAAGAAATACAGATCGTAGCACTATGCGCCTTGGTCTGTATTTCTTGTACAGATACCCAAGCAGGTTATAACTATACTTACATGGGGGCGTTCAGACAAATTGGCATAGAATGTTTTTTTTTTAACTCATCTGAACATTGAACCAAACCTCAGCAGGAATTCAGTTCAAAAGGGTTACGGGATTCTTGCAAGCCTTGAAATACTGCATATGTCATTTGCAGAATGAGGTCCCCAGAGGGTGAATTTAGTGAAACTATCCTGCAGAGTGAGCTAGCATCACCTAATTCACCTTCTGTGGGCCTCATCCTGCTGAGGTCTCAACTGCAATGGAAGATGAAGACAATGTACAGCTCATCAGTCACACACCATGTAATCCGACCAGGCCACTGTTCAGGAAAACTCAATAGTCCACTACAAGTTTAGTGTGCCGGTTATTTGCAGAATGAGGTCCACAGAGGGTGAATTATGTGACGCTATCCTGCATATCGGGTTAGCATCACTAAATTCACCCTATGGGGACCTCATTATGCTTAGGCCTTATCTTCTCTGGAATGAGGTCCACAGAGGGTGAATTATGTGACGCTATCCTGCATATCGGGTTAGCATCACTAAATTCACCCTATGGGGACCTCATTATGCTTAGGCCTTATCTTCTCTGGAAAGTTTCTTTATTATCAAATTTCTACAAAAAACTTAGATTCTATTTCTGTTTTAGTTTAGTTTCCCAAATTGGCAGACAACACATTGCATAATCGAAGTTCCCAATGGGTGAACATCACAATATTCAGGAAGCTCCAGTCCTGGAAGTGTTAATTAAATAGCCTGAATTTATGTGGATAAATTATGGCACTATAATTTCAAAAAGGGGAAAAATGAACGAAATGAATTTGACAGGTGTTATACTGACAGACGAAGCTATTGTGACTGATTACCAAATAGGGGTACTTCGGTCATTCCGATATTTCAAGAATAACCATTGAAAGAGTCAAAGAAAGAAAACAAACATTTTTTTGTCCTTAATTTAAAATTTATTTTCAGACAAGTATACAACTCTACATACAAGTAAAAGCACAAAAGTTTGTAAAACATTTCTAGCAAGAAATATTTCTACAAAATCATATTTACAATTCGTATGAGAAAACATCTCACTCAGTTGATTATGAAAGTCATACCTGCAAAGATTTAATTAAGTCAACTACATATACTAGATGTACTCATAATCAGTCATTTTAATCACTCTTGTTTCAATTTAAATGATGAGATTTCATTTCCCTGTTGATCAGAGAAATGAAATGTCAAATGTTCTGTAAGGTAAGAGTATGTAATTTCGGTACCTAATTCATCTAAATCTGAGTAGCCGCGACATTTTTATCACATAATTTCACATAAAAACATGAACCCAAAATATTGTAATAATAACGACCAGTTGATTAACACTATTCTATTCAATTTGAAGTATGATGTTTTGAGAAAGTTACCCTCCTATGCCCTATTTTATGTGTTGCGATAGTTAGTATGCGATACGATTCTGGAACCACCATAAATAACCGGCTTATATATGAATAATTATCAGTCTAGTATAATGAACTGCAGAGAAGCTGAAATTGGTGAACATCTCCAAGTTCACCTAAAGACTACAAGACCCAAATTTCGGTGTTAATAGTCCGCACCTTCATACAGATTACACAATATAATCAGAACAATATGTAAAATAACACCAATGATGATTGGCTCGAACACAATCACGACAAAATTATTTCCAAATAATGAAATATTACATTAAATAACACTCCTTGGTTAGATATAAAACAAACTTGAAGATAATCAAAATGCTTTCAGTGGTGCAAATATCGCTGAAAAATCAAGTCTTTCCTATGCCCTCATGGTAATATCGGCATTTCCCAATGCCTGAGGAGAGCCATTTGTCGAATTCCAGATTTTCAAAGCCCCACAGGAATTCTATAAAATCTTCCATTGATAAGTTTGCTCCCCTTTAAGCTTGATCTGCACAAATGGCAGCAGCTACAGCCCTATTTATCTTCCGAATTCATCTGACATGCATCCTTATCCTGAGCACTGAATTTACACATACATGACTCACTTTAAACCGAGCGCTGAATTTAGACATACGAGACTCACTTTTATCATGCAGAGTCTTGTTGAATATTTTGATTGGGATTGTGGCCGTGCTCATTAATGAGGTTTCTTGTGAAGTGGTTGACTGTAATGATGCTAAGAATTGTCATACAAGCCATGCTTACTCCATCATTCCATGTCAAAATCCTTATCAAACAATTGCAATATACAAAATGGCAAAAAGGGAGTTTCCATACAACTATAACCATTATCAATTTGTTTGACATCAAATTAATATTTTTTAAATAAAATGTTTAGGCTAAAATGTTGAGTTTTCCTTGGTTTTCCTGAAAATTCAAAATTGGGCATGGATGAAAAAATAAAAACAAAGTTAATTTATCTTGCCTCATTACCAACTTGAGAATATGCATTGTGTTGGAAGTTACATAAGAAATTATGAGATCATAACTTTCTGAAAAGAAATGCAACGACCGACTGAATTCTATCTTAAATGCATACCGGTATATAGCTTTTTTTTGGTCTTCATCTTTAAATAATAATGACTGTTTCATTAGGAAATCTAAACAAGAATATAAAACTGTGTCAAAATGGTGTTATCTCCAGTCTGATAATTTGTATGACAATGTTAAAATGTTTAAACATCGTATGTGACTTTAAAATAATAGAGCTATCATTACATCTTCAATGACAATGTTAAAATGTTTATCTGAACATCGTATGTGACTTTGAAATAACATAACTCGCATGTGACTTATACCACAACTTGTCCAATGTTTTAAAAGTTCTAATAGTTTGTTACAGTTAAATAACTTTGAAAAAGATTCTCATCTCAACAGAATAAAAAATCTTTGCACCACATTATATGTATTACATGCATTTATTGAAACAAACTGAGGGAGGGGGTAATCATGGCATCATTCCTAGACTTATATCAAACAGTGTTTTATATAACCTACAAAGCTTGGATCAGTACTCATATCATTATACCCCATAGCTTGTGTTCCAACAACTTTACTGTTCAGTCTACGCATGTGAGGAGACAAACACTCATAGTCTGTTGGAAGACTTTACACATAAAATTTCAACGAAAACAAATTCTCCACAACTATTGTCCATGCACAACAGATTTTCTGACTTGAAATAAGAAATTAAATAGTATTTCGGGCCATGTTTCTTTGAAAATAAACTGATTAACATCTCAAATTTAATTCTAATTCAACGAGGCAAATCTAACTGAAATTCAACCAGATAAAAACTTTCAAGAATAAAGCTTAAATTGTTAGTCATATGATGCAGAGCGAAGAGAAGGAAGTTGCTACTTGTTCATACACATGTATATAATGGGGGAGGTTCCTGCTATACGATACACATGTATATAATGGGGACTTTCCTGCTATACGGTGCACATGTATTATGTTGCATAGTTCTTATCAGATTTATTAAAGATACGGATGGCCTTCACGATGGGTATTGTTGTTAAAATAGTCACACCCATTATAATTGCCACCAAGGTGTTTACAAGATACCCTCTCCTAATAAAATTGTCATTGTGTAGAGTGTTTTGCTTTATCGCTCACTCCTTAATTATGTGCTGTATATAAACAAACGTTCGGCTCACACAAAGTGTTATTGTGGAAAATATTGCATCCATACTAGCATTATACTCTACTAGTACTATTACTATATTCTTGAGGAAATTTTCATAATTTGGTAATTGTTACTTCTAAATTTGAACTTATAACAAAGGCCATCCGTGCCTTAATATATATTAGAGACTACGAGTCTGAGGTTAAGCTCAGTATGTGTTCATTGCTTCATTTGTTCGTAAACAAATAATTATGCCTGCCAATGCTGAAACGTTTGAGAATTTATGTTCATACCATGCTTGGAAAGCTTGTGCGGGGAAACATGGGGATCTCCTCTGCAAGAATGCAGACTCACAAGAAATTATGCTCTATATTTGAGCCCCTATTAAGTGGCATTAAGACGACAGTCAGGAACCAGCCTAGAGGGCACATGGGAGAGGACTAGCATAGAGGGCGACTTGGGAGACATATTCTCCGTAAAATGTGCCACTTCTCCCTATTTTTGTCCCACGTAGAAGTGACTTCTCTCTCATATATCAGTATGTATATGTCACAACAGTATATTTAAAGTTATTTACTCTTCATAAATTTTATTTAAACGTGAGAGGTAAAAACATTATACAAACACATGGTCTGAAGAGCTTTTGAGCGACTGATTATAATGGTTATTATAAATGGACTCATGTTACATGATACTTATGGGATCATAGAAAAGTGGTGGTGGGGTTTAAATTGAACTTCAGTCATTGTTACTTCTTCCTGATAACAGTCCACTTCACCCTAATAACCAAACAGGGACAAGTGACTTCTCCCAATTTGAAACCACTAGATTGGTCCCTGCACTGCGTTGACACTATTTTTTGCTAAAGTTGAGCTCAAGCCTACTGGAATACTATTAAGAACTTAGCCCTGAAAATATTATAACTGGATAGTGAAACTGTTTTAAAACCCTTTGAGTACCAGGGGGCGATCTCATTGGCCCTAAACCTACAAAATAAGTCTGTATAAAGAATATAAGAATAAATTATTAAAATTGTATAAACAAAAATTAAAAAACAATTGTTAGGCCAATGCATTCTCTTATTTCTGCGAGGCGACCTATGGTCGACTCGCATATATAAGAGAATGCATTGGCACAGGGTATATGGGTTGATACAAAAATCGGACCTGGCACTGAAAGGGTTAAAAACGTTATTTTATGCGTATTTCAGTACTTCAAATTGACATTTCAGTACTCCTGTCTGAAGGTGACACTCAGTATTTACTGGCCAAAATTCCAACATCAGCTGTTAAACTTCATTTCCTACATCAGATCTACATGAACATAGAAGATATGCAAACATAAATATTCTGTCTTTATTCACGCCAAATTAACCCTTTCAGTGCCAGGTCCGATTTTTGTATCAACCCATATACCCTGTGCCAATGCATTCTCTTATATATGCGAGTTGACCATAGGTCGCCTCGCATATATAAGAGAATGCATTGGCCTAACAATTTTTCATCATTTGTTATTATTTTTTACAATTTTAATAATTTTTTCTTATATTCTTTAACAGACTTATTTTGTAGGTTTAGTGCCAGGGAATCTTACGTTTTTCATGGGCATCAAAATTATTACTATGAATACTTGGTGATAGTTTTGAGTTATAACATGACCCTAAGGTTTTATCCAGTTTGTTTTTAAATTCGCTACAGCATGCTTAAGCATACCCAATAAAATCTAAAAAAAATTATTTTTTATTTTTTAACATTTTTAGGGCCGATTTTACAGACCGTAAATTAGGGCCGATGAGATCGGCCCCTGGCACTGAAAGGGTTAAAGAAATATTATGGACTTACTTCAGTGAATAAAACCGATAAGTTAGTAACCAATCACTATCTCAACTGGAAGAATGTCGTAATCAATTAAAACTATCAAAACTTCCAACCACCATCAATTGTTCATTACAGAGAACACACCATTTGAACTATGCACAAATGTAAATATTTACTAATTTAATCGGGACGCTTTATTGGGCAAAAACATTCTGAACACTTACATGGAGTGTTTCATGTCACTTTAAACATGGAAATTATTCCACCAGCAGATCTATGGCATATAATTTACATATATGAATGTCGTTGTGCATCGCCAAATTGGACATTAAATCATGAATTAATTTTGTTGAGTAAGACTAGACTGTGCATTTGTACACCCAGCAGAGTGATTCACAACACTATAAAATCTCCAATACTAGCAAATATTATATATTTACAAACACATGTAATTTATAAGAGAATATAGTTAAATTCTGAGAGTTACAGAATTAACCCAGTCACCAGGCCACACCATAACGTTCCGTTAGTTGTTCAGCTTCATTATGATAATATGATAAATTTGCAATGCAAGACCAATTGGACCATGTTACATGCAGAAAAAAACAACAATAAAATCATGAATGCTTCTCTACACAGTTATGTCAAGCATTCGTTATCACGGAGATATTCTTAACATTGAGACAGAAGCAGAGATAAGGGAGCTCTGAACAAAGCTACTATACTTGGGTTACAGATTGGCACTCAACATTAAGAACCGATCAGTCTACATCGTAAATCTAAATGTGAGAATAATAAATCTTGTATATGAATTTTTCAGTAACAACATTACTTACAAACATGTATATACAAATAAGATGAGGTTATGACAAGCAATGAAATTATTTAGGTTCTGTGAACGAACACCTACATGTATATATCAATTAGTGCAAATTTTGGCATTAAATACAGAAATGGTTTGTTCAACTAATAGGCTATGGAATTGATGCGTTTACAGTGGAAATGATACGTTTATACACTGTACAAACAGATCTAATAATTATTCAACTAGATTGCATGACTTCTATTTAATATATTATTTACTTGAAAAACTCGAGGAAATATAAATGCCTCTTATCAATGAACCAACTTATTTCATCTAAAATTTCCTTAGAAAGCATGAACTCCATTCTGTCTGTATTTTTCTTGCTTTGATGTTAACAGTGTTTACATACTTATTCATAGAGGTCTATCTTTTTAAATATGCACAAAATGAAAAGAACTTGATGTTTCTAATAAGACTTTTGAAAGCTTCATTTAGCTGAGTATAGAATTATAAGATACAGGGCTGGTGATTCAGAAAAAATATCTTCTATATTCTATGAACTACTCACAATATTAAATGGAGTCTTGTCAGTCAGATATAAATAAGATATGTCGATTCTATGAACTACTCCCAATATTAATGGAGTCTTGTCATTCAGATCTAGATAAAATATATTGATTCTAAGAACTACTCGCAAAGGAGCCTTGTATAATAAACAGTGTTACTTGGTCAGATTATATATTACATTAAATGAATACATTATTTGATTATATAATTACTGAAAATCTGACTAATAATTTCTGATATTCAATTATTGCACTCAATAAACTGTATTGACAAATATCATTCCACCATTATAAGTCAAATAATTAAAACACTGACAATTCATTTACTTTGACATCTAAAATGATGAGAACTCTGTTAATGAAGATTGTTCCTTACAGTGCATGCTGTATCATATCTGCTAATAGAACCATATTCTAAACATTCCTGCTTCAACTGTAAACATCACACTCACTGAATGATATGGGTTGGCAATTAAATTTCATAGCACTATGATCACTCTTAACTTAATATGGCAATAGAGAGGGAACACCAACGTGGGTTCCTTATTTACAAAGTATTAAGTGTTTAGAAATAAGTATTAATTTCTACCTAATGGAAGGGATTTCCATAAATATTGTATAAACCCGAGCAGTATAACTACACAATTATAGAAATGATTAGGTCAACTAATAAAGCACAGCTTATAGATGAATTGAGTGCCAATGATAATCTTAACAATGGATTTCATTTTAAAATGTCCTTGAGACTATCTATGTATTATGCGTAGGTTTACCAGAATAAATTCATTGTCACTTCTTGGTTGGTTAACTGTTGTTTATATTCAAATGACCCAGAAAGTCCTAATTCTTGAGTTACGTTGATACTGGATGTCAAGAACTATTAAAAACATTTAAAATATCATTGAAAGAGTGAATGCAGAGAAAGAATTTACCAGACTAAATTCAATGAATTTACTTCACATCTTGATAAACTGATGTTAATATTTCACATATCTCATAAATTCTTAATTAATGAGGTAATGTCTCATTAGTGACATAATGTCAGACAGTACTGAACAATTTGCAAATATTGAAAGAGTGAATACAGAGAAATATAAAAATTATCCCCCTTGATGCGCTGTTATCCCACACTCAAATCAGCATAGAATCATATCTGGCAGCTAAATGGTTGATTAAGATTGGGATACAATTAATGCTAAAAAAAAGAAAAAGAAATACCACCATGGAAATATTATACCTGGATGAATATTGATCCAGGGTGGTGAAATAATCAACCTGGCATTTAATTGGGGCATGTTTGAAAATTTGATGATGATTTTTGTGTGCGTAATTAGGGTAGTTTCAAAAGCGGTAAATTTAAAAACGGAAAAAGCACACAGACCTATTAATTGTTTTGGGCCATATTGGGTCCAAAGAGTCAATATTCAAAATTGACTAGATTAGAAAATTCCAGCATTCACAAGGAATCGAGAATAGGCCTGGACATTAACACTGTCGCCTACGGAGAATAATCGGTGTACTGTAACCTATAGTGATTTTGGAATTTTGAGAGTTCCACAATATTTTGCCGTTCCCATTTTTTTCTAGCACCATATGTATTCAAAATGACTTCTTTAAATAATATGGACGGATTTTGGGCAGAATACATTGCATATCTAGATTTTAAATGCACAACTGACATGGATAGTGGCTGTAAAATGTGGGGTGGGGCCAACACTGCAAAGGGATATGGTATTTTGAGAGTGAAGTGGCCAGATGGGAAAGAGACCAGAGAAAGAGCGCATCGATTGGCTTGGTTATGTCACCATAGACTGCAAAGGGATGAGTTGACACCATATGACCATGGGCCCGATGGGATAGAATGCAGCCATCTGTGTGGGAGGGCGGCATGTGTGAACGTCTTTCATCTTTGCTTTGAGAGCCATATCATGAATATGGGGAGGGTCAGCTGCCAGAAGGCCGCATCGTGTTTGGGGTGCGATCCTTCGTGTATCATCACACAGGTCACCTGACGGGTTGAGTAGAGTTTTGGTAAACCTCATTTTTGAACTTTAACCCTTTTAACCTGACATGGATAGTGGCTGTAAATTATGGGGTGGGGCCAACACTGAAATCACTCGATTCGGCGTCAATTCAACCCTTGTGAGGCCTTCTAAAATTATGTCTTCACTTCCCAGTTATGCCCCAGGGCGTGGATTATGAGGAGATATTTATTGGAAGTCATAATATATTTTGTATTGCCCGGGAACAATACTTTTGAGTTAATTTCATCGATTGTCTTACGATTCCGTTTTCGAGGAGTAAATCAGACGTCGTGTATTACGCCCGTCACGAGTTAGATCTCGATCTAGGTCAATCATGCTGTCAACTTGTCCCGTGTCGGGAGGGCTTGTCTGGGGAGGGGGGGGGTGTAAAATACCTAGACATGTAAATGTCTACCCCTGTGCGTGTCACAATATCAGGAATATGGGGAGGGTCAGCTGACAGAAGGCCGCGTCGTGTTTGGGGTGCGATCCTTCATGTATCGTCACACGGGTCACCAGACGGGTTGAGTAGAGTTTTGGTAAACCTCATTTTTGAACTTTAACCCTTTTACCTTCATGATACTTACTATAGGAATGCTCCAATTTTGCATTTGGTTTACCTGTATGTGGAACTAGTATGTCTTTTTTATATTGTTTTCCTCTTGACACTGACCATACAAATATCATACAGAGTCTTTCGCCTTTCAACTCTGGCTTTCTTAGTTTTCAGCTGTTTTTTATATTTTTTCAAGTACTCATCTGATTCCTTCATATTTTGCAGTGATTTTCCAACTTTACTGAGCGGTGATATTGGACAGTCCATATCCTGGCATAGATCATCAATGGAACCGGCAGTGCCAAGGTTAACAGAATGACAGCTGGTAACATTTTTAGTTGTTGGTGTACGAAAGGCTCTATTAAAGGCTTCCACCTTCTGCATATTTGTATTTGGCTTGGTACTCTCCAACATGGCTGGCCCCAGTCTGTAATTTATACAGTCGCGTAGAATTTGCAACGCACGCTGCACTAAACATGTGCCACACTCACTTATAATGCAGACTGCATCACAAAAAAGTGCCAGGCCTACTTAAAGCGCTCACTGCACTAAAATAGTGGCACGCCCACTTATAACGCACAATGCACTAAAACGTGTAACGCCCACTTAAAACGCACACTGAACCAACAAAGTGTCACGCCCACTTATAACGCACACTGCAATAAAAGGTGCCACGCCCACTTATAACACACTTTTTTAGTGCAGCGTGCGTTTTAAGTGGGCGTGACACTTTTTAGTGCATTGTGCGTTTTAAGTGGGCGTGGCACTTTTTAGTGCAATGTCCGTTATATGTGAGCGTGTCACTTTTTTTTAGTGCAGCGTGCGTTATAAGTGGGCGTGCCAATTTTTTAGTGCAGCGTGCGTTATAAGGGGGCGTGGCTGTTTTTAGTGCAGCGTGCGTTATAAGTGGGTGTGGTACTTTTTTAGTGCAGCGTGGGTTGCAAGTGGATGTGGTACTTTTTTAGTGCAGCGTGGGTTGCAAGTGGGCGTGGCACAGTTTTAGTGCAGTGGGCGTGGCACCTTTTCAGTACAGTGGGCGTGGCAGTTTTTTAATGAAGCGTGCGTTATAACTGAGCGTGGCACTTTATTAGTGCAGCGTGCGTTATAAGTGGGCGTGGCACTTTTGTTAGTGCAGTGTGCGTTTTCAGTGGGCGTGGCACTTTTAGTGCAGTGTGCGTTCTAAGTGAGCGTGGCACTTTTTCAATGCAGCGTGTATTTTAAGTGGGCGTGGCACTTTTTCAGTGCAGCGTTAGTTATAAGTGGGCGTGTCACTTTTTAGTGCAGCGTGTTATAAGTGGGCGTGGCACCATTTCAGTGCAGCGTGTGTTATAAGTGGGCCTGTGTTATAAGTGCAGCGTGTGTTATAAGTGGGCGTGGCACTGAAAAAGTGCCACGCCCACTTATAACACACGCTGCACTGATAACACACGCCCACTTATAACACATGCTGCACTGAAAAAGTGCCACGCCCACTTATAACACACGCTGCATTTATAACACACGCCCACTTATAACACACGCTGCACTGAAAAAGTGCCACGCCCACTTATAACACACGCTGCACTTATAACACACGCCCACTTATAACACACGCTGCACTGAAAAGGTGCCACGCCCACTTATAACACACGCTGCATTTATAACACACGCCCACTTATAACACACACTGCACTAAAAAAGTGCCACGCCCACTTATAACACACGCTGCATTTATAACACACGCCCACTTATAACACACACTGCACTGAAAAAGAAAGTGCCACGCCCACTTATAACACACCCTGCACTGAAAAAGTGTCACGCCCACTTATAACACACGCTGCACTGAAAAATTGCCACGCCCACTGATAACACACGCTGCACTGATAACACACGCCCACTCAAAACACACGCTGCACTGAAAAATTGCCACGCCCACTTATAACACACGCGCCACTGAAAAGGGCTACGCCCACTTATAACACACGCTGCATTGAAAAAAAATGCCACGCCTACTTATAACACACGCTGCACTTAAACAGTGCCACGTCCACGCTGCACTGAAAAAGTGCCGCGCCCAATTATAGCACACGCTGCACTGAAAAAGTTCCACGCCCACTTATAACACACGCTGCACTGAAAAAGTGCCACGCCCACTTATAACACACGCTGCACTGAAAAAAAATGCCACGCCTACTTATAACACACGCTGCACTGAAAATGTGCCACGCCCACTTTTAACACACGCTGCACTGAAAAATTGCCACGCCCACTTATAACACACGCTGCACTGAAAAAATACCACGCCCACTTATAACACACGCTGCACTGAAAAGAGTCACGCCCTCTTATAACACACGCTGCACTGAAAAGGTGCCACGCCCACTTATAACACACGCTGCGTTGAAAATGTGCCACGCCCACTTATAACACACGCTGCACTGAAACAGTGCCACGCCCACGCTGCACTGAACAAGTGCCACGCCCAATTATAGCACACGCTGCACTGAAAAAGTTCCACGCCCACTTATAACACACGTTGCACTGAAAAGGACCACTCTCACTTATAACACAGGCTACAATGAAAAAGTGCCACGCCCACTTATAACACACGCTGCACTGAAAATGTGCCACGCCCACTTATAACACACGCTGCATTGAAAAACTGCCACGGCCACTTATAACACACGCTGCACTGAAAAGTGCCACGCCCATTTATAAAACACGCTGCACTGAAAAAGTGCCACGCCCACTTATAACACACGCTGCACTGAAAAAGTGCCACGCCCACTTATAACACACGCTGCACTGAAAAAAATGCCACGCCCACTTATAACACACGCTGCACTGAAAATGTGCCACGCCCACTTTTAACACACGCTGCACTGAAAAATTGCCACGCCCACGCTGCACTGAAAAAGTGCCACGCCCACGCTGCACTGAAAAAGTGCCACGCCCACGTATAACACACGCTCAACTGAAAAGGGATACGCCCACTTATAACACACGCTGCACTGAAAAAGTGCCACGCCCACTTATAACACACGCTGCACTGAAAAGTGCCACGCCCATTTATAACGCACGCTGCACTGAAAAGGGTCACGCCCTCTTATAACACACGCTGCACTGAAAAGGTGCCACGCCCACTTATAACACACGCTGCGTTGAAAATGTGCCACGCCCACTTATAACACACGCTGCACTGAAACAGTGCCACGCCCACGCTGCACTGAAAAAATGCCACGCCCAATTATAGCACACGCTGCACTGAAAAAGTTCCACGCCCACTTATAACACACGTTGCACTGAAAAGGACCACTCTCACTTATAACACAGGCTACAATGAAAAAGTGCCACGCCCACTTATAACACACGCTGCACTGAAAATGTGCCACGCCCACTTATAAATAATATAATTCATCACCATTTGGAACATCTGTGTCTCAGAAGGTGCCCATAGAGTAATAGAAAATAGCTGAAATCATGAAATCACCCCCCCCCCATTGTGGCTCCCAGAATGCAACAGAGTTCAAACAAGTTTATTTTCAATGGAATGGGAATAACTCTATATCTAAATGTATAGAGTTATGCCCTTTCCATTGAAAATAATAGACTGTGCAGAAACATCAGCACAGAACAGACATCGTTTTCTCAACAAAAACAACATGTTCACAGTTTATTGCATTGAAAATGGCATATATCTCATATATATTTTGAAGACCTCTGTCTGTTTGTCTGTCTGTCTGTCTGTCTGTCCTTAATACAAATCTACGATTCTCGACCGATCGGGACGAAACTTGGTACGTGTGTGTAGTTTGACCAGGCGGTGGTCGTTGTCGTATTGGCGAGCCCGTGCGACGCCCGTGCAGCGCATGCGCGGACGAGATCTCGGAAACGGGTAGAGCTATCGACTTGAAATATGGTATGTGAATGTATCTTGCCCCGAGTACGAATTTTATCGGGTCGCCGAGCCCGTGCGACGCCAGCTTCGCGCATGCGCAGACGAGATCTCGGAAACGGGTGGAGCTATCGACTTGAAATTTGCTATGTGAATGTATCTTTCCCCGGATACGAATTTTATCGGGTCGCCGAGCCCGTGCGACGCCAGCTTCGCGCATGCGCAGACGAGATCTCGGAAACGGGTGGAGCTATCGACTTGAAATTTGCTATGTGAATGTATCTTGCCCCGGATACGAATTTCATCGGGTCGCCGAGCACGTGCGACGCCAGCTTCGCGCATGCGCAGACCAGATCTCGGAAACGGGTGGAGCTATCGACTTGAAATTTGGTATTTGAATAGCCCGGACAACGTCGGGCTCATCGGCTAGTCTCATATATATTTTGAAGACCTCTGTCTGTTTGTCTGTCTGTCATTAATACAAATCTACGATTCTCGACCGATCGGGACGAAACTTGGTACGTGTGTGTAGTTTGACCAGGCGGTCGTCATTGTCGTATTGGCGAGCCCGTGCGACGCCCGTGCAGCGCATGCGCAGACGAGATCTCGGAAACTGGTGGAGCTATCGACTTGAAATTTGCTATGTGAATGTATCTTTCCCCGGATACGATTTTTATCGGGTCGCCGAGCCCGTGCGACGCAAGCTTCGCGCATGCGCAGACCAGATCTCTGAAACGGGTGGAGCTATCGACTTGAAATTTGGTTTTTGAATAGCCCGGACAACGTCGGGCTCATCGGCTAGTTTTATATAATGTGATCTGGGCATTCGAAATTAAGTGGGCCTTTATTTATCCCTATTTGAAACCTGTTGGCTGGTCCCAGTGATAATAATACAAGTGCAGAAAACATTCATGTATAAGCCAGTTCACACCCCTCGGCCAAATCAAAACGCTTGAATCAATATTTCTTGTATGAATCTATTTCACTGCAGCCAAAATATAAACGAGAGCTAAAATTCACCATTATATTAGCATGAATTTGAGAGTAAGCTGAGAGAGAGGAAGGTGTGACATTCCAACATTACGTCACGACAATGATCGCACCAGTCACATTTGTTTGGAGTGTTTAATCCACAATAATCACTTGGTAATAATATAGAGAATATTCCACAATCTGCTCACATACAAAATCCAGGCAATATACTCATGTTTGGTTATATGAGTTTGGTTTCTGGATGATAACTTAAGTTTGGTTTATTTTATCAGAACCAAATTTGGTATGTGAGTTTTCCAGACCAAAATACAGGTCAAGATCGAATGTGGGTTCAATACGAATATTTTTTACTGACTTGTGGCTCTGTTCGACTTAGAATTTTCAGTATTTGATGTTTCCGGATGATAACTTTAGTTTGGTTTATTTTATCGGAACCAAATTTGGTATGTGAGTTTTCTGTTCTGCAACAATGATAAAATCTCCTGCAGCTGGCAGAAGTATATTTCTCAGACCACTAGCTGGTCTGGGCGGCATAGAATGATAAATGAACTTCATAAAGGTGCAACAAACCCAATTAACATACCTTGTATTTTATATGTCCATTTGACTTATAAAATTCATTGTCCGCCCATAATAACATTTCCAATACTACAATTTAGTGTCACTGCCATTGTTTGTTTGTGTTCAATTCATAAAAGCACACTGGGCGTATTTTGCCATACTCTGCACAGTTCTGGTGATATCACAACACAAACTTCCTGTGATGTGGAATAGTTTCTCTTCAGTCAGAATATCCTCCCATGGTCAATGAGCAATTGACTTCTGTTGTAGGAATATGTAGCACCACACAAGATTCCATAATATTTGAATGAATGGTAATTGATACCTAATCATCGTACTGAAAGTGGCTGAATTCTGTTTTCCTTGGGGTGTGAATTGGTTTATAAATATGTCATAATCCGCTTTGGCATCTGTACAAGAAATACAGATCGTAGCACTATGCGCCTTGGTCTGTATTTCTTGTACAGATACCCAAGCAGGTTATAACTATACTTACATGGGGGCGTTCAGACAAATTGGCATAGAATGTTTTTTTTTTAACTCATCTGAACATTGAACCAAACCTCAGCAGGAATTCAGTTCAAAAGGGTTACGGGATTCTTGCAAGCCTTGAAATACTGCATATGTCATTTGCAGAATGAGGTCCCCAGAGGGTGAATTTAGTGAAACTATCCTGCAGAGTGAGCTAGCATCACCTAATTCACCTTCTGTGGGCCTCATCCTGCTGAGGTCTCAACTGCAATGGAAGATGAAGACAATGTACAGCTCATCAGTCACACACCATGTAATCCGACCAGGCCACTGTTCAGGAAAACTCAATAGTCCACTACAAGTTTAGTGTGCCGGTTATTTGCAGAATGAGGTCCACAGAGGGTGAATTATGTGACGCTATCCTGCATATCGGGTTAGCATCACTAAATTCACCCTATGGGGACCTCATTATGCTTAGGCCTTATCTTCTCTGGAAAGTTTCTTTATTATCAAATTTCTACAAAAAACTTAGATTCTATTTCTGTTTTAGTTTAGTTTCCCAAATTGGCAGACAACACATTGCATAATCGAAGTTCCCAATGGGTGAACATCACAATATTCAGGAAGCTCCAGTCCTGGAAGTGTTAATTAAATAGCCTGAATTTATGTGGATAAATTATGGCACTATAATTTCAAAAAGGGGAAAAATGAACGAAATGAATTTGACAGGTGTTATACTGACAGACGAAGCTATTGTGACTGATTACCAAATAGGGGTACTTCGGTCATTCCGATATTTCAAGAATAACCATTGAAAGAGTCAAAGAAAGAAAACAAACATTTTTTTGTCCTTAATTTAAAATTTATTTTCAGACAAGTATACAACTCTACATACAAGTAAAAGCACAAAAGTTTGTAAAACATTTCTAGCAAGAAATATTTCTACAAAATCATATTTACAATTCGTATGAGAAAACATCTCACTCAGTTGATTATGAAAGTCATACCTGCAAAGATTTAATTAAGTCAACTACATATACTAGATGTACTCATAATCAGTCATTTTAATCACTCTTGTTTCAATTTAAATGATGAGATTTCATTTCCCTGTTGATCAGAGAAATGAAATGTCAAATGTTCTGTAAGGTAAGAGTATGTAATTTCGGTACCTAATTCATCTAAATCTGAGTAGCCGCGACATTTTTATCACATAATTTCACATAAAAACATGAACCCAAAATATTGTAATAATAACGACCAGTTGATTAACACTATTCTATTCAATTTGAAGTATGATGTTTTGAGAAAGTTACCCTCCTATGCCCTATTTTATGTGTTGCGATAGTTAGTATGCGATACGATTCTGGAACCACCATAAATAACCGGCTTATATATGAATAATTATCAGTCTAGTATAATGAACTGCAGAGAAGCTGAAATTGGTGAACATCTCCAAGTTCACCTAAAGACTACAAGACCCAAATTTCGGTGTTAATAGTCCGCACCTTCATACAGATTACACAATATAATCAGAACAATATGTAAAATAACACCAATGATGATTGGCTCGAACACAATCACGACAAAATTATTTCCAAATAATGAAATATTACATTAAATAACACTCCTTGGTTAGATATAAAACAAACTTGAAGATAATCAAAATGCTTTCAGTGGTGCAAATATCGCTGAAAAATCAAGTCTTTCCTATGCCCTCATGGTAATATCGGCATTTCCCAATGCCTGAGGAGAGCCATTTGTCGAATTCCAGATTTTCAAAGCCCCACAGGAATTCTATAAAATCTTCCATTGATAAGTTTGCTCCCCTTTAAGCTTGATCTGCACAAATGGCAGCAGCTACAGCCCTATTTATCTTCCGAATTCATCTGACATGCATCCTTATCCTGAGCACTGAATTTACACATACATGACTCACTTTAAACCGAGCGCTGAATTTAGACATACGAGACTCACTTTTATCATGCAGAGTCTTGTTGAATATTTTGATTGGGATTGTGGCCGTGCTCATTAATGAGGTTTCTTGTGAAGTGGTTGACTGTAATGATGCTAAGAATTGTCATACAAGCCATGCTTACTCCATCATTCCATGTCAAAATCCTTATCAAACAATTGCAATATACAAAATGGCAAAAAGGGAGTTTCCATACAACTATAACCATTATCAATTTGTTTGACATCAAATTAATATTTTTTAAATAAAATGTTTAGGCTAAAATGTTGAGTTTTCCTTGGTTTTCCTGAAAATTCAAAATTGGGCATGGATGAAAAAATAAAAACAAAGTTAATTTATCTTGCCTCATTACCAACTTGAGAATATGCATTGTGTTGGAAGTTACATAAGAAATTATGAGATCATAACTTTCTGAAAAGAAATGCAACGACCGACTGAATTCTATCTTAAATGCATACCGGTATATAGCTTTTTTTTGGTCTTCATCTTTAAATAATAATGACTGTTTCATTAGGAAATCTAAACAAGAATATAAAACTGTGTCAAAATGGTGTTATCTCCAGTCTGATAATTTGTATGACAATGTTAAAATGTTTAAACATCGTATGTGACTTTAAAATAATAGAGCTATCATTACATCTTCAATGACAATGTTAAAATGTTTATCTGAACATCGTATGTGACTTTGAAATAACATAACTCGCATGTGACTTATACCACAACTTGTCCAATGTTTTAAAAGTTCTAATAGTTTGTTACAGTTAAATAACTTTGAAAAAGATTCTCATCTCAACAGAATAAAAAATCTTTGCACCACATTATATGTATTACATGCATTTATTGAAACAAACTGAGGGAGGGGGTAATCATGGCATCATTCCTAGACTTATATCAAACAGTGTTTTATATAACCTACAAAGCTTGGATCAGTACTCATATCATTATACCCCATAGCTTGTGTTCCAACAACTTTACTGTTCAGTCTACGCATGTGAGGAGACAAACACTCATAGTCTGTTGGAAGACTTTACACATAAAATTTCAACGAAAACAAATTCTCCACAACTATTGTCCATGCACAACAGATTTTCTGACTTGAAATAAGAAATTAAATAGTATTTCGGGCCATGTTTCTTTGAAAATAAACTGATTAACATCTCAAATTTAATTCTAATTCAACGAGGCAAATCTAACTGAAATTCAACCAGATAAAAACTTTCAAGAATAAAGCTTAAATTGTTAGTCATATGATGCAGAGCGAAGAGAAGGAAGTTGCTACTTGTTCATACACATGTATATAATGGGGGAGGTTCCTGCTATACGATACACATGTATATAATGGGGACTTTCCTGCTATACGGTGCACATGTATTATGTTGCATAGTTCTTATCAGATTTATTAAAGATACGGATGGCCTTCACGATGGGTATTGTTGTTAAAATAGTCACACCCATTATAATTGCCACCAAGGTGTTTACAAGATACCCTCTCCTAATAAAATTGTCATTGTGTAGAGTGTTTTGCTTTATCGCTCACTCCTTAATTATGTGCTGTATATAAACAAACGTTCGGCTCACACAAAGTGTTATTGTGGAAAATATTGCATCCATACTAGCATTATACTCTACTAGTACTATTACTATATTCTTGAGGAAATTTTCATAATTTGGTAATTGTTACTTCTAAATTTGAACTTATAACAAAGGCCATCCGTGCCTTAATATATATTAGAGACTACGAGTCTGAGGTTAAGCTCAGTATGTGTTCATTGCTTCATTTGTTCGTAAACAAATAATTATGCCTGCCAATGCTGAAACGTTTGAGAATTTATGTTCATACCATGCTTGGAAAGCTTGTGCGGGGAAACATGGGGATCTCCTCTGCAAGAATGCAGACTCACAAGAAATTATGCTCTATATTTGAGCCCCTATTAAGTGGCATTAAGACGACAGTCAGGAACCAGCCTAGAGGGCACATGGGAGAGGACTAGCATAGAGGGCGACTTGGGAGACATATTCTCCGTAAAATGTGCCACTTCTCCCTATTTTTGTCCCACGTAGAAGTGACTTCTCTCTCATATATCAGTATGTATATGTCACAACAGTATATTTAAAGTTATTTACTCTTCATAAATTTTATTTAAACGTGAGAGGTAAAAACATTATACAAACACATGGTCTGAAGAGCTTTTGAGCGACTGATTATAATGGTTATTATAAATGGACTCATGTTACATGATACTTATGGGATCATAGAAAAGTGGTGGTGGGGTTTAAATTGAACTTCAGTCATTGTTACTTCTTCCTGATAACAGTCCACTTCACCCTAATAACCAAACAGGGACAAGTGACTTCTCCCAATTTGAAACCACTAGATTGGTCCCTGCACTGCGTTGACACTATTTTTTGCTAAAGTTGAGCTCAAGCCTACTGGAATACTATTAAGAACTTAGCCCTGAAAATATTATAACTGGATAGTGAAACTGTTTTAAAACCCTTTGAGTACCAGGGGGCGATCTCATTGGCCCTAAACCTACAAAATAAGTCTGTATAAAGAATATAAGAATAAATTATTAAAATTGTATAAACAAAAATTAAAAAACAATTGTTAGGCCAATGCATTCTCTTATTTCTGCGAGGCGACCTATGGTCGACTCGCATATATAAGAGAATGCATTGGCACAGGGTATATGGGTTGATACAAAAATCGGACCTGGCACTGAAAGGGTTAAAAACGTTATTTTATGCGTATTTCAGTACTTCAAATTGACATTTCAGTACTCCTGTCTGAAGGTGACACTCAGTATTTACTGGCCAAAATTCCAACATCAGCTGTTAAACTTCATTTCCTACATCAGATCTACATGAACATAGAAGATATGCAAACATAAATATTCTGTCTTTATTCACGCCAAATTAACCCTTTCAGTGCCAGGTCCGATTTTTGTATCAACCCATATACCCTGTGCCAATGCATTCTCTTATATATGCGAGTTGACCATAGGTCGCCTCGCATATATAAGAGAATGCATTGGCCTAACAATTTTTCATCATTTGTTATTATTTTTTACAATTTTAATAATTTTTTCTTATATTCTTTAACAGACTTATTTTGTAGGTTTAGTGCCAGGGAATCTTACGTTTTTCATGGGCATCAAAATTATTACTATGAATACTTGGTGATAGTTTTGAGTTATAACATGACCCTAAGGTTTTATCCAGTTTGTTTTTAAATTCGCTACAGCATGCTTAAGCATACCCAATAAAATCTAAAAAAAATTATTTTTTATTTTTTAACATTTTTAGGGCCGATTTTACAGACCGTAAATTAGGGCCGATGAGATCGGCCCCTGGCACTGAAAGGGTTAAAGAAATATTATGGACTTACTTCAGTGAATAAAACCGATAAGTTAGTAACCAATCACTATCTCAACTGGAAGAATGTCGTAATCAATTAAAACTATCAAAACTTCCAACCACCATCAATTGTTCATTACAGAGAACACACCATTTGAACTATGCACAAATGTAAATATTTACTAATTTAATCGGGACGCTTTATTGGGCAAAAACATTCTGAACACTTACATGGAGTGTTTCATGTCACTTTAAACATGGAAATTATTCCACCAGCAGATCTATGGCATATAATTTACATATATGAATGTCGTTGTGCATCGCCAAATTGGACATTAAATCATGAATTAATTTTGTTGAGTAAGACTAGACTGTGCATTTGTACACCCAGCAGAGTGATTCACAACACTATAAAATCTCCAATACTAGCAAATATTATATATTTACAAACACATGTAATTTATAAGAGAATATAGTTAAATTCTGAGAGTTACAGAATTAACCCAGTCACCAGGCCACACCATAACGTTCCGTTAGTTGTTCAGCTTCATTATGATAATATGATAAATTTGCAATGCAAGACCAATTGGACCATGTTACATGCAGAAAAAAACAACAATAAAATCATGAATGCTTCTCTACACAGTTATGTCAAGCATTCGTTATCACGGAGATATTCTTAACATTGAGACAGAAGCAGAGATAAGGGAGCTCTGAACAAAGCTACTATACTTGGGTTACAGATTGGCACTCAACATTAAGAACCGATCAGTCTACATCGTAAATCTAAATGTGAGAATAATAAATCTTGTATATGAATTTTTCAGTAACAACATTACTTACAAACATGTATATACAAATAAGATGAGGTTATGACAAGCAATGAAATTATTTAGGTTCTGTGAACGAACACCTACATGTATATATCAATTAGTGCAAATTTTGGCATTAAATACAGAAATGGTTTGTTCAACTAATAGGCTATGGAATTGATGCGTTTACAGTGGAAATGATACGTTTATACACTGTACAAACAGATCTAATAATTATTCAACTAGATTGCATGACTTCTATTTAATATATTATTTACTTGAAAAACTCGAGGAAATATAAATGCCTCTTATCAATGAACCAACTTATTTCATCTAAAATTTCCTTAGAAAGCATGAACTCCATTCTGTCTGTATTTTTCTTGCTTTGATGTTAACAGTGTTTACATACTTATTCATAGAGGTCTATCTTTTTAAATATGCACAAAATGAAAAGAACTTGATGTTTCTAATAAGACTTTTGAAAGCTTCATTTAGCTGAGTATAGAATTATAAGATACAGGGCTGGTGATTCAGAAAAAATATCTTCTATATTCTATGAACTACTCACAATATTAAATGGAGTCTTGTCAGTCAGATATAAATAAGATATGTCGATTCTATGAACTACTCCCAATATTAATGGAGTCTTGTCATTCAGATCTAGATAAAATATATTGATTCTAAGAACTACTCGCAAAGGAGCCTTGTATAATAAACAGTGTTACTTGGTCAGATTATATATTACATTAAATGAATACATTATTTGATTATATAATTACTGAAAATCTGACTAATAATTTCTGATATTCAATTATTGCACTCAATAAACTGTATTGACAAATATCATTCCACCATTATAAGTCAAATAATTAAAACACTGACAATTCATTTACTTTGACATCTAAAATGATGAGAACTCTGTTAATGAAGATTGTTCCTTACAGTGCATGCTGTATCATATCTGCTAATAGAACCATATTCTAAACATTCCTGCTTCAACTGTAAACATCACACTCACTGAATGATATGGGTTGGCAATTAAATTTCATAGCACTATGATCACTCTTAACTTAATATGGCAATAGAGAGGGAACACCAACGTGGGTTCCTTATTTACAAAGTATTAAGTGTTTAGAAATAAGTATTAATTTCTACCTAATGGAAGGGATTTCCATAAATATTGTATAAACCCGAGCAGTATAACTACACAATTATAGAAATGATTAGGTCAACTAATAAAGCACAGCTTATAGATGAATTGAGTGCCAATGATAATCTTAACAATGGATTTCATTTTAAAATGTCCTTGAGACTATCTATGTATTATGCGTAGGTTTACCAGAATAAATTCATTGTCACTTCTTGGTTGGTTAACTGTTGTTTATATTCAAATGACCCAGAAAGTCCTAATTCTTGAGTTACGTTGATACTGGATGTCAAGAACTATTAAAAACATTTAAAATATCATTGAAAGAGTGAATGCAGAGAAAGAATTTACCAGACTAAATTCAATGAATTTACTTCACATCTTGATAAACTGATGTTAATATTTCACATATCTCATAAATTCTTAATTAATGAGGTAATGTCTCATTAGTGACATAATGTCAGACAGTACTGAACAATTTGCAAATATTGAAAGAGTGAATACAGAGAAATATAAAAATTACCCCCCTTGATGCGCTGTTATCCCACACTCAAATCAGCATAGAATCATATCTGGCAGCTAAATGGTTGATTAAGATTGGGATACAATTAATGCTAAAAAAAAGAAAAAGAAATACCACCATGGAAATATTATACCAGGATGAATATTGATCCAGGGTGGTGAAATAATCAACCTGGCATTTAATTGGGGCATGTTTGAAAATTTGATGATGATTTTTGTGTGCGTAATTAGGGTAGTTTCAAAAGCGGTAAATTTAAAAACGGAAAAAGCACACAGACCTATTAATTGTTTTGGGCCATATTGGGTCCAAAGAGTCAATATTCAAAATTGACTAGATTAGAAAATTCCAGCATTCACAAGGAATCGAGAATAGGCCTGGACATTAACACTGTCGCCTACGGAGAATAATCGGTGTACTGTAACCTATAGTGATTTTGGAATTTTGAGAGTTCCACAATATTTTGCCGTTCCCATTTTTTTCTAGCACCATATGTATTCAAAATGACTTCTTTAAATAATATGGACGGATTTTGGGCAGAATACATTGCATATCTAGATTTTAAATGCACAACTGACATGGATAGTGGCTGTAAAATGTGGGGTGGGGCCAACACTGCAAAGGGATATGGTATTTTGAGAGTGAAGTGGCCAGATGGGAAAGAGACCAGAGAAAGAGCGCATCGATTGGCTTGGTTATGTCACCATAGACTGCAAAGGGATGAGTTGACACCATATGACCATGGGCCCGATGGGATAGAATGCAGCCATCTGTGTGGGAGGGCGGCATGTGTGAACGTCTTTCATCTTTGCTTTGAGAGCCATATCATGAATATGGGGAGGGTCAGCTGCCAGAAGGCCGCATCGTGTTTGGGGTGCGATCCTTCGTGTATCATCACACAGGTCACCTGACGGGTTGAGTAGAGTTTTGGTAAACCTCATTTTTGAACTTTAACCCTTTTAACCTGACATGGATAGTGGCTGTAAATTATGGGGTGGGGCCAACACTGAAATCACTCGATTCGGCGTCAATTCAACCCTTGTGAGGCCTTCTAAAATTATGTCTTCACTTCCCAGTTATGCCCCAGGGCGTGGATTATGAGGAGATATTTATTGGAAGTCATAATATATTTTGTATTGCCCGGGAACAATACTTTTGAGTTAATTTCATCGATTGTCTTACGATTCCGTTTTCGAGGAGTAAATCAGACGTCGTGTATTACGCCCGTCACGAGTTAGATCTCGATCTAGGTCAATCATGCTGTCAACTTGTCCCGTGTCGGGAGGGCTTGTCTGGGGAGGGGGGGGGGGGGTGTAAAATACCTAGACATGTAAATGTCTACCCCTGTGCGTGTCACAATATCAGGAATATGGGGAGGGTCAGCTGACAGAAGGCCGCGTCGTGTTTGGGGTGCGATCCTTCATGTATCGTCACACGGGTCACCAGACGGGTTGAGTAGAGTTTTGGTAAACCTCATTTTTGAACTTTAACCCTTTTACCTTCATGATACTTACTATAGGAATGCTCCAATTTTGCATTTGGTTTACCTGTATGTGGAACTAGTATGTCTTTTTTATATTGTTTTCCTCTTGACACTGACCATACAAATATCATACAGAGTCTTTCGCCTTTCAACTCTGGCTTTCTTAGTTTTCAGCTGTTTTTTATATTTTTTCAAGTACTCATCTGATTCCTTCATATTTTGCAGTGATTTTCCAACTTTACTGAGCGGTGATATTGGACAGTCCATATCCTGGCATAGATCATCAATGGAACCGGCAGTGCCAAGGTTAACAGAATGACAGCTGGTAACATTTTTAGTTGTTGGTGTACGAAAGGCTCTATTAAAGGCTTCCACCTTCTGCATATTTGTATTTGGCTTGGTACTCTCCAACATGGCTGGCCCCAGTCTGTAATTTATACAGTCGCGTAGAATTTGCAACGCACGCTGCACTAAACATGTGCCACACTCACTTATAATGCAGACTGCATCACAAAAAAGTGCCAGGCCTACTTAAAGCGCTCACTGCACTAAAATAGTGGCACGCCCACTTATAACGCACAATGCACTAAAACGTGTAACGCCCACTTAAAACGCACACTGAACCAACAAAGTGTCACGCCCACTTATAACGCACACTGCAATAAAAGGTGCCACGCCCACTTATAACACACTTTTTTAGTGCAGCGTGCGTTTTAAGTGGGCGTGACACTTTTTAGTGCATTGTGCGTTTTAAGTGGGCGTGGCACTTTTTAGTGCAATGTCCGTTATATGTGAGCGTGTCACTTTTTTTTAGTGCAGCGTGCGTTATAAGTGGGCGTGCCAATTTTTTAGTGCAGCGTGCGTTATAAGGGGGCGTGGCTGTTTTTAGTGCAGCGTGCGTTATAAGTGGGTGTGGTACTTTTTTAGTGCAGCGTGGGTTGCAAGTGGATGTGGTACTTTTTTAGTGCAGCGTGGGTTGCAAGTGGGCGTGGCACAGTTTTAGTGCAGTGGGCGTGGCACCTTTTCAGTACAGTGGGCGTGGCAGTTTTTTAATGAAGCGTGCGTTATAACTGAGCGTGGCACTTTATTAGTGCAGCGTGCGTTATAAGTGGGCGTGGCACTTTTGTTAGTGCAGTGTGCGTTTTCAGTGGGCGTGGCACTTTTAGTGCAGTGTGCGTTCTAAGTGAGCGTGGCACTTTTTCAATGCAGCGTGTATTTTAAGTGGGCGTGGCACTTTTTCAGTGCAGCGTTAGTTATAAGTGGGCGTGTCACTTTTTAGTGCAGCGTGTTATAAGTGGGCGTGGCACCATTTCAGTGCAGCGTGTGTTATAAGTGGGCCTGTGTTATAAGTGCAGCGTGTGTTATAAGTGGGCGTGGCACTGAAAAAGTGCCACGCCCACTTATAACACACGCTGCACTGATAACACACGCCCACTTATAACACATGCTGCACTGAAAAAGTGCCACGCCCACTTATAACACACGCTGCATTTATAACACACGCCCACTTATAACACACGCTGCACTGAAAAAGTGCCACGCCCACTTATAACACACGCTGCACTTATAACACACGCCCACTTATAACACACGCTGCACTGAAAAGGTGCCACGCCCACTTATAACACACGCTGCATTTATAACACACGCCCACTTATAACACACACTGCACTAAAAAAGTGCCACGCCCACTTATAACACACGCTGCATTTATAACACACGCCCACTTATAACACACACTGCACTGAAAAAGAAAGTGCCACGCCCACTTATAACACACCCTGCACTGAAAAAGTGTCACGCCCACTTATAACACACGCTGCACTGAAAAATTGCCACGCCCACTGATAACACACGCTGCACTGATAACACACGCCCACTCAAAACACACGCTGCACTGAAAAATTGCCACGCCCACTTATAACACACGCGCCACTGAAAAGGGCTACGCCCACTTATAACACACGCTGCATTGAAAAAAAATGCCACGCCTACTTATAACACACGCTGCACTTAAACAGTGCCACGTCCACGCTGCACTGAAAAAGTGCCGCGCCCAATTATAGCACACGCTGCACTGAAAAAGTTCCACGCCCACTTATAACACACGCTGCACTGAAAAAGTGCCACGCCCACTTATAACACACGCTGCACTGAAAAAAAATGCCACGCCTACTTATAACACACGCTGCACTGAAAATGTGCCACGCCCACTTTTAACACACGCTGCACTGAAAAATTGCCACGCCCACTTATAACACACGCTGCACTGAAAAAGTGCCACGCACACGCTGCACTGAAAATGTGCCACGCCCACTTATAACACACGCTGCACTGAAAAGTGCCACGCCCATTTATAACACACGCTGCACTGAAAAAGTGCCACGCCCACTTATAACACACGCTGCACTGAAAAAGTGCCACGCCCACTTATAACACACGCTGCACTGAAAAAGTGCCATGCCCACTTATAACACACGCTGCACTGAAAAAAAATGCCACGCCTACTTATAACACACGCTGCACTGAAAATGTGCCACGCCCACTTTTAACACACGCTGCACTGAAAAATTGCCACGCCCACTTATAACACACGCTGCACTGGAAAAGTGCCACGCCCACTTATAACACACGCTGCACTGAAAATGTGCCACGCCCACTTATAACACACGCTGCACTGAAACAGTGCCACGCCCACGCTGCACTGAAAAACTGCCACGGCCACTTATAACACACGCTGCACTGAAAAGTGCCACGCCCATTTATAACACACGCTGCACTGAAAAAGTGCCACGCCCACTTATAACACACGCTGCACTGAAAAAGTGCCACGCCCACTTATAACACACGCTGCACTGAAAAAAAATGCCACGCCCACTTATAACACACGCTGCACTGAAAATGTGCCACGCCCACTTTTAACACACGCTGCACTGAAAAATTGCCACGCCCACTTATAACACACGCTGCACTGAAAAAGTGCCACGCACACGCTGCACTGAAAATGTGCCACGCCCACTTATAACACACGCTGCACTGAAACAGTGCCACGCCCACGCTGCACTGAAAAAGTGCCACGCCCAATTATAGCACACGCTGCACTGAAAAGGTTCCACGCCCACTTATAACACACGTTGCACTGAAAAGGACCACGCCCACTTATAACACACGCTACAATGAAAAAGTGCCACGCCCACTTATAACATACGCTGCACTGAAAATGTGCCACGCCCACTTATAACACACGCTGCATTGAAAAACTGCCACGGCCACTTATAACACACGCTGCACTGAAAACTGCCACGCCCATTTATAACACACGCTGCACTGAAAAAGTGCCACGCCCACTTATAACACACGCTGCACTGAAAAAGTGACACGCCCACTGATAACACACGCTGCACTAAAAAAAATGCCACGCCCACTTATAACACACGCTGCACTGAAAATGTGCCACGCCCACTTTTAACACACGCTGCTCTGAAAAATTGCCACGCCCACGTATAACGCACGCTGCACTGAAAAATTGCCACGCCCACTTATAACACACGCTGCACTGAAAAAATACCACGCCCACTTATAACACACGCTGCACTGAAAAGGTTCTCGCCCACGTATAACACACGCTGCACTGAAAAGGGTCACGCCCACGTATAACACACGCTGCACTGAAAAAGTTCCACGCCCACTTATAACACACGTTGCACTGAAAAGGACCACGCCCACTTATAACACACGCTGCACTGAAACATTGCCACGCCCACGCTGCACTGAAAAAGTGCCACGCCCAATTATAACACACGCTGCACTGAAAAAATACCACGCCCACTTATAACACACGCTGCACTGAAAAGGGTCTCGCCCACGTATAACACACGCTGCACTGAAAGGGGTCACGCCCACGTATAACACACGCTGCACTGAAAAGGTTCCACGCCCACTTATAACACACGTTGCACTGAAAAGGACCACGCCCACTTATAACACACGCTGCGCTGAAAATGTGCCACGCCCACTTATAACACACGCTGCACTGAAACATTGCCACGCCCACGCTGCACTGAAAAAGTGCCACGCCCAATTATGGCACACGCTGCACTGAAAAAGTTCCACGCCCACTTATAACACATGTTGCACTGAAAAGGACCACAATGAATGCGCACTTAATTAGTTAAATACGAATTTGATCCATTTATATGGATAATATTTACATTACATACTGACGATCACTTATTGTCTATACGAAATGAGCAAATTGATACCAGTACGGCCACTGTCTAAATACAAGGGCAGAAGAACTCATATTCATAGGATGGAAATGTTCAGATAATATGCACTAAAATCTGTCCATGTTTCTATCGTCTGCTTATATTTCCTGAACATCCCTGCAAATGAATAATAGACCATTCCCATACTAGGTATATAACTGAACTCCATTCAGTAAAGAAATGGTTAAAAGGGCAGGCCAGGGTGAAAATTAGTACGACAGTCAATACACTGAAAACCCTATTTGAAGTATGTCATAGGCCCAAGGTCTCTCTCAGGGGAATATCGCATATTTCTGAAATACTACTCATCAATGAGTATTTAGTATAGGAAGGGTTAATAAAGGTTACAAATATTCCAATAGATTCGCCCAAATCGTCCACGCACTGTTCAGATGAATCTGTTGCGTCCATGCACTGTTCAGATGAATCTGTTGCGTTCATGCACTGTTTAGATGAATCTGTTGCGTTCATGCACTGTTTAGATGAATCTGTTGTGTCCGTGGCACTGTCTTTTGTCCTTCTTATGGAGTACATTGTGTTACAACGTAGAACTTTCGATTGTAGCCGACAGCCTTCTTAATTCAGATTGTTCGGCTTTGGCATAATATTCCTCTACGGCATCCCTTTATCGTGGCCAAGTTTGCTTCAGCAAATGGCTTCGGCATTGCCATAGCAAATTATGAGGACTGAGCCGTCAAGTTCCATGTTGAAATAAATGCAATATTTGCAGACTGATCTATCCCTAATAAAAAGAACTTTTACCTTTTCATAATTGAACAGGGGTTTCTCTGATTCAGTTGTCGATTTGAATGGTCAATTAATTTTGAAGGGCTATTTTGTTAATTATTTAATGATTTATCAATCTAGAGGGTGAATTTGGAAACATCTTCTCCCTAAAACCCTAAAATGTGCCACTTCTCTCTATCTTTGTTATAGGTCCACTTAATTTTCGAGTCGCCGATTATTTATTTTTTATAGTGCCTTTATATAGTGCTTAATAACAATCTATGCCATAAAATATGATTAATATAATTCATCACCATTTGGAACATCTGTGTCTCAGAAAGTGCCCATAGAGTAATAGAAAATAGCTGAAATTATGAAATCACCCCCCCCCCCCCATTATGGCTCCCAGAATGCAACAGAATTCAAACAAGTTTATTTTGTGGAAACATTTTGTGGAAACATTGCCACGCCCACGCTGCACTGAAAAAGTGCCACGCCCAATTATAACACACGCTGCACTGAAAAAATACCACGCCCACTTATAACACACGCTGCACTGAAAAGGGTCTCGCCCACGTATAACACACGCTGCACTGAAAGGGGTCACGCCCACGTATAACACACGCTGCACTGAAAAGGTTCCACGCCCACTTATAACACACGTTGCACTGAAAAGGACCACGCCCACTTATAACACACGCTGCGCTGAAAATGTGCCACGCCCACTTATAACACACGCTGCACTGAAACATTGCCACGCCCACGCTGCACTGAAAAAGTGCCACGCCCAATTATGGCACACGCTGCACTGAAAAAGTTCCACGCCCACTTCTAACACATGTTGCACTGAAAAGGACCACAATGAATGCGCACTTAATTAGTTAAATACGAATTTGATCCATTTATATGGATAATATTTACATTACATACTGACGATCACTTATTGTCTATACGAAATGAGCAAATTGATACCAGTACGGCCACTGTCTAAATACAAGGGCAGAAGAACTCATATTCATAGGATGGAAATGTTCAGATAATATGCACTAAAATCTGTCCATGTTTCTATCGTCTGCTTATATTTCCTGAACATCCCTGCAAATGAATAATAGACCATTCCCATACTAGTTATATAACTGAACTCCATTCAGTAAAGAAATGGTTAAAAGGGCAGGCCAGGGTGAAAATTAGTACGACAGTCAATACACTGAAAACCCTATTTGAAGTATGTCATAGGCCCAAGGTCTCTCTCAGGGGAATATCGCATATTTCTGAAATACTACTCATCAATGAGTATTTAGTATAGGAAGGGTTAATAAAAGGTTACAAATATTCCAATAGATTCGCCCAAATCGTCCACGCACTGTTCAGATGAATCTGTTGCGTCCATGCACTGTTCAGATGAATCTGTTGCGTTCATGCACTGTTTAGATGAATCTGTTGCGTTCATGCACTGTTTAGATGAATCTGTTGCGTCCGTGGCACTGTCTTTTGTCCTTCTTATGGAGTACATTGTGTTACAACGTAGAACTTTCGATTGTAGCCGACAGCCTTCTTAATTCAGATTGTTCGGCTTTGGCATAATATTCCTCTACGGCATCCCTTTATCGTGGCCAAGTTTGCTTCAGCAAATGGCTTCGGCATTGCCATAGCAAATTATGAGGACTGAGCCGTCAAGTTCCATATTGAAATAAATGCAATATTTGCAGATTGATCTATCCCTAATAAAAAGAACTTTAACCTTTTCATAATTGAACAGGGGTTTCTCCGATTCAGTTGTTGATTTGAATGGTCAATTAATTTTGGAGGGCTATTTTGATAATTATTTAATGATTTATCAATCTAGAGGGTGAATTTGGAAACATCTTTCTCCCTAAAACCCTAAAATGTGCCACTTCTCTCTATCTTTGTTATAGGCCCACTTAATTTTCGAGTCGCCGATTATTTATTTTTATAGTGCCTTTATATAGTGCCTTAATAACAATATATGCCATAAAATATGATTAAAATAATATAATTCATCACCATTTGGAACATCTGTGTCTCAGAAGGTGCCCATAGAGTAATAGAAAATAGCTGAAATCATGAAATCACCCCCCCCCCATTATGGCTCCCAGAATGCAACAGAATTCAAACAAGTTTATTTTCAATGGAATGGGAATAACTCTATATCTAAATGTATAGAGTTATGCCCTTTCCATTGAAAATAATAGACTGTGCAGAAACATGAGCACAGAACAGACATCGTTTTCTCAACAAAAACAACATGTTCACAGTTTATTGCATTGAAAATGGCATATATCTCATATATATTTTGAAGACCTCTGTCTGTCTGTCTGTTTGTCAGTCTGTCTGTCATTAATACAAATCTACGATTATCGACCGATCGGGACGAAACTTGGTACGTGTGTGTAGTTTGACCAGGCGGTCGTCATTGTCGTATTGGCGAGCCCGTGCGACGCCCGTGCAGCGCATGCGCAGACGATATCTCGGAAACGGGTGGAGCTATCGACTTGAAATTTGCTATGTGAATGTATCTTGCCCCGGATACGATTTTTATCGGGTCGCCGAGCCCGTGCGATGCAAGCTTCGCGCATGCGCAGACCAGATCTCGGAAACGGGTGGAGCTATCGACTTGAAATTTGGTTTTTGAATAGCCCGGACAACGTCGGGCTCATCGGCTAGTTTTATATAATGTGATCTGGGCATTCGAAATTAAGTGGGCCTTTATTTATCCCTATTTGAAACCTGTTGGCTGGTCCCAGTGATAATAATACAAGTGCAGAAAACATTCATGTATAAGCCGGTTCACACCCCTCGGCCAAATCAAATCGCTTGAATCAATATTTCTTGTATGAATCTATTTCACTGCAGCCAAAATATAAACGAGAGCTAAAATTCACCATTATATTGGCATGAATTTGAGAGTAAGCTGAGAGAGAGGAAGGTGTGACATTCCAACATTACGTCACGACAATGATCGCACCAGTCACATTTGTTTGGAGTGTTTAATCCACAATAATCACTTTGTAATAATATAGAGAATATTCCACAATCTGCTCACATACAAAATCCAGGCAATATTCTCATGTTTGGTTATATGGCGTCATGTGATTTGTCCGTCCGTCCATTAGCAGTTTTGGTTTCTGGATGATAACTTAAGTTTGGTTTATTTTATCAGAACCAAATTTGGTATGTGAGTTTTCCAGACCAAAATACAGGTCAAGATCGAATGTGGGTTCAATACGAATATTTTTTACTGACTTGTGGCTCTTTTCGACTTAGAATTTTCAGTATTTGATGTTTCCGGATGATAACTTTAGTTTGGTTTATTTTATCGGAACCAAATTTGGTATGTGAGTTTTCTGTTCTGCAACAATGATAAAATCTCCTGCAGCTGGCAGAAGTATATTTCTCAGACCACTAGCTGGTTTGGGCGGCATAGAATGATAAATGAACTTCATAAAGGTGCAACAACCCCAATTAACATACCTTGTATTTGATATGTCCATTTGACTTATAAAATTCATTGTCCGCCCATAATAACATTTCCAATACTACAATTTAGTGTCACTGCCATTGTTTGTTTGTGTTCAATTCATAAAAGCACACTGGGCATATTTTGCCTGCACAGTTCTGGTGATATCACAACACAAACTTCCTGTAAGCTCCAGTCCTGGAAGTGTTAATTAAATAGCCCGAATTTATGTGCATAAATTATGGCACTATAATTTCAAAAATGAACGAAATGAATTTGACAGGTGTTATACCGACAGACGAATCTATTGTGACTGATTACCAAATAGGGGTACTTCGGTCATCCCGATATTTCAGGAATAACCATTGAAAGAGTCAAAGAAAGAAAACAAACATTTTTTTGTCCTTAATTTAAAATTTATTTTCAGACAAGTATACAACTCTACATACAAGTAAAAGCACAAAAGTTTGTAAAACATTTCTAGCAAGAAATATTTCTACAAAATCATATTTACAATTCGTATGAGAAAACATCTCACTCAGTTGATTATGAGAGTCATACCTGCAAAGATTTAATTAAGTCAACTACATATACTAGATGTACTCATAATCAGTCATTTTAATCACTCTTGTTTCAATTTAAATGATGAGATTTCATTTCCCTGTTGATCAGAGAAATGAAATGTCAAATGTTCTGTAAGGTAAGAGTATGTAATTTCGGTACCTAATTCATCTAAATCTGAGTAGCCTTGACATTTTTATCACATAATTTCACATAAAAACATGAACCCAAAATATTGTAATAATAACGACCAGTTGATTAACACTATTCTATTCAATTTGAAGTATGATGTTTTGAGAAAGTTACCCTCCTATGCCCTATTTTATGTGTTGCGATAGTTAGTATGCGATACGATTCTGGAACCACCATATATAACCGGCTTATATATGAATAATTATCAGTCTAGTATAATGAACTGCAGAGAAGCTGAAATTGGTGAACATCTCTAAGTTCACATAAAGACTACAAGACCCAAATTTCGGTGTTAATAGTCCGCACCTTCATACAGATTACACAATATAATCAGAACAATATGTAAAATAACACCAATGATGATTGGCTCGAACACAATCACGACAAAATTATTTCCAAATAATGAAATATTACATTAAATAACACTCCTTGGTTAGATATAAAACAAACTTGAAGATAATCAAAATGCTTTCAGTGGTGCAAATATCGCTGAAAAATCAAGTCTTTCCTATGTCCTCATGGTAATATCGGCATTTCCCAAAGCCTGAGGAAAGCCATTTGTCGAATTCCAGATTTTCAAAGCCCCACAGGAATTCTATAAAATCTTCCATTGATAAGTTTGCTCCCCTTTAAGCTTGATCTGCACAAAATGGCAGCAGCTACAGCCTTATTTATCTCCCGAATTCATCTGACATGCATCCTTATCCTGAGCACTGAATTTACACATACATGACTCACTTTAAACCGAGCGCTGAATTTAGACATACGAGACTCACTTTTATCATGCAGAGTCTTGTTGAATATTTTGATTGGGATTGTGGCCGTGCTCATTAATGAGGTTTCTTGTGAAGTGGTTGACTGTAATGATGCTAAGAATTGTCATACAAGCCATGCTTACTCCATCATTCCATGTCAAAATCCTTATCAAACAATCGCAATATACAAAATGGCAAAAAGGGAGTTTCCATACAACTATAACCATTATCAATTTGTTTGACATCAAATTAAATTTTCTTTTATAAAATGTTTAGGCTAAAATGTTGAGTTTTCCTGAAAATTCAAAATTGGGCATGGATGAAAAAATAAAAACAAAGTTAATTTATCTTGCCTCATTACCAACTTGAGAATATGCATTGTGTTGGAAGTTACATAAGAAATTATGAGATCATAACTTTCTGAAAAGAAATGCAACGACCGACTGAATTATATCTTAAATGCATACCGGTATATAGCTTTTTTTTTGTCTTCATCTTTAAATAATAATGACTGTTTCATTAGGAAATCTAAACAAGAATATAAAACTGTGTCAAAAAGGTGTTATCTCCAGTCTGATAATTTGTATGACAATGTTAAAATGTTTAAACATCGTATGTGACTTTAAAATAATAGACCTATCATTACATCTTGAATGACAATGTTAAATGTTTATCTGAACATCGTATGTGACTTTAAAATAACATAACTCACATTACATCTTGTTCTAATGACCATTTCTTATGCTGATAGATAAGTTCTGAATTTAATCAACTTGGCTTTCATGTGACATATACCACAACTTGTCCAATGTTTTAAAAGTTCTAATAGTTTGTTACAGTTAAATAACTTTGAAAAAGATTCTCATCTCAAAAGAATAAAAAATCTTTGCACCACATTATATGTATTACATGCATTTATTGAAACAAACTGAGGGAGGGGGTAATCATGGCATCATTCCTAGACTTATATCAAACAGTGTTTTATATAACCTACAAAGCTTGGATCAGTACTGATATCATTATAACCCATAGCTTGTGTTCCAACAACTTTACTGTTCAGTCTACGCATGTGAGGAGACAAATACTCAGTCTATTGTAAGACTTTACACATAAAATTTCAACGAAAACAAATTCTCCACAACTATTGTCCATGCACAACAGATTTTCTGACTTGAAATAAGAAATTAAATAGTATTTCGTGCCATGTTTCTTTGAAAATAAACTGATTTAATTCTAATTCAACGAGGCAAATCTAACTGAAATTCAACCAGATAAAAACTTTCAAGATTAAAGCTTAAATTGTTAGTCATATGATGCAGAGCGAAGAGAAGGAAGTTGCTATTTGTTCATACACATGTATATAATGGGGGGAGGTTCCTGCTATACGATACACATGTATATAATGGGGACTTTCCTGCTATACGGTGCACATGTATATAATGGGGAGGTTCCTGCTATACGATGCACATGTATTATGTTGCATAGTTCTTATCAGATTTATTAAAGATACGGATGGCCTTCGCGATGGGTATTGTTGTTAAAATAGTCACACCCATTACAATTGCCACCAAGGTGTTTACAAGATACTCTCTCCTAATAAAATTGTCATTGTGTAGAGTGTTTTGCTTTATCGCTCACTCCTTAATTATGTGCTGTATATAAACAAACGTTCGGCTCACACAAAGTGTTATTGTGGAAAATATTGCATCCATACTAGCATTATACTCTACTAGTACTATTACTATATTCTTGATGAAATTTTCATAATTTGGTAATTGTTACTTCTAAATTTTAACTTATAACAAAGGCCATCCGTGCCTTAATATATATTAGAGACTACGAGTCTGAGGTTAAGCTCAGTATGTGTTCATTGCTTCATTTGTTCGTAAACAAATAATTATGCCTGCCAATGCTGAAACGTTTGAGAATTTATGTTCATAACATGCTTGGAAAGCTTGTGCGGGGAAACATGGGGATCTCCTCTGCATAGAATGCAGACACACAAGAAATTATGCTCTGTATTTGAGCCCCTATTAAGTGGCATTCAGACGACAGTCAGGAACCAGCCTAGAGGGCACATGGGAGAAGACCAGCATAGAGGCGACTTGGGAGACATATTCTCCGTAAAATGTGCCACTTCTCCCTATTTTTGTCCCACGTAGAAGTGACTTCTCTCTCATATATCAGTATGTATATGTCACAACAGCATATTTAAAGTTATTTACTCTCCATAAATTTTATTTAAACGTGAGAGGTAAAAACATTATACAAACACATGGTCTGAAGAGCTTTTGAGCGACTGATTATAATGGTTATTATAAATGGACTCATGTTACATGATACTTATGGGATCATAGAAAAGTGGTGGTGGGGTTTAAATTGAACTTCAGTCATTGTTACTTCTTCCTGATAACAGTCCACTTCACCCTAATAACCAAACAGGGACAAGTGACTTCTCCCAATTTGAAACCACTAGGTTGGTCCCTGCACTGCGTTGACACTATTTTTTGCTAAAGTTGAGCTCAAGCCTACTGGAATACTATTAAGAACTTAGCCCTGAAAATATTATAACTGGATAGTGAAACTGTTTTAAAACCCTTTGAGTACCAGGGGGCGATCTCATTGGCCCTAAACCTACAAAATAAGTCTGTATAAAGAATATAAGAATAAATTATTAAAATTGTAAATAAATAAAATAAAAACAAAATTGTTAGGCCAATGCATTCTCTTATATATGCGAGGCGATCTATGGTCGACTCGCATATATAAGAGAATGCATTGGCACAGGGTATATGGGTTGATACAAAAATCGGACCTGGCACTGAAAGGGTTAAAAACATTATTTTATGCGTATTTCAGTACTTCAAATTGACATTTCAGTACTCCTGTCTGAAGGTGACACTCAGTATTTACTGGCCAAAATTCCAACATCAGCTGTTAAACTTCATTTCCTACATCAGATCTACATGAACATAGAAGATATGCAAACATAAATATTCTGTCTTTATTCACGCCAAATTAACCCTTTCAGTGCCAGGTCCGATTTTTGTATCAACCCATATACCCTGTGCCAATGCATTCTCTTATATATGCGAGTTGACCATAGGTCGCCTCGCATATATAAGAGAATGCATTGGCCTAACAATTTTTCATCATTTGTTATTATTTTTTACAATTTTAATAATTTTTTCTTATATTCTTTAACAGACTTATTTTGTAGGTTTAGTGCCAGGGAATCTTACGTTTTTCATGGGCATCAAAATTATTACTATGAATACTTGGTGATAGTTTTGAGTTATAACATGACCCTAAGGTTTTATCCAGTTTGTTTTTAAATTCGCTACAGCATGCTTAAGCATACCCAATAAAATCTAAAAAAAATTATTTTTTATTTTTTAACATTTTTAGGGCCGATTTTACAGACCGTAAATTAGGGCCGATGAGATCGGCCCCTGGCACTGAAAGGGTTAAAGAAATATTATGGACTTACTTCAGTGAATAAAACCGATAAGTTAGTAACCAATCACTATCTCAACTGGAAGAATGTCGTAATCAATTAAAACTATCAAAACTTCCAACCACCATCAATTGTTCATTACAGAGAACACACCATTTGAACTATGCACAAATGTAAATATTTACTAATTTAATCGGGACGCTTTATTGGGCAAAAACATTCTGAACACTTACATGGAGTGTTTCATGTCACTTTAAACATGGAAATTATTCCACCAGCAGATCTATGGCATATAATTTACATATATGAATGTCGTTGTGCATCGCCAAATTGGACATTAAATCATGAATTAATTTTGTTGAGTAAGACTAGACTGTGCATTTGTACACCCAGCAGAGTGATTCACAACACTATAAAATCTCCAATACTAGCAAATATTATATATTTACAAACACATGTAATTTATAAGAGAATATAGTTAAATTCTGAGAGTTACAGAATTAACCCAGTCACCAGGCCACACCATAACGTTCCGTTAGTTGTTCAGCTTCATTATGATAATATGATAAATTTGCAATGCAAGACCAATTGGACCATGTTACATGCAGAAAAAAACAACAATAAAATCATGAATGCTTCTCTACACAGTTATGTCAAGCATTCGTTATCACGGAGATATTCTTAACATTGAGACAGAAGCAGAGATAAGGGAGCTCTGAACAAAGCTACTATACTTGGGTTACAGATTGGCACTCAACATTAAGAACCGATCAGTCTACATCGTAAATCTAAATGTGAGAATAATAAATCTTGTATATGAATTTTTCAGTAACAACATTACTTACAAACATGTATATACAAATAAGATGAGGTTATGACAAGCAATGAAATTATTTAGGTTCTGTGAACGAACACCTACATGTATATATCAATTAGTGCAAATTTTGGCATTAAATACAGAAATGGTTTGTTCAACTAATAGGCTATGGAATTGATGCGTTTACAGTGGAAATGATACGTTTATACACTGTACAAACAGATCTAATAATTATTCAACTAGATTGCATGACTTCTATTTAATATATTATTTACTTGAAAAACTCGAGGAAATATAAATGCCTCTTATCAATGAACCAACTTATTTCATCTAAAATTTCCTTAGAAAGCATGAACTCCATTCTGTCTGTATTTTTCTTGCTTTGATGTTAACAGTGTTTACATACTTATTCATAGAGGTCTATCTTTTTAAATATGCACAAAATGAAAAGAACTTGATGTTTCTAATAAGACTTTTGAAAGCTTCATTTAGCTGAGTATAGAATTATAAGATACAGGGCTGGTGATTCAGAAAAAATATCTTCTATATTCTATGAACTACTCACAATATTAAATGGAGTCTTGTCAGTCAGATATAAATAAGATATGTCGATTCTATGAACTACTCCCAATATTAATGGAGTCTTGTCATTCAGATCTAGATAAAATATATTGATTCTAAGAACTACTCGCAAAGGAGCCTTGTATAATAAACAGTGTTACTTGGTCAGATTATATATTACATTAAATGAATACATTATTTGATTATATAATTACTGAAAATCTGACTAATAATTTCTGATATTCAATTATTGCACTCAATAAACTGTATTGACAAATATCATTCCACCATTATAAGTCAAATAATTAAAACACTGACAATTCATTTACTTTGACATCTAAAATGATGAGAACTCTGTTAATGAAGATTGTTCCTTACAGTGCATGCTGTATCATATCTGCTAATAGAACCATATTCTAAACATTCCTGCTTCAACTGTAAACATCACACTCACTGAATGATATGGGTTGGCAATTAAATTTCATAGCACTATGATCACTCTTAACTTAATATGGCAATAGAGAGGGAACACCAACGTGGGTTCCTTATTTACAAAGTATTAAGTGTTTAGAAATAAGTATTAATTTCTACCTAATGGAAGGGATTTCCATAAATATTGTATAAACCCGAGCAGTATAACTACACAATTATAGAAATGATTAGGTCAACTAATAAAGCACAGCTTATAGATGAATTGAGTGCCAATGATAATCTTAACAATGGATTTCATTTTAAAATGTCCTTGAGACTATCTATGTATTATGCGTAGGTTTACCAGAATAAATTCATTGTCACTTCTTGGTTGGTTAACTGTTGTTTATATTCAAATGACCCAGAAAGTCCTAATTCTTGAGTTACGTTGATACTGGATGTCAAGAACTATTAAAAACATTTAAAATATCATTGAAAGAGTGAATGCAGAGAAAGAATTTACCAGACTAAATTCAATGAATTTACTTCACATCTTGATAAACTGATGTTAATATTTCACATATCTCATAAATTCTTAATTAATGAGGTAATGTCTCATTAGTGACATAATGTCAGACAGTACTGAACAATTTGCAAATATTGAAAGAGTGAATACAGAGAAATATAAAAATTACCCCCCTTGATGCGCTGTTATCCCACACTCAAATCAGCATAGAATCATATCTGGCAGCTAAATGGTTGATTAAGATTGGGATACAATTAATGCTAAAAAAAAGAAAAAGAAATACCACCATGGAAATATTATACCAGGATGAATATTGATCCAGGGTGGTGAAATAATCAACCTGGCATTTAATTGGGGCATGTTTGAAAATTTGATGATGATTTTTGTGTGCGTAATTAGGGTAGTTTCAAAAGCGGTAAATTTAAAAACGGAAAAAGCACACAGACCTATTAATTGTTTTGGGCCATATTGGGTCCAAAGAGTCAATATTCAAAATTGACTAGATTAGAAAATTCCAGCATTCACAAGGAATCGAGAATAGGCCTGGACATTAACACTGTCGCCTACGGAGAATAATCGGTGTACTGTAACCTATAGTGATTTTGGAATTTTGAGAGTTCCACAATATTTTGCCGTTCCCATTTTTTTCTAGCACCATATGTATTCAAAATGACTTCTTTAAATAATATGGACGGATTTTGGGCAGAATACATTGCATATCTAGATTTTAAATGCACAACTGACATGGATAGTGGCTGTAAAATGTGGGGTGGGGCCAACACTGCAAAGGGATATGGTATTTTGAGAGTGAAGTGGCCAGATGGGAAAGAGACCAGAGAAAGAGCGCATCGATTGGCTTGGTTATGTCACCATAGACTGCAAAGGGATGAGTTGACACCATATGACCATGGGCCCGATGGGATAGAATGCAGCCATCTGTGTGGGAGGGCGGCATGTGTGAACGTCTTTCATCTTTGCTTTGAGAGCCATATCATGAATATGGGGAGGGTCAGCTGCCAGAAGGCCGCATCGTGTTTGGGGTGCGATCCTTCGTGTATCATCACACAGGTCACCTGACGGGTTGAGTAGAGTTTTGGTAAACCTCATTTTTGAACTTTAACCCTTTTAACCTGACATGGATAGTGGCTGTAAATTATGGGGTGGGGCCAACACTGAAATCACTCGATTCGGCGTCAATTCAACCCTTGTGAGGCCTTCTAAAATTATGTCTTCACTTCCCAGTTATGCCCCAGGGCGTGGATTATGAGGAGATATTTATTGGAAGTCATAATATATTTTGTATTGCCCGGGAACAATACTTTTGAGTTAATTTCATCGATTGTCTTACGATTCCGTTTTCGAGGAGTAAATCAGACGTCGTGTATTACGCCCGTCACGAGTTAGATCTCGATCTAGGTCAATCATGCTGTCAACTTGTCCCGTGTCGGGAGGGCTTGTCTGGGGAGGGGGGGGGGGGGTGTAAAATACCTAGACATGTAAATGTCTACCCCTGTGCGTGTCACAATATCAGGAATATGGGGAGGGTCAGCTGACAGAAGGCCGCGTCGTGTTTGGGGTGCGATCCTTCATGTATCGTCACACGGGTCACCAGACGGGTTGAGTAGAGTTTTGGTAAACCTCATTTTTGAACTTTAACCCTTTTACCTTCATGATACTTACTATAGGAATGCTCCAATTTTGCATTTGGTTTACCTGTATGTGGAACTAGTATGTCTTTTTTATATTGTTTTCCTCTTGACACTGACCATACAAATATCATACAGAGTCTTTCGCCTTTCAACTCTGGCTTTCTTAGTTTTCAGCTGTTTTTTATATTTTTTCAAGTACTCATCTGATTCCTTCATATTTTGCAGTGATTTTCCAACTTTACTGAGCGGTGATATTGGACAGTCCATATCCTGGCATAGATCATCAATGGAACCGGCAGTGCCAAGGTTAACAGAATGACAGCTGGTAACATTTTTAGTTGTTGGTGTACGAAAGGCTCTATTAAAGGCTTCCACCTTCTGCATATTTGTATTTGGCTTGGTACTCTCCAACATGGCTGGCCCCAGTCTGTAATTTATACAGTCGCGTAGAATTTGCAACGCACGCTGCACTAAACATGTGCCACACTCACTTATAATGCAGACTGCATCACAAAAAAGTGCCAGGCCTACTTAAAGCGCTCACTGCACTAAAATAGTGGCACGCCCACTTATAACGCACAATGCACTAAAACGTGTAACGCCCACTTAAAACGCACACTGAACCAACAAAGTGTCACGCCCACTTATAACGCACACTGCAATAAAAGGTGCCACGCCCACTTATAACACACTTTTTTAGTGCAGCGTGCGTTTTAAGTGGGCGTGACACTTTTTAGTGCATTGTGCGTTTTAAGTGGGCGTGGCACTTTTTAGTGCAATGTCCGTTATATGTGAGCGTGTCACTTTTTTTTAGTGCAGCGTGCGTTATAAGTGGGCGTGCCAATTTTTTAGTGCAGCGTGCGTTATAAGGGGGCGTGGCTGTTTTTAGTGCAGCGTGCGTTATAAGTGGGTGTGGTACTTTTTTAGTGCAGCGTGGGTTGCAAGTGGATGTGGTACTTTTTTAGTGCAGCGTGGGTTGCAAGTGGGCGTGGCACAGTTTTAGTGCAGTGGGCGTGGCACCTTTTCAGTACAGTGGGCGTGGCAGTTTTTTAATGAAGCGTGCGTTATAACTGAGCGTGGCACTTTATTAGTGCAGCGTGCGTTATAAGTGGGCGTGGCACTTTTGTTAGTGCAGTGTGCGTTTTCAGTGGGCGTGGCACTTTTAGTGCAGTGTGCGTTCTAAGTGAGCGTGGCACTTTTTCAATGCAGCGTGTATTTTAAGTGGGCGTGGCACTTTTTCAGTGCAGCGTTAGTTATAAGTGGGCGTGTCACTTTTTAGTGCAGCGTGTTATAAGTGGGCGTGGCACCATTTCAGTGCAGCGTGTGTTATAAGTGGGCCTGTGTTATAAGTGCAGCGTGTGTTATAAGTGGGCGTGGCACTGAAAAAGTGCCACGCCCACTTATAACACACGCTGCACTGATAACACACGCCCACTTATAACACATGCTGCACTGAAAAAGTGCCACGCCCACTTATAACACACGCTGCATTTATAACACACGCCCACTTATAACACACGCTGCACTGAAAAAGTGCCACGCCCACTTATAACACACGCTGCACTTATAACACACGCCCACTTATAACACACGCTGCACTGAAAAGGTGCCACGCCCACTTATAACACACGCTGCATTTATAACACACGCCCACTTATAACACACACTGCACTAAAAAAGTGCCACGCCCACTTATAACACACGCTGCATTTATAACACACGCCCACTTATAACACACACTGCACTGAAAAAGAAAGTGCCACGCCCACTTATAACACACCCTGCACTGAAAAAGTGTCACGCCCACTTATAACACACGCTGCACTGAAAAATTGCCACGCCCACTGATAACACACGCTGCACTGATAACACACGCCCACTCAAAACACACGCTGCACTGAAAAATTGCCACGCCCACTTATAACACACGCGCCACTGAAAAGGGCTACGCCCACTTATAACACACGCTGCATTGAAAAAAAATGCCACGCCTACTTATAACACACGCTGCACTTAAACAGTGCCACGTCCACGCTGCACTGAAAAAGTGCCGCGCCCAATTATAGCACACGCTGCACTGAAAAAGTTCCACGCCCACTTATAACACACGCTGCACTGAAAAAGTGCCACGCCCACTTATAACACACGCTGCACTGAAAAAAAATGCCACGCCTACTTATAACACACGCTGCACTGAAAATGTGCCACGCCCACTTTTAACACACGCTGCACTGAAAAATTGCCACGCCCACTTATAACACACGCTGCACTGAAAAAGTGCCACGCACACGCTGCACTGAAAATGTGCCACGCCCACTTATAACACACGCTGCACTGAAAAGTGCCACGCCCATTTATAACACACGCTGCACTGAAAAAGTGCCACGCCCACTTATAACACACGCTGCACTGAAAAAGTGCCACGCCCACTTATAACACACGCTGCACTGAAAAAGTGCCATGCCCACTTATAACACACGCTGCACTGAAAAAAAATGCCACGCCTACTTATAACACACGCTGCACTGAAAATGTGCCACGCCCACTTTTAACACACGCTGCACTGAAAAATTGCCACGCCCACTTATAACACACGCTGCACTGGAAAAGTGCCACGCCCACTTATAACACACGCTGCACTGAAAATGTGCCACGCCCACTTATAACACACGCTGCACTGAAACAGTGCCACGCCCACGCTGCACTGAAAAACTGCCACGGCCACTTATAACACACGCTGCACTGAAAAGTGCCACGCCCATTTATAACACACGCTGCACTGAAAAAGTGCCACGCCCACTTATAACACACGCTGCACTGAAAAAGTGCCACGCCCACTTATAACACACGCTGCACTGAAAAAAAATGCCACGCCCACTTATAACACACGCTGCACTGAAAATGTGCCACGCCCACTTTTAACACACGCTGCACTGAAAAATTGCCACGCCCACTTATAACACACGCTGCACTGAAAAAGTGCCACGCACACGCTGCACTGAAAATGTGCCACGCCCACTTATAACACACGCTGCACTGAAACAGTGCCACGCCCACGCTGCACTGAAAAAGTGCCACGCCCAATTATAGCACACGCTGCACTGAAAAGGTTCCACGCCCACTTATAACACACGTTGCACTGAAAAGGACCACGCCCACTTATAACACACGCTACAATGAAAAAGTGCCACGCCCACTTATAACATACGCTGCACTGAAAATGTGCCACGCCCACTTATAACACACGCTGCATTGAAAAACTGCCACGGCCACTTATAACACACGCTGCACTGAAAACTGCCACGCCCATTTATAACACACGCTGCACTGAAAAAGTGCCACGCCCACTTATAACACACGCTGCACTGAAAAAGTGACACGCCCACTGATAACACACGCTGCACTAAAAAAAATGCCACGCCCACTTATAACACACGCTGCACTGAAAATGTGCCACGCCCACTTTTAACACACGCTGCTCTGAAAAATTGCCACGCCCACGTATAACGCACGCTGCACTGAAAAATTGCCACGCCCACTTATAACACACGCTGCACTGAAAAAATACCACGCCCACTTATAACACACGCTGCACTGAAAAGGTTCTCGCCCACGTATAACACACGCTGCACTGAAAAGGGTCACGCCCACGTATAACACACGCTGCACTGAAAAAGTTCCACGCCCACTTATAACACACGTTGCACTGAAAAGGACCACGCCCACTTATAACACACGCTGCACTGAAACATTGCCACGCCCACGCTGCACTGAAAAAGTGCCACGCCCAATTATAACACACGCTGCACTGAAAAAATACCACGCCCACTTATAACACACGCTGCACTGAAAAGGGTCTCGCCCACGTATAACACACGCTGCACTGAAAGGGGTCACGCCCACGTATAACACACGCTGCACTGAAAAGGTTCCACGCCCACTTATAACACACGTTGCACTGAAAAGGACCACGCCCACTTATAACACACGCTGCGCTGAAAATGTGCCACGCCCACTTATAACACACGCTGCACTGAAACATTGCCACGCCCACGCTGCACTGAAAAAGTGCCACGCCCAATTATGGCACACGCTGCACTGAAAAAGTTCCACGCCCACTTATAACACATGTTGCACTGAAAAGGACCACAATGAATGCGCACTTAATTAGTTAAATACGAATTTGATCCATTTATATGGATAATATTTACATTACATACTGACGATCACTTATTGTCTATACGAAATGAGCAAATTGATACCAGTACGGCCACTGTCTAAATACAAGGGCAGAAGAACTCATATTCATAGGATGGAAATGTTCAGATAATATGCACTAAAATCTGTCCATGTTTCTATCGTCTGCTTATATTTCCTGAACATCCCTGCAAATGAATAATAGACCATTCCCATACTAGGTATATAACTGAACTCCATTCAGTAAAGAAATGGTTAAAAGGGCAGGCCAGGGTGAAAATTAGTACGACAGTCAATACACTGAAAACCCTATTTGAAGTATGTCATAGGCCCAAGGTCTCTCTCAGGGGAATATCGCATATTTCTGAAATACTACTCATCAATGAGTATTTAGTATAGGAAGGGTTAATAAAGGTTACAAATATTCCAATAGATTCGCCCAAATCGTCCACGCACTGTTCAGATGAATCTGTTGCGTCCATGCACTGTTCAGATGAATCTGTTGCGTTCATGCACTGTTTAGATGAATCTGTTGCGTTCATGCACTGTTTAGATGAATCTGTTGTGTCCGTGGCACTGTCTTTTGTCCTTCTTATGGAGTACATTGTGTTACAACGTAGAACTTTCGATTGTAGCCGACAGCCTTCTTAATTCAGATTGTTCGGCTTTGGCATAATATTCCTCTACGGCATCCCTTTATCGTGGCCAAGTTTGCTTCAGCAAATGGCTTCGGCATTGCCATAGCAAATTATGAGGACTGAGCCGTCAAGTTCCATGTTGAAATAAATGCAATATTTGCAGACTGATCTATCCCTAATAAAAAGAACTTTTACCTTTTCATAATTGAACAGGGGTTTCTCTGATTCAGTTGTCGATTTGAATGGTCAATTAATTTTGAAGGGCTATTTTGTTAATTATTTAATGATTTATCAATCTAGAGGGTGAATTTGGAAACATCTTCTCCCTAAAACCCTAAAATGTGCCACTTCTCTCTATCTTTGTTATAGGTCCACTTAATTTTCGAGTCGCCGATTATTTATTTTTTATAGTGCCTTTATATAGTGCTTAATAACAATCTATGCCATAAAATATGATTAATATAATTCATCACCATTTGGAACATCTGTGTCTCAGAAAGTGCCCATAGAGTAATAGAAAATAGCTGAAATTATGAAATCACCCCCCCCCCCCCATTATGGCTCCCAGAATGCAACAGAATTCAAACAAGTTTATTTTGTGGAAACATTTTGTGGAAACATTGCCACGCCCACGCTGCACTGAAAAAGTGCCACGCCCAATTATAACACACGCTGCACTGAAAAAATACCACGCCCACTTATAACACACGCTGCACTGAAAAGGGTCTCGCCCACGTATAACACACGCTGCACTGAAAGGGGTCACGCCCACGTATAACACACGCTGCACTGAAAAGGTTCCACGCCCACTTATAACACACGTTGCACTGAAAAGGACCACGCCCACTTATAACACACGCTGCGCTGAAAATGTGCCACGCCCACTTATAACACACGCTGCACTGAAACATTGCCACGCCCACGCTGCACTGAAAAAGTGCCACGCCCAATTATGGCACACGCTGCACTGAAAAAGTTCCACGCCCACTTCTAACACATGTTGCACTGAAAAGGACCACAATGAATGCGCACTTAATTAGTTAAATACGAATTTGATCCATTTATATGGATAATATTTACATTACATACTGACGATCACTTATTGTCTATACGAAATGAGCAAATTGATACCAGTACGGCCACTGTCTAAATACAAGGGCAGAAGAACTCATATTCATAGGATGGAAATGTTCAGATAATATGCACTAAAATCTGTCCATGTTTCTATCGTCTGCTTATATTTCCTGAACATCCCTGCAAATGAATAATAGACCATTCCCATACTAGTTATATAACTGAACTCCATTCAGTAAAGAAATGGTTAAAAGGGCAGGCCAGGGTGAAAATTAGTACGACAGTCAATACACTGAAAACCCTATTTGAAGTATGTCATAGGCCCAAGGTCTCTCTCAGGGGAATATCGCATATTTCTGAAATACTACTCATCAATGAGTATTTAGTATAGGAAGGGTTAATAAAAGGTTACAAATATTCCAATAGATTCGCCCAAATCGTCCACGCACTGTTCAGATGAATCTGTTGCGTCCATGCACTGTTCAGATGAATCTGTTGCGTTCATGCACTGTTTAGATGAATCTGTTGCGTTCATGCACTGTTTAGATGAATCTGTTGCGTCCGTGGCACTGTCTTTTGTCCTTCTTATGGAGTACATTGTGTTACAACGTAGAACTTTCGATTGTAGCCGACAGCCTTCTTAATTCAGATTGTTCGGCTTTGGCATAATATTCCTCTACGGCATCCCTTTATCGTGGCCAAGTTTGCTTCAGCAAATGGCTTCGGCATTGCCATAGCAAATTATGAGGACTGAGCCGTCAAGTTCCATATTGAAATAAATGCAATATTTGCAGATTGATCTATCCCTAATAAAAAGAACTTTAACCTTTTCATAATTGAACAGGGGTTTCTCCGATTCAGTTGTTGATTTGAATGGTCAATTAATTTTGGAGGGCTATTTTGATAATTATTTAATGATTTATCAATCTAGAGGGTGAATTTGGAAACATCTTTCTCCCTAAAACCCTAAAATGTGCCACTTCTCTCTATCTTTGTTATAGGCCCACTTAATTTTCGAGTCGCCGATTATTTATTTTTATAGTGCCTTTATATAGTGCCTTAATAACAATATATGCCATAAAATATGATTAAAATAATATAATTCATCACCATTTGGAACATCTGTGTCTCAGAAGGTGCCCATAGAGTAATAGAAAATAGCTGAAATCATGAAATCACCCCCCCCCCATTATGGCTCCCAGAATGCAACAGAATTCAAACAAGTTTATTTTCAATGGAATGGGAATAACTCTATATCTAAATGTATAGAGTTATGCCCTTTCCATTGAAAATAATAGACTGTGCAGAAACATGAGCACAGAACAGACATCGTTTTCTCAACAAAAACAACATGTTCACAGTTTATTGCATTGAAAATGGCATATATCTCATATATATTTTGAAGACCTCTGTCTGTCTGTCTGTTTGTCAGTCTGTCTGTCATTAATACAAATCTACGATTATCGACCGATCGGGACGAAACTTGGTACGTGTGTGTAGTTTGACCAGGCGGTCGTCATTGTCGTATTGGCGAGCCCGTGCGACGCCCGTGCAGCGCATGCGCAGACGATATCTCGGAAACGGGTGGAGCTATCGACTTGAAATTTGCTATGTGAATGTATCTTGCCCCGGATACGATTTTTATCGGGTCGCCGAGCCCGTGCGATGCAAGCTTCGCGCATGCGCAGACCAGATCTCGGAAACGGGTGGAGCTATCGACTTGAAATTTGGTTTTTGAATAGCCCGGACAACGTCGGGCTCATCGGCTAGTTTTATATAATGTGATCTGGGCATTCGAAATTAAGTGGGCCTTTATTTATCCCTATTTGAAACCTGTTGGCTGGTCCCAGTGATAATAATACAAGTGCAGAAAACATTCATGTATAAGCCGGTTCACACCCCTCGGCCAAATCAAATCGCTTGAATCAATATTTCTTGTATGAATCTATTTCACTGCAGCCAAAATATAAACGAGAGCTAAAATTCACCATTATATTGGCATGAATTTGAGAGTAAGCTGAGAGAGAGGAAGGTGTGACATTCCAACATTACGTCACGACAATGATCGCACCAGTCACATTTGTTTGGAGTGTTTAATCCACAATAATCACTTTGTAATAATATAGAGAATATTCCACAATCTGCTCACATACAAAATCCAGGCAATATTCTCATGTTTGGTTATATGGCGTCATGTGATTTGTCCGTCCGTCCATTAGCAGTTTTGGTTTCTGGATGATAACTTAAGTTTGGTTTATTTTATCAGAACCAAATTTGGTATGTGAGTTTTCCAGACCAAAATACAGGTCAAGATCGAATGTGGGTTCAATACGAATATTTTTTACTGACTTGTGGCTCTTTTCGACTTAGAATTTTCAGTATTTGATGTTTCCGGATGATAACTTTAGTTTGGTTTATTTTATCGGAACCAAATTTGGTATGTGAGTTTTCTGTTCTGCAACAATGATAAAATCTCCTGCAGCTGGCAGAAGTATATTTCTCAGACCACTAGCTGGTTTGGGCGGCATAGAATGATAAATGAACTTCATAAAGGTGCAACAACCCCAATTAACATACCTTGTATTTGATATGTCCATTTGACTTATAAAATTCATTGTCCGCCCATAATAACATTTCCAATACTACAATTTAGTGTCACTGCCATTGTTTGTTTGTGTTCAATTCATAAAAGCACACTGGGCATATTTTGCCTGCACAGTTCTGGTGATATCACAACACAAACTTCCTGTAAGCTCCAGTCCTGGAAGTGTTAATTAAATAGCCCGAATTTATGTGCATAAATTATGGCACTATAATTTCAAAAATGAACGAAATGAATTTGACAGGTGTTATACCGACAGACGAATCTATTGTGACTGATTACCAAATAGGGGTACTTCGGTCATCCCGATATTTCAGGAATAACCATTGAAAGAGTCAAAGAAAGAAAACAAACATTTTTTTGTCCTTAATTTAAAATTTATTTTCAGACAAGTATACAACTCTACATACAAGTAAAAGCACAAAAGTTTGTAAAACATTTCTAGCAAGAAATATTTCTACAAAATCATATTTACAATTCGTATGAGAAAACATCTCACTCAGTTGATTATGAGAGTCATACCTGCAAAGATTTAATTAAGTCAACTACATATACTAGATGTACTCATAATCAGTCATTTTAATCACTCTTGTTTCAATTTAAATGATGAGATTTCATTTCCCTGTTGATCAGAGAAATGAAATGTCAAATGTTCTGTAAGGTAAGAGTATGTAATTTCGGTACCTAATTCATCTAAATCTGAGTAGCCTTGACATTTTTATCACATAATTTCACATAAAAACATGAACCCAAAATATTGTAATAATAACGACCAGTTGATTAACACTATTCTATTCAATTTGAAGTATGATGTTTTGAGAAAGTTACCCTCCTATGCCCTATTTTATGTGTTGCGATAGTTAGTATGCGATACGATTCTGGAACCACCATATATAACCGGCTTATATATGAATAATTATCAGTCTAGTATAATGAACTGCAGAGAAGCTGAAATTGGTGAACATCTCTAAGTTCACATAAAGACTACAAGACCCAAATTTCGGTGTTAATAGTCCGCACCTTCATACAGATTACACAATATAATCAGAACAATATGTAAAATAACACCAATGATGATTGGCTCGAACACAATCACGACAAAATTATTTCCAAATAATGAAATATTACATTAAATAACACTCCTTGGTTAGATATAAAACAAACTTGAAGATAATCAAAATGCTTTCAGTGGTGCAAATATCGCTGAAAAATCAAGTCTTTCCTATGTCCTCATGGTAATATCGGCATTTCCCAAAGCCTGAGGAAAGCCATTTGTCGAATTCCAGATTTTCAAAGCCCCACAGGAATTCTATAAAATCTTCCATTGATAAGTTTGCTCCCCTTTAAGCTTGATCTGCACAAAATGGCAGCAGCTACAGCCTTATTTATCTCCCGAATTCATCTGACATGCATCCTTATCCTGAGCACTGAATTTACACATACATGACTCACTTTAAACCGAGCGCTGAATTTAGACATACGAGACTCACTTTTATCATGCAGAGTCTTGTTGAATATTTTGATTGGGATTGTGGCCGTGCTCATTAATGAGGTTTCTTGTGAAGTGGTTGACTGTAATGATGCTAAGAATTGTCATACAAGCCATGCTTACTCCATCATTCCATGTCAAAATCCTTATCAAACAATCGCAATATACAAAATGGCAAAAAGGGAGTTTCCATACAACTATAACCATTATCAATTTGTTTGACATCAAATTAAATTTTCTTTTATAAAATGTTTAGGCTAAAATGTTGAGTTTTCCTGAAAATTCAAAATTGGGCATGGATGAAAAAATAAAAACAAAGTTAATTTATCTTGCCTCATTACCAACTTGAGAATATGCATTGTGTTGGAAGTTACATAAGAAATTATGAGATCATAACTTTCTGAAAAGAAATGCAACGACCGACTGAATTATATCTTAAATGCATACCGGTATATAGCTTTTTTTTTGTCTTCATCTTTAAATAATAATGACTGTTTCATTAGGAAATCTAAACAAGAATATAAAACTGTGTCAAAAAGGTGTTATCTCCAGTCTGATAATTTGTATGACAATGTTAAAATGTTTAAACATCGTATGTGACTTTAAAATAATAGACCTATCATTACATCTTGAATGACAATGTTAAATGTTTATCTGAACATCGTATGTGACTTTAAAATAACATAACTCACATTACATCTTGTTCTAATGACCATTTCTTATGCTGATAGATAAGTTCTGAATTTAATCAACTTGGCTTTCATGTGACATATACCACAACTTGTCCAATGTTTTAAAAGTTCTAATAGTTTGTTACAGTTAAATAACTTTGAAAAAGATTCTCATCTCAAAAGAATAAAAAATCTTTGCACCACATTATATGTATTACATGCATTTATTGAAACAAACTGAGGGAGGGGGTAATCATGGCATCATTCCTAGACTTATATCAAACAGTGTTTTATATAACCTACAAAGCTTGGATCAGTACTGATATCATTATAACCCATAGCTTGTGTTCCAACAACTTTACTGTTCAGTCTACGCATGTGAGGAGACAAATACTCAGTCTATTGTAAGACTTTACACATAAAATTTCAACGAAAACAAATTCTCCACAACTATTGTCCATGCACAACAGATTTTCTGACTTGAAATAAGAAATTAAATAGTATTTCGTGCCATGTTTCTTTGAAAATAAACTGATTTAATTCTAATTCAACGAGGCAAATCTAACTGAAATTCAACCAGATAAAAACTTTCAAGATTAAAGCTTAAATTGTTAGTCATATGATGCAGAGCGAAGAGAAGGAAGTTGCTATTTGTTCATACACATGTATATAATGGGGGGAGGTTCCTGCTATACGATACACATGTATATAATGGGGACTTTCCTGCTATACGGTGCACATGTATATAATGGGGAGGTTCCTGCTATACGATGCACATGTATTATGTTGCATAGTTCTTATCAGATTTATTAAAGATACGGATGGCCTTCGCGATGGGTATTGTTGTTAAAATAGTCACACCCATTACAATTGCCACCAAGGTGTTTACAAGATACTCTCTCCTAATAAAATTGTCATTGTGTAGAGTGTTTTGCTTTATCGCTCACTCCTTAATTATGTGCTGTATATAAACAAACGTTCGGCTCACACAAAGTGTTATTGTGGAAAATATTGCATCCATACTAGCATTATACTCTACTAGTACTATTACTATATTCTTGATGAAATTTTCATAATTTGGTAATTGTTACTTCTAAATTTTAACTTATAACAAAGGCCATCCGTGCCTTAATATATATTAGAGACTACGAGTCTGAGGTTAAGCTCAGTATGTGTTCATTGCTTCATTTGTTCGTAAACAAATAATTATGCCTGCCAATGCTGAAACGTTTGAGAATTTATGTTCATAACATGCTTGGAAAGCTTGTGCGGGGAAACATGGGGATCTCCTCTGCATAGAATGCAGACACACAAGAAATTATGCTCTGTATTTGAGCCCCTATTAAGTGGCATTCAGACGACAGTCAGGAACCAGCCTAGAGGGCACATGGGAGAAGACCAGCATAGAGGCGACTTGGGAGACATATTCTCCGTAAAATGTGCCACTTCTCCCTATTTTTGTCCCACGTAGAAGTGACTTCTCTCTCATATATCAGTATGTATATGTCACAACAGCATATTTAAAGTTATTTACTCTCCATAAATTTTATTTAAACGTGAGAGGTAAAAACATTATACAAACACATGGTCTGAAGAGCTTTTGAGCGACTGATTATAATGGTTATTATAAATGGACTCATGTTACATGATACTTATGGGATCATAGAAAAGTGGTGGTGGGGTTTAAATTGAACTTCAGTCATTGTTACTTCTTCCTGATAACAGTCCACTTCACCCTAATAACCAAACAGGGACAAGTGACTTCTCCCAATTTGAAACCACTAGGTTGGTCCCTGCACTGCGTTGACACTATTTTTTGCTAAAGTTGAGCTCAAGCCTACTGGAATACTATTAAGAACTTAGCCCTGAAAATATTATAACTGGATAGTGAAACTGTTTTAAAACCCTTTGAGTACCAGGGGGCGATCTCATTGGCCCTAAACCTACAAAATAAGTCTGTATAAAGAATATAAGAATAAATTATTAAAATTGTAAATAAATAAAATAAAAACAAAATTGTTAGGCCAATGCATTCTCTTATATATGCGAGGCGATCTATGGTCGACTCGCATATATAAGAGAATGCATTGGCACAGGGTATATGGGTTGATACAAAAATCGGACCTGGCACTGAAAGGGTTAAAAACATTATTTTATGCGTATTTCAGTACTTCAAATTGACATTTCAGTACTCCTGTCTGAAGGTGACACTCAGTATTTACTGGCCAAAATTCCAACATCAGCTGTTAAACTTCATTTCCTACATCAGATCTACATGAACATAGAAGATATGCAAACATAAATATTCTGTCTTTATTCACGCCAAATTAACCCTTTCAGTGCCAGGTCCGATTTTTGTATCAACCCATATACCCTGTGCCAATGCATTCTCTTATATATGCGAGTTGACCATAGGTCGCCTCGCATATATAAGAGAATGCATTGGCCTAACAATTTTTCATCATTTGTTATTATTTTTTACAATTTTAATAATTTTTTCTTATATTCTTTAACAGACTTATTTTGTAGGTTTAGTGCCAGGGAATCTTACGTTTTTCATGGGCATCAAAATTATTACTATGAATACTTGGTGATAGTTTTGAGTTATAACATGACCCTAAGGTTTTATCCAGTTTGTTTTTAAATTCGCTACAGCATGCTTAAGCATACCCAATAAAATCTAAAAAAAATTATTTTTTATTTTTTAACATTTTTAGGGCCGATTTTACAGACCGTAAATTAGGGCCGATGAGATCGGCCCCTGGCACTGAAAGGGTTAAAGAAATATTATGGACTTACTTCAGTGAATAAAACCGATAAGTTAGTAACCAATCACTATCTCAACTGGAAGAATGTCGTAATCAATTAAAACTATCAAAACTTCCAACCACCATCAATTGTTCATTACAGAGAACACACCATTTGAACTATGCACAAATGTAAATATTTACTAATTTAATCGGGACGCTTTATTGGGCAAAAACATTATAGCAATGATTCCGCAAACAATAGTCACTGTATGATTTTTGTTTATAACTACATGTATGACACTGTTTTTTTTTACTGTTTTGATGTTAAATTTATGAAAATAACTTATTTTGGTGAGATTCAATGTTATTCCATTCTGAACACTTACATGGAGTGTTTCACGTCACTTTAAACATGGAAATTATTCCACCAGCAGATCTATGGCATATAATTTACATATATGAATGTCGTTGTGCATCGCCAAATTGGACATTAAATCATGAATTAATTTTGTTGAGTAAGACTAGACTGTGCATTTGTACACCCAGCAGAGTGATTCACAACACTATAAAATCTCCAATACTAGCAAATATTATATATTTACAAACACATGTAATTTATAAGAGAATATAGTTAAATTCTGAGAGTTACAGAATTAACCCAGTCACCAGGCCACACCATAACTTTCCGTTAGTTGTTCAGCTTCATTATGATAATATGATAAATTTGCAATGCAAGACCAATTGGACCATGTTACATGCAGAAAAAAACAACAATAAAATCATGAATGCTTCTCTACACAGTTATGTCAAGCATTCGTTATCACGGAGATATTCTTAACATTGAGACAGAAGCAGAGATAAGGGAGCTCTGAACAAAGCTACTATACTTGGGTTACAGATTGGCACTCAACATTAAGAACCGATCAGTCTACATCGTAAATCTAAATGTGAGAATAATAAATCTTGTATATGAATTTTTCAGTAACAACAAATGAGAAACACGTGGACTTGTTTACGTCTTTTGCCCTCAAGGTTATAGTAGAGTAAATATAAAAATTACCCCCCTTGGTGCGCTGTTAGCCCACACTCAAATCAGCATAGAATCACATCTGGAAGCTAAATGGTTGATTAAGATTGGGATACAATTAATGCTAAAAAAATAAAAAATAAATACCACCATGGAAATATTATACCTGGATGAATATTGATCCAGGGTGGTGAAATAATCAACCTGGCATTTAATTGGGGTATGTTTGAAAATTTGATGATGATTTTTGTGTGCGTAATTAGGGTAGTTTCAAAAGCGGTAAATTTAAAAACGGAAAAAGCACACAGACCTATTAATTGTTTTGGGCCATATTGGGTCCAAAGAGTCAATATTCAAAATTGACTAGATTAGAAAATTCCAGCATTCACAAGGAATCGAGAATAGGCCTGGACATGAACACTGTCGCCTACTGAGAATAATCGGTGTACTGTAACCTATAGTGATTTTGGACTTTTGAGAGTTCCACAATATTTTGCCGTTCCCAGTTTTTTCTAGCACCATATGTATTCAAAATGACTTCTTTAAATAATATGGACGGATTTTGGGCAGAATACATTGCATATCTAGATTTTAAATGCACAACTGACATAGTGGCTGTAAAATGTGGGGTGGGGCCAACACTGCAAAGGGATATGGTATTTTGAGAGTGAAGTGGCCAGATGGGAAAGAGACCAGAGAAAGAGCGCATCGATTGGCTTGGTTGTGTCACCATAGACTGCAAAGGGATGAGTTGACACCATATCACCATGGGCCCGATGGGATAGAATGCAGCCATCTGTGTGGGAGGGCGGCATGTGTGAACGTCTTTCATCTTTGCTTTGAGAGCCATATCATGAATATGGGGAGGGTCAGCTGTCAGAAGGCCGCATCGTGTTTGGGGTGCGATCCTTCATGTATCATCACACAGGTCACCCGACGGGTTGAGTAGAGTTTTGGTAAACCTCATTTTTGAACTTTAACCCTTTTAACCTGACATGGATAGTGGCTGTAAATTATGGGGTGGGGCCAACACTGAAATCACTCGATTCGGCGTCAATTCAACCCTTGTGAGGCCTTCTAAAATTATGTCTTCACTTCCCAGTTATGCCCCAGGGCGTGGATTATGAGGAGAGATTTATTGGAAGTCATAATATATTTTGTATTTCCCGGGAACAATACTTTTGAGTTAATTTCATCGATTGTCTTACGATTCCGTTTTCGAGGAGTAAATCAGACGTCGTGTATTACGCCCGTCACGAGTTAGATCTCGATCTAGGTCAATCTTGCTGTCAACTTGTCCCGTGTCGGGAGGGCTTGTCTGGGGAGGGGGGGGGGGGGTGTAAAACGCACTAAACATGTGCCACACTCACTTATAATGCAGACTGCACCACAAAAAAGTGCCAGGCCTACTTATAGCGCTCACTGCACTAAAATAGTGGCACGCCCACTTATAACGCACAATGCACTACAAAGTGTAACGCCCACTTAAAACGCACACTGCACCAAAAAAGTGTCACGCCCACTTATAACGCACACTGCAATAAAAGGTGCCACGTCCACTTATAACACACTTTTTTAGTGCAGCGTGCGTTACACGTGGGCGTGACACTTTTTAGTGCATTGTGCGTTTTAAGTGGGCGTGGCACTTTTTAGTGCAATGTCCGTTATATGTGAGCGTGTCACTTTTTTTTATTGCAGCGTGCGTTATAAGTGGGCGTGCCAATTTTTTAGTGCAGCGTGCGTTATAAGGGGGCGTGGCTGTTTTTAGTGCAGCGTGCGTTATAAGTGGGTGTGGTACTTTTTTAGTGCAGCGTGGGTTGCAAGTGGGCGTGGCACAGTTTTAGTGCAGTGGGCGTGGCACCTTTTCAGTACAGTGGGCGTGGCAGTTTTTTAATGAAGCGTGCGTAATAACTGAGCGTGGCACTTTATTAGTGCAGCGTGCGTTATAAGTGGGCGTGGCACTTTTTTTAGTGCAGTGTGCGTTTTCAGTGGGCGTGGCACTTTTAGTGCAGCGTGCGTTCTAAGTGAGCGTGGCACTTTTTTTAGTGCAGCGTGCGATATAAGTGGGCGTGTCACTTTTTCAGTGCAGCGTGTGTTATAAGTGGGCGTGGCACTTTTTCAATGCAGCGTGTATTTTAAGTGGCCGTGGCACTTTTTCAGTGCAGCGTTTGTTATAAGTGGGCGTGTCACTTTTTAGTGCAGCGTGTTATAAGTGGGCGTGGCACCATTTCAGTGCAGCATGTGTTATAAGTGGGCCTGTGTTATAAGTGCAGCGTGTGTTATAAGTGGGCGTGGCACTTTTTTAGTGCAGCGTGTGTTATAAGTGAGCGTGTGTTATAAGTGCAGCGTGTGTTATAAGTGGGCGTGGCACATTTTCAGTGCAGCGTGTTTTATAGGTGGGCGTGGCACTTTTTCAGTGCAGCGTGTGTTATAAAAGGGCGTGGCAAATATTCAGTGCAACATGTGTTATAAGTGGGCTTGGCACTTTTTTAGTGCAGCGTGTGTTATAAGTGAGCGTGTGTTATAAGTGCAGCGTGTGTTATAAGCGGGCGTGGCACCTTTTCAGTGCAGCGTGTTTTATAGGTGGGCGTGGCACTTTTTCAGTGCAGCGTGTGTTATAAAAGGGCGTGGCAAATGTTCAGTGCAACGTGTGTTATAAGTGGGCGTGGCACTTTTTTAGTGAAGCGTTTGTTATAAGTGTGCGTGGCACTTTTTCAGTGCAGCGTGTTTTGTAAGTGGGCGTGGCACTTTTTATATTTAATGCAGCTTGTGTTATAAGTGGGCGTGGCACTTTTTCAATGCAGCGTGTGTTATAAGTGGCGTGGCAGTTTTTGAATGCAGCGTGTGTTATAAGTGGACGTGGCACTTTTTTAGTACACCGTGTGTTATAAGTGCAGCGTGTGTTATAAGTGGGCGTGGCACTTTTGTAGTGCAGCGTGTGTTATAAGTGGGCGTGGCACCTTTTCAGTGAAGCGTGCGTTATAAGTGAGCGTGGCACTTTTTCAGTGCAGCGTGTGTTATAAGTGGGCGTGGAACTTTTTCAGCGCAACGTGTGTTATAAGTGGGCGTGGCACTTTTTTAGTGCAGCGTTTGTTATAAGTGGGCGTGTGTTATAATAGTCCAAGTCTTCTTGTACTAAAACCAGCTAAGATATTGGGATGGCGATGCTGGCGTTTAGTCCAAGACCGCCCTATATGCTCGCTTATGACACGGCTTAAGCGTTAGTGACCCGCTCAAATAAAACCACAATTATATGAATTAAAATATCACAATTGCTACAATAAACGGATAGTTTCCGCAGAAGACATGCTATTTGATCTGAAACCCAGATCGGTTGTGAATTGAAAGCGGTAATTTAATGTGAAAAGAAACTTTTGCCGCAGTGTTTACATATTTTTTAAAGTATGCGAACTCAGTTGACCTTGCGAACTGCGTTCGGCATTTTCCGGTGAAAATATTCCGTAGATTTTCAATCAACCACGCATGATGAATTCTCCATTGTAATCGTAATTATACGTGACAATAAATAAACAAATACATAGATTAAATACATATTGAAGATATAAATGTAATACAGTAAATAAATTACGGGAATTATAACCATCTCACAGTTTAATACAGTGTAAACACAATGACCATTAGAATATCATGGGGGCCGCCATTTTGTTTGTATCGAAATTCGTCTCGGCCAAAACAAACACCGGACAATGCCGAAGTTCTTCGGAACCTGAGTTCGGCTTTCAGTTAAGTAAACAAACAGAAAAAACAACGATGTTTGTGGAAATCAACCGGAATATTCTATGTGTAATTTAACATTAAAGTTAGATTATTATACACCATTATGACCATTAGATGTAAGCCTTTCCGATGTATATAGCATCATGTATTGATTTGCTAGGTAAATCGAGTAAAATACACCACAAATTCCCGCCACAGATCGTGGGCGTAACTCATGTGGTAGGATTGGTATGCAAGCGGGCTTGGACTAAACGCCAGCATCGCCATCCCAATATCTTAGCTGGTTTTAGTACAAGAAGACTTGGACTAGTGTTATAAGTGCAGCGTGCGTTATAAGTGGGCGCGGCATTTTTTTAGTGCAGCGTTTGTTATAAGTGGGCGTGTGTTATAAGTGCAGCGTGCGTTATAAGTGGGCGCGGCATTTTTTTAATGCAGCGTGTGTTATAAGTGTGCGTGGCACTTTTTCAGTGCAGCGTGTGTTATAAGTGGGCTTGGCACTTTTTTAGTGCATCGTGTGTTATAAGTGGGCGTGGCACTTTCCAATGCAGCGTGTGTTATAAGTGGGCGTGGCACTTTTTTAATGCAGCGTGTGTTATAAGTGGGCGTGGCACTTTTTTAGTACTGCGTGTGTTATAAGTGCAGCGTGTGTTATAAGTGGGCGTGGCACCTTGTTAGTGCAGCGTGTGTTATAAGTGGGCGTGCCACATTTTCAGAGCAGCGTGTGTTATAAGTGGGCGGGCACTTTTTTAGTGCAGCGTGTGTTATAAGTGGGCGTGGCACCTTTTCAGTGCAACGTGTGTTATAAGTGGGCGTGGCACTTTTTCAGCGCGGCGTGTGTTATAAGTGCAGCGTGAGTTATAAGTGCAGCGTGTGTTATAACGCCCACTTATAACACACGCTGCACTGAAAAACTGCCACGGCCACTTACAACACACGCTGCACTGAAAAAGTGCCACGCCCACTTATAACACACGCTGCACTGAAAAGGGTCACGCCCACTTATAACACACGCTGCACTGAAAAGTGCCACGCCCACTTATAACACACGCTGCGCTGAAAATGTGCCACGCCCACTTATAACACACGCTGCACTGAAACAGTGTCACGCCCACGCTGCACTGAAAAAGTTCCACGCCCAATTATAGCACACGCTGCAATGAAAAAGTTCCACGCCCACTTATAACACACGATGCAATGAAAGGGACCACGCCCACTTATAACACACGCTACAATGAAAAAGTGCCACGCCCACTTATAACACACGCTGCACTGAAAATGTGCCACGCCCACTTATAACACACGCTGAACTGAAAAATTGCCACGCCCACTTATAACACACGCTGCACTGAAAAATTGCCACGCCCACTTATAACACACGCTGCACTGAAAAAATATCACGCCCACTTATAACACACGCTGCACTGAAAAGGGTCACGCCCACTTATAACACACGCTGCACTTATAACACACGCTGCACTGAAAAAGTGCCACGCCCACTTATAACACACGTTGCACTGAAAAGGACCACGCCCACTTATAACACACGCTACAATGAAAAAGTGCCACGCCCACTTATAACGCACGCTGCACTGAAAAATTGCCACGCCCACGCTGCACTGAAAAAGTGCCACGCCCACTTATAACACACGCTCCACTGAAAAAATATCACGCCCACTTATAACACACGCTGCACTGAAAAGGGTCACGCCCACTTATAACACACGCTGCACTGAAAATGTGCCACGCCCACTTATAACACACGCTGCACTGAAACAGTGCCACGCCCACGCTGCACTGAAAAAGTGCCACGCCCAATAATAGCACACACTGCACTGAAAAAGTTCCACGCCCACTTATAACACACGTTGCACTGAAAAGGACCACGCCCACTTATAACACACGCTACAATGAAAAAGTGCCACGCCCACTTATAACACACGCTGCACTGAAAATGTGCCACGCCCACTTATAACACACGCTGCACTGAAAATGTGCCACGCCCACGTATAACACACGCTCCACTGAAAAGGGCTACGCCCACTTATAACACACGCTGCACTGAAAAGTGCCACGCCCACTTATAACACACGCTGCACTGAAAAAATGTCACGCCCACTTATAACACACGCTGCATTTGAAAATGTGCCACGCCCACCTTTAACACACGCTGCACTGAAAAATTACCACGCCCACTTATAACGCACGCTGCACTGAAAAATTGCCACGCCCACGCTGCACTGAAAAAGTGCCACGCCCATTTATAACACACGCTGCACTGAAAAAGTGCCACGCCCACTTATAACACACGCTGCACTGAAAAAGTGCCACGCCCACTTATAACACACGCTGCACTGAAAAAATGTCACGCCCACTTATAACACACGCTGCACTGAAAAAGTGCCACGCCCACTTATAACACACGCTGCACTGAAAAGGTGCCACGCCCACTTATAACACACGCTGCGCTGGAAATGTGCCACGCCCACTTATAACACACGCTGCACTGAAACAGTGTCACGCCCACGCTGCACTGAAAAAGTGCCACGCCCAATTATATCACACGCTGCACTGAAAAAGTTCCACGCCCACTTATAACACACGTTGCACTGAAAAGGACCACGCCCACTTATAACACACGCTACAATGAAAAAGTGCCACGCCCACTTATAACACACGCTGCACTGAAAATGTGCCACGCCCACTTATAACACACGCTGCATTGAAAAACTGCCACGCCCACTTATAACACACGCTGCACTGAAAAGGTGCCACGCCCACTTATAACACACGCTGCGCTGAAAATGTGCCATGCCCACTTATAACACACGCTGCACTGAAAAAGTGCCACGCCCACTTATAACACACGCTGCACTGAAAATGTGCCACGCCCACTTATAACACACGCTGCATTGAAAAACTGCCACGCCCACTTATAACACACGCTGCACTGAAAAGGTGCCACGCCTACTTATAACACACGCTGCGCTGAAAATGTGCCATGCCCACTTATAACACACGCTGCACTGAAACAGTGTCACGCCCACGCTGCACTGAAAAATTGCCACGCCCAATTATAGCACACGCTGCACTGAAAAAGTTCCACGCCCACTTATAACACACGTTGCACTGAAAAGGACCACGCCCACTTATAACACACGCTACAATGAAAAGGTGCCACGCCCACTTATAACACACGCTGCACTGAAAATGTGCCACGCCCACTTATAACACACGCTGCACTGAAAATGTGCCACGCCCACTTATAACACACGCTCCACTGAAAAGGGCTACGCCCACTTATAACACACGCTGCACTGAAAAGTGCCACGCCCACTTATAACACACGCTGCACTGAAAAATTGCCACGCCCACTTATAACACACGCTGCACTGAAAATGTGCCACGCCCACTTATAACACACGCTGCATTGAAAAACTGCCACGGCCACTTATAACACACGCTGCACTGAAAAGTGCCACGCCCATTTATAACACACACTGCACTGAAAAAGTGCCACGCCCACTTATAACACACGCTGCACTGAAAAAGTTCCACGCCCACTTATAACACACGTTGCACTGAAAAGGACCACGCCCACTTATAACACACGCTACAATGAAAACGTGCCACGCCCACTTATAACACACGCTGCACTGAAAATGTGCCACGCCGACTTATAACACACGCTGCATTGAAAAACTGCAACGGCCACTTATAACACACGCTGCACTGAAAAACTGCCACGGCCACTTATAACACACGCTGCACTGAAAAGTGCCACGCCCATTTATAACACACACTGCACTGAAAAAGTGCCACGCCCACTTATAACACACGCTGCACTGAAAAAGTTCCACGCCCACTTATAACACACGTTGCACTGAAAAGGACCACGCCCACTTATAACACACGCTACAATGAAAAAGTGCCACGCCCACTTATAACACACGCTGCACTGAAAATGTGCCACGCCGACTTATAACACACGCTGCATTGAAAAACTGCAACGGCCACTTATAACACACGCTGCACTGAAAATTGCCACGCCCATTTATAACACACGCTGCACTGAAAAAGTGCCACGCCCACTTATAACACACGCTGCACTGAAAAGGTGCCACGCCCACTTATAACACACGCTGCTCTGAAAATGTGCCACGCCCACTTATAACACACGCTGCATTGAAACAGTGCCACGCCCACGCTGCACTGAAAAAGTGCCACGCCCAATTATATCACACGCTGCACTGAAAAAGTTCCACGCCCACTTATAACACACGTTGCACTGAAAAGGACCACGCCCACTTATAACACACGCTACAATGAAAAAGTGCCACGCCCACTTATAACACACGCTGCACTGAAAAATTGCCACGCCCACTTATAACACACGCTGCACTGTAAAAATATCACGCCCACTTATAACACACGCTGCACTGAAAAGGGTCACGCCCACTTATAACACACGCTGCACTGAAAATGTGCCACGCCCACTTATAACACACGCTGCACTGAAACAGTGCCACGCCCACGCTGCACTGAAAAAGTGCCACGCCCAATAATAGCACACACTGTACTGGATAAGTTCCACGCCCACTTATAACACACGTTGTACTGAAAAGGACCACGCCCACTTATAACACACGCTGCAATGAAAAAGTGCCACGCCCACTTATAACACACGCTGCACTGAAAATGTGCCACGCCCACTTATAACACACGCTGCACTGAAAAAGTGCCACGTCCACTTATAACACACGCTGCACTGAAAAAGTGCCACGCCCACTTATAACACACGCTGCACTGAAAAAATGCCACGCCCACTTATAACACACGCTGATCTAGCAAAATTTCATATATATGTCAAACTTCAGCTATGTGAATGCGATTGTATACATCTTTTCTTTTTCAGGTTTTCCTCGGATTTGCCAAAAAACAGAAAGAGGAGAAAAATAAAACTGGATAGATTCTTAATATGTTCCAAGATATCCAGATCATATTCCAAGATATCCAGATCATATTCCAAGATATCCAGATCATATTGCATTTTCTGCTAATTTATGTTTAGTTGCTTTGGACTGCAACTTCTGAAATTCTGAAAAGCCTTTCTTCACCAAACACTTTCTCACTACGCCTTGTCAATAAGTCATCTTGAAAGTTTTAAGCATGAATTTTGGTCACTGGCAGCATTAAAAATCCTGTGCCAATGCATTCTCTTATATATGTGAGTCTCCCATAGGGAGCCTTAGATTTAGAGGCCATTTCTTGCATTTGTGGCCCGATGATGATTTCCTAGAACTTGGAATTTCTCTCAAAATATGAGGTGATTTTATCTGGAAATTTGTTCTCACTCATGATGGGCAGTTGTTTTGAAAGTTGAACTTTTTATTTTCCGTTAGCCCTGTTAGGAAAAAAAAAACACAATGATACACCAACCTCTGCCAAGTAATAGTCAGAAAATGTAGAGTGAACTGTTATGCATATAAACTAGTTTAATCTTATATAAAAATGACACTGAACTACCTGTATATGACAGGGAGTATCTAACATTATATAATTAATGCCCCTGACTTCACTATTGTTATGGTTGTCTATAAACTGATACCTCTCCATTCTAATTTGTGATCCTGAATTTCATCCAGTGCCTTTCAATTGTCTGGAGTTACAATTTAGTACACAATTACTAATTGTAACAAGAGCATGAGGATCAGCCAATCATTTTCTTAAATGTAGTCCTCTACTTCACGTTCTTTGTCAGCAAGTCACTGTTCACACATTACACGTATATGAGAGCTAAATTTTTTGCACACTAATGTCCAATACATATTATGGACATGTTAAAGATTTATGTTCCTCAGAATCTAATTAACCCTATGTATCAGGAAATGAGGGGGCACTCAAAGAATAAGCTTGTTCACTGACAAATAACCACCAGTGGGGCCTGAGAACCAAAACCCGTTTCTTTGGCCTTATGGTGGTGAAAATAGGTCCATCACATTTTTATTTTCGCTAACGTAAATCAGATCGCCCCAAATTATGTGCCCCGCAGCTCGCCGAAATGAATATTCTCAGATCATTCCACAAGTGTTTACTTATCATATTTTCCCTCATGATAGCTGTTTTGTGTATTTTGGTTAAGTGGTTGTGTCGAAGCACTTGATTTAATTCTGTTTTGTCTATTTTGTTATTTAAATATATTGTTATATAATTGTATATTATTAAAGAAATAGAAACCATTGAATGTATGGAACCTTTCCCTATCAAGAACAGATATTATTTTGTTACAATCATATATTAAATCAGGCCTCAAAACATGGTGCCGGACATTTGCAGAATGAGGTCCCCTGAGGGTGAATTTAGTGACGTTTGCATCACTAAATTCACCCTCTGGGGATCTTTCTGCTTAGGCCTCATTTTCTCTGGAAAATATCTTTATTATCAAATTAACCCTTTCCGTGCCAATGCATTCTGTTATATATGCTAGTCGCCCATAGGGAGCCTTGCATATATAAGAGAATAAATTGGCCCAACAATATTTACCTTGACCTTGGAGGCCAGTGCGTTCTCTTATAAATAGAGGCTCCCTATGGGAGACTCGCATATATAAGAGAATGCATTGGCACAGGGTCTATAATGCTTCACCAGCTCCAGTCATGAAAGTGTTGGCAAGTTTTTTGGTTTATTTTTATTTTTTAGATTAGTTTCTCTATCACCCCAAATTGGCAGATGACACAATGCATAAACGAGGTGCCCATCACCAACTTCACCGTCTGGGAACTTAAAATTGTGTCTCGGTCTCCCATAGCAGATGAGGCCATGCAGAATGAGGTCCTCAGAGGATGAATTTAGTTATTCTAGCCCACTGTGTGGTGTGGCATCACTAAATTCATCCTCTGGGGACCTCATTCTGCAAAAGTCTGGTACCATAGTCTCATGTTTACATATCATATCTCACCTCATCACAAAAGTTTTGTGTATTTTCGTTATGTGGTCGTGTTGAAGCTTTTGATTTAGTTCAGTTTTATATATTTTGCTATTTAGATATATTGTTATATAATTGTATCATTTATTTTAAATCAAACCCAGAAGTGGTTTTAACATGTTTTATTGACTTTATCACTCAAAATGATAATGCTGACCAACTGATTTTTAGTGGCAAAAGTGTGAAAATATTATACCCCCTTAACCCTTTACCCAACAAAACGTCCAAAACCGGCCAAATAAAGCTTCAACAGCCTAAAATATCTTCGGTCTGTCTCAATAGAACCATACAAATATGGATATCATTGGAACCGGCTCCTTGACCACATTGTGATAGTTACAGTTATGCCCTGTGCCAATGCATTTTCTTATATATGCGAAGCGACCATAGGTCGCCTCGCATATATAAGAGAATGCATTGGCCTAAAAATAATCTTTTTTTTAACACTTTTTACCATTTTTTTTTACATTCTTTAACAATTTTATAATTTTTAATGTGTTAAGCCAATGCATTCTCTTATATATGCGAGGCGACCTATGGTCGACTCGCATATATAAGAGAATGCATTGGCACAGGGCCGTTCTGTTGGGTAAAGGGTTAACAAAGATATGGTGTGGAATCAGCTTGTCCATCCATCCATCCATCCATCCGTCTGTCCCTCTGTCAGTGGACGCACCAATGAATATGAATCCTTCAGAACTTGTATTATCTTTTCATCTGACTGTTGTCTGCTAATTTATCCTGAACACCCCTCCAAATGAATAGACCATTCCAATGTAATATTTAAAACTGAATGGGAGTGTCCATTTAGCACAGGGGTGTAAGATGGTCTATCTCTTCCAGGCCACAATTACAACAACGACATAATTCTTATAAATCCAGATTTCTAGACTACAAATAGAAATTTTGTGAAAAAATAGATAAAACTGAAAATGGAAGTATTTAATTTGTCTATAAAGGCATAATAAAGTGGTTTATTTTGATCGTAATTTGTGGTAAATTATTGAATATCAATGTTCCTTGATTGTTGGTGCTAACAAGATAGTGTTCTCTCTTTGTATGCTCCAAAAGTTTTCCCACAGATTCTGTTAAAAAAAATAGCCCATCAAACTGGCCTGTGAATGTGATAAGAAATTCTAAATAAATTTTATATTAATTGATACAAATTTTTCCGACAGGTGTCCTTGATTCATATCTTTTATTTTATACACTGGAATCTATATAAAACTTACTGGGAAGAGATAGACCATCTTTTGAAAGATTAAAATGTGACAATTTTTTTTGCTCATATTTAACAGTTATGACAAAGAGGATTACATGGAGGTCATCGATAGGACGACACAAGTGTGTGAACTGGTTCTTGTTATTTTAGGAGTCTGTTGTGACATGATGGTAAAATAAGCCGTAGGTTAGAGTTTTACCTCGCAGCACGACAAGTGAGTGCAATAATGTTCACAAAACTGTGTTGTTCTATGTTTATTGCACACCAGATTGTAGTATACAGATATATAGGTTGATATTGCTTTATTTAATTGAGCAATTTTGTTATTTAAGAAGACAATACCTCATAACTTAGTAGACATTTTCTGTTACAGTTGATGTCCGTATTGTCGAAAGACAAGACAAATATTTTAATTGAATGTTTTGAAATCTTCTATATTGCGCAAAAAATAAACCAACAACTGTGCAATAAAATTATAAAAGTGCTCATCACTTAACCCTTTATGGAGCCCCAGAGAACAATGCGCTGATGACTCGTCTGCTTGGGTCCATGTGAGGCTCCATACAGGAGTGTTTATATAACCCTTTATGGAGCCCCAGACAGAGACAACAATGCACTGATTACTGTCGTCTGCTTGGGTCAGTGTGAGGCTCCATACGGGAGTGTTATATAACCCTCTATGGTTCCCCAGAAAGAGAGAACAATGCACTCATTACTGTCGTCTGCTTGGGTCAGTGTGAGGCTCCATACGGGAGTGTTATTTAAGAGTTCTATCCTAATGGGAGGTGGAGCTCGGGGCAATATATTCAAAGATTTTCATCAAATTCACCTCATGACAATCTGTTTTATTATATTTTTATGTTTTATTGTATTTTTATGCTTTATATAAGTGTATTGCTAGAATAGAAGTACATAGAGCTTTCAGGTTGAGTGACTAGTCAGCATTAAGTCAAATGTCTTTCTACTTAATAGTGCTATATATTACACTTCCTAACAGACGGCACCAAAAGGTTAATATTTTGTTATGTTCTAGCTTGTTTTATTTCTCGTCTTAATATGTACTTAGTTTAAACATCGTTTATTTAAAGATACTCAATCCGATTCGGCAGTCCCCATATCGTCAGATTCCAACAACAACATTTTTTGAAATGCCGCTTCAGTTATCAGAATCAATTAACTGCCCAAAAATAATGCTAACCACAGTCAACTATAGTATAAAGTTGCCCAAAACCTGTTATTTATCAACGTTTGTTCAACGAAATTTTGCCAGTTGTCAAATATCTGACACAAAAAAGCCACTGGATTTTAGAGTTATCGATCTTCATCCGCTATCTGGTCAGATAAGTTCTTCTCGTCGACAGTTTACTGGGCCACCTAAAAATTAAAATAATAGATTTCAAACATCGATATCTGATCACTCCTAGCTTTAATGGGTGGGTTCCGCGACTCGAATCAAATAATTTTTTACCCCCGAAGCCAAGGAAATAGTAATTTGCGAGCGTTAATTCGGATTGAGTACCTTTAACACAAAAATATTGTTCAAAATTCAGGTATGATGATGGAATGTTGGTTATAAAAGGATTTGGCAGTAAGCATAGTGCCTGTCTTAAGCCATCTCCTTTATACATACCGGTATATACTATATATATAATATTGGATGATAACCTGTTTCATCCAGACAAAAATAGAATGTACAATTTGATGTATATGAATGTATATAGCTCAATAAAATAACTATAGTTATTTTTGCCAGTGTGCCTGATAGGGACTCCACCCCCTCCAACAAAGCAGATTTTGGCAGAGTATTAAGGGATATTACACAGAATTTTATTGTTGATTTTAATTGTTGATTTCAATTATAGTTATTTACCTGCATATAGCCTAGATGATATACCTCAGGTCTGTGCATAATATATACTTATACTGACTTATATATATATGACTTATACTTAATTACACCCTCATCCCAAAAGATGGGGGTATACTTGATTACATGTGGGATGATGTGTCCGTCTGCTCGTATATCTCAACCATGGGTTATCAGATCTCGATGAAATTTGTTATGCAGGTTTGGCACCAGGAGGGCTTTCAAAAGAGGGTTCAATGACATTGTTCACATTTTCTGTTTAAGAGTTATCCCTCTTTCTTTATCTGAAAATGTTGAATTTTCGTCTCGTCTTTCATTATAATTGTTCAGTAATTTGTTCGCTTTGAATTTTTTTTTTCACAATTTAGTTTCCGACCTGCCCATAATTAAATTTTCACCATGGGGGTATCGCAACCTCTTGTTTATACTGGAGAATGACCAAGCTTATTAAAATCAGATACTTGAACATCTTCAACATTTCAGAGTCTAAACAATTTCACCATCATTTTTCATATAACTGCTGCTATAAATAGCTTCTGCAGGCAATCCCTACAATATGACATCTAGCAGCACAAATACATTTACGATTGACTGATATCTCATTTCAGTTTTGTTTTCGAAAAAAAACAAATTTGGTGTTAACTGTTCTTGGAAATACTTAAAATATATTCTATTTGCTATAAATTTTTGGTCAATTGTGAAGTCTTCATACACATTGTGTGAAATTAGCAATGTGACAGAAAATATGTTATATGCCGCACAGTGAGCTAAAATCACCCTCTGGTGACCTCACTCTGCGTAGGCCTCATCTTCTCTGGATAGTATCTTTACTATAAAATTTAACAAGTTTTTAGGTTTCATTAGAAACTTAATCACAAAGATACTTTTTATTTTTTAAGTTTAAATTTCTCAATATCCCCAAATTGGCATAATTGAGGTGCCCAATGGGTGCCCATCACCATCTGGGTACTTAATGCATAATGAGGTCCCCAGAGGATGAATTTGGTAATGCTAGCCCGCTGTGTGGGGTACCATCACTAAATTCACCCTCTGGGGACCTCATTCTACAATTGTCTGGCACCATAATCTTATGTTTACCTACATGTATCATATTTTACCTCATGATAAAAGTTTTGGGACCTCATTCTGCAAATATCAGGCACCATATAAACAGACCTAATTCAAGTGTGATTATTCTGCCTCACCAATGAATCAGCATGAATTTATTAAATTATATATTTTTATAGTTTTGTTGATTATACAATGTGCTGCATTTATCTACTTGTTTAGTAAAATAATGTTATGAGTAACCGGGTGTCTTCCTTTTCTTGACCTGAGTACCGTACTTTAACCCTTCTATACTAAATGGATTCTCCCACTCTGGATCTGGAGGGATTTTCAGGTAAAATAAGCAGACAACAGATCATACAAGTGGGGTCATGCGAATCGAACCGATGCAGTTCGGAATCTTTCATCTGATTTGATTTGATTTGAAATTGGCTGTCCTGATTCGAATTGTATCGAGTCATTGGCACCAGTTGCATTCTCATGATTATCATCAATGGACAACATTGATTTTTCACGAAGATAGATTGTGATACCAACGAAAGACCACACATACAAACACTGTTGTCGTCTGAGCTGTACTTTTGACCACCGAAGAATTGCATGACTAATGTAACTGATCTAGCAAAATTTCATATAAATGTCAAAGTTCAGCTATGTGAATGCGATTGCTTATTATTGTATAGCAGAGATGGCCACAATGAATGCGCACTTAATTAGTTAAATACGAATTTGATCCATTTTATGGATAATATTTACATTACATACTGACGATCACTTATTGTCGATACGAAATGAGCAAATTGATACCGGAACGACCACTGTCTAAATACAAGGGCAGAAGAACTCATATTCATAGGATGGAAATGTTCAGATAATATGCACTAAAATCTGTCCATGTTTCTATCGTCTGCTTATATTTCCTGAACATCCCTGCAAATGAATAATAGACCATTCCCATACTAGGTATATAACTGAACTCCATTCAGTAAAGAAATGGTTAAAAGGGCAGGCCAGGGTGAAAATTAGTACGACAGTCAATACACTGAAAACCCTATTTGAAGTATGTCATAGGCCCAAGGTCTCTCTCAGGGGAATATCGCATATTTCTGAAATACTACTCATCAATGAGTATTTAGTATAGGAAGGGTTAATAAAGGTTACAAATATTCCAATGGATTCGCCCAAATCGTCCACGCACTGTTTAGATGAATCTGTTGCGTCCATGCTGTTTAGATGAATATGTTGCGTCCATGCACTGTTCAGATGAATCTGTTGCGTCCATGCTGTTTAGATGAATCTGTTGCGTCCATGCACTGTTTAGATGAATCTGTTGCGTCCGTGGCACTGTCTGTTGTCTTTTGTCCTTCTTATGGAGTACATTGTGTTACAATGTAGAACTTTCGATTGTAGCCGACATCCTTCTTAATTCAGATTGTTCGTCTTTGGCATTCCTCTACAGAATCCCTTTATCGTGGCCCAGTTTGCTTCAGCAAATGGCTTCGGCATTGCTGATTGCCATAGCAAATTATGAGGACTGAGCAGTGAAGTTCCATATTGAAATAAATGCAATATTTGCAGACTGATCTATCCCTAATAAAAAGAACTTTTACCTTTTCATAATTGAACAGGGTTTCTCTGATTCAGTTGTCGATTTGAATGGTCAATTAATTTTGGAGGGCTATTTTGATAATTATTTAATGATTTATCAATCTAGAGGGTGAATTTGGAAACATCCTCTCCCTAAAACCCTAAAATGTGCCACTTCTCTCTATCTTTGCTATAGGCCCACTTAATTTTCGAGTCGCCGATTATTTATTTTTTATAGTGCCTTTATATAGTGCCTTAATAACAATCTATGCCATAAAATATGATTAAAATAATATAATTCTTCACCATTTAGAACATCGGTGTCTCAGAAAGTGCCCATAGAGTAATAGAAAATAGCTGAAATCATAAAATCATTTCCCCCCCCCCAACTCATCTGAACATTGAACCAAACCTCAGCAGGCATTCAGTTCAAAAGGGTTACGGGATTCTTGCAAGCCTTGAAATACTGCATATGTCATTTGCAGAATGAGGTCCCCAGAGGGTGAATTTAGTGAAACTATCCTGCAGAGTGAGCTAGCATCACCTAATTCACCTTCTGTGGGCCTCATCCTGCTGAGGTCTCAACTGCAATGGGAGATGAAGACAATGTACAGCTCATCAGTCACACACCATGTAATCCGACCAGGCCACTGTTCAGGAAAACTCAATAGTCCACTACAAGTTTAGTGTGGTTGTTATTTTCAGAATGAGGTCCCCAGAGGGTGAATTTTGTGACGCTATCCTGCATATCGGGTTAGCATCACTAAATTCACCCTCTGGGGACCTCATTATGCTTAGGCCTCATCTTCTCTGGAAAGTTTCTTTATTATCAAATTTCTACAAAAAACTGAGATTCTATTTCTTTTTTAGTTTAGTTTCCCAAATTGGCAGACAACACATTGCATAATCGAAGTTCCCAATGGGTGAACATCACAATATTCAGGAAGCTCCAGTCCTGGATGTGTTAATTAAATAGCCCGAATTTATGTGCATACATTATGGCACTATAATTTCAAAAAGGGGAAAAATGAACGAAATGAATTTGACAGGTGTTATACTGACAGACGAAGCTATTGTGACTGATTACCAAATAGGGGTACTTCGGTCATCCCGATATTTCAGGAATAACCATTGAAAGAGTCAAAGAAAGAAAACAAACATTTTTTTGTCCTTAATTTAAAATTTATTTTCAGACAAGTATACAACTCTACATACAAGTAAAAGCACAAAAGTTTGTAAAACATTTCTAGCAAGAAATATTTCTACAAAATCATATTTACAATTCGTATGAGAAAACATCTCACTCAGTTGATTATGAAAGTCATACCTGCAAAGATTTAATTAAGTCAACTACATATACTAGATGTACTCATAATCAGTCATTTTAATCACTCTTGTTTCAATTTAAATGATGAGATTTCATTTCCCTGTTGATCAGAGAAATGAAATGTCAAATGTTCTGTAAGGTAAGAGTATGTAATTTCGGTACCTAATTCATCTAAATCTGAGTAGCCGCGACATTTTTATCACATAATTTCACATAAAAACATGAACCCAAAATATTGTAATAATAATGACCAGTTGATTAACACTATTCTATTCAATTTGAAGTATGATGTTTTGAGAAAGTTACCCTCCTATGCCCTATTTTATGTGTTGCGATAGTTAGTATGCGATACGATTCTGGAACCACCATATATAACCGGCTTATATATGAATAATTATCAGTCTAGTATAATGAACTGCAGAGAAGCTGAAATTGGTGAACATCTCTAAGTTCACATAAAGACTACAAGACCCAAATTTCGGTGTTAATAGTCCGCACCTTCATACAGATTACACAATATAATCAGAACAATATGTAAAATAACACCAATGATGATTGGCTCGAACTCAATCACGACAAAATTATTTCCAAATAATGAAATATTACATTAAATAACACTCCTTGGTTAGATTTAAAACAAACTTGAAGATAATCAAAATGCTTTCAGTGGTGCAAATATCGCTGAAAAATCAAGTCTTTCCTATGTCCTCATGGTAATATCGGCATTTCCCAAAGCCTGAGGAGAGCCATTTGTCGAATTCCAGATTTTCAAAGCCCCACAGGAATTCTATAAAATCTTCCATTGATAAGTTTGCTCCCCTTTAAGCTTGATCTGCACAAAATGGCAGCAGCTACAGCCTTATTTATCTCCCGAATTCATCTGACATGCATCCTTATCCTGAGCACTGAATTTACACATACATGACTCACTTTAAACCGAGCGCTGAATTTACACATACGAGACTCACTTTTATCATGCAGAGTCTTGTTGAATATTTTGATTGGGATTGTGGCCGTGCTCATTAATGAGGTTTCTTGTGAAGTGGTTGACTGTAATGATGCTAAGAATTGTCATACAAGCCATGCTTACTCCATCATTCCATGTCAAAATCCTTATCAAACAATTGCAATATACAAAATGGCAAAAAGGGAGTTTCCATACAACTATAACCATTATCAATTTGTTTGACATCAAATTAAATTTTCTTTTATAAAATGTTTAGGCTAAAATGTTGAGTTTTCCTGAAAATTCAAAATTGGGCATGGATGAAAAAATAAAAACAAAGTTAATTTATCTTGCCTCATTACCAACTTGAGAATATGCATTGTGTTGGAAGTTACATAAGAAATTATGAGATCATAACTTTCTGAAAAGAAATGCAACGACCGACTGAATTCTATCTTAAATGCATACCGGTATATAGCTTTTTTTTGGTCTTCATCTTTAAATAATAATGACTGTTTCATTAGGAAATCTAAACAAGAATATAAAACTGTGTCAAAAAGGTGTTATCTCCAGTCTGATAATTTGTATGACAATGTTAAAATGTTTAAACATCGTATGTGACTTTAAAATAATAGACCTATCATTACATCTTGAATGACAATGTTAAAATGTTTATCTGAACATCGTATGTGACTTTAAAATAACATAACTCACATTACATCTTGTTCTAATGAATCATACATGACCATTTCTTATGCTGATAGATAAGTTCTGAATTTAATCAACTTGGCTTTCATGTGACTATACCACAACTTGTCCAATGTTTTAAAAGTTCTAATAGTTTGTTACAGTTAAATAACTTTGAAAAAGATTCTCATCTCAAAAGAATAAAAAATCTTTGCACCACATTATATGTATTACATGCATTTATTGAAACAAACTGAGGGAGGGGGTAATCATGGCATCATTCCTAGACTTATATCAAACAGTGTTTTATATAACCTACAAAGCTTGGATCAGTACTGATATAATTATACCCCATAGCTTGTGTTCCAACAACTTTACTGTTCAGTCTACGCATGTGAGGAGACAAATACTCAGTCTATTGGAAGACTTTACACATAAAATTTCAACGAAAACAAATTCTCCACAACTATTGTCCATGCACAAAAGATTTCTGACTTGAAATAAGAAATTAAATAGTATTTCGTGCCATGTTTCTTTGAAAATAAACGATTAACATCTCAAATTTAATTCTAATTCAACGAGGCAAATCTAACTGAAATTCAACCAGATAAAAACTTTCAAGAATAAAGCTTAAATTGTTAGTCATATGATGCAGAGCGAAGAGAAGGAAGTTGCTACTTGTTCATACACATGTATATAATGGGGGAGGTTCCTGCTATACGATACACATGTATATAATGGGGACTTTCCTGCTATACGGTGCACATGTATATAATGGGGGAGGTTCCTGCTATACGATGCACATGTATTACGTTGCATAGTTCTTATCAGAATTATTAAAGATACGGATGGCCTTCACGATGGGTATTGTTGTTAAAATAGTCACACCCATTACAATTGCCACCAAGGTGTTTACAAGATACCCTCTCCTAATAAAATTGTCATTGTGTCGAGTGTTTTGCTTATTGCTCACTCCTTAATTATGTGCTGTATATAAACAAACGTTCGGCTCACACAAAGTGTTGTGGAAAATATTGCATCCATACTAGCATTATACTCTACTAGTACTATTACTATATTCTTGAGGAAATATTCATAATTCGGTAATTGTTACTTCTAAATTATAACCTATAACAAAGGCCATCCGTGCCTTAATATATATTAGAGACTACGAGTCTGAGGTTAAGCTCAGTATGTGTTCATTGCTTCATTTGTTCGTAAACAAATAATTATGCCTGCCAATGCTGAAACGTTTGAGAATTTATGTTCATACCATGCTTGGAAAGCTTGTGCGGGGAAACATGGGGATCTCCTCTGCATAGAATGCAGACACACAAGAAATTATGCTCTGTATTTCAGCCCCTATTAAGTGGCATTCAGACGACAGTCAGGAACCAGCCTAGAGGGCACATGGGAGAGGACCAGCATAGAGGGCGACTTGGGAGACATATTCTCCGTAAAATGTGCCACTTCTCCCTATTTTTGTCCCACGTAGAAGTGACTTCTCTCTCATATATCAGTATGTATATGTCACAACAGCATATTTAAAGTTATTTACTCTTCATAAATTTTATTTAAACGTGAGAGGTAAAAACATTATACAAACACATGGTCTGAAGAGCTTTTGAGCGACTGATTATAATGGTTATTATAAATGGACTCATGTTACATGATACTTATGGGATCATAGAAAAGTGGTGGTGGGGTTTAAATTGAACTTCAGTCATTGTTACTTCTTCCTGATAACAGTCCACTTCACCCTAATAACCAAACAGGGACAAGTGACTTCTCCCAATTTGAAACCACTAGATTGGTCCCTGCACTGCGTTGACACTATTTTTTGCTAAAGTTGAGCTCAAGCCTACTGGAATACTATTAAGAACTTAGCCCTGAAAATATTATAACTGGATAGTGAAACTGTTTTAAAACCCTTTGAGTACCAGGGGGCGATCTCATTGGCCCTAAACCTACAAAATAAGTCTGTATAAAGAATATAAGAATAAATTATTAAAATTTAAAAAAAAAAAATTTTAAAAAAAATTGTTAGGCCAATGCATTCTCTTATATATGCGAGGCGACCTATGGTCGACTCGCATATATAAGAGAATGCATTGGCACAGGGTATATGGGTTGATACAAAAATCGGACCTGGCACTGAAAGGGTTAAAAACATTATTTTATGCGTATTTCAATACTTCAAATTGACATTTCAGTACTCCTGTCTGAAGGTGACACTCAGTATTTACTGGCCAAAATTCCAACATCAGCTGTTAAACTTCATTTCCTACATCAGATCTACATGAACATAGAAGATATGCAAACATAAATATTCTGTCTTTATTCACGCCAAATTAACCCTTTCAGTGCCAGGTCCGATTTTTGTATCAACCCATATACCCTGTGCCAATGCATTCTCTTATATATGCGAGTTGACCATAGGTCGCCTCGCATATATAAGAGAATGCATTGGCCTAACAATTTTTCATCATTTGTTATTATTTTTTACAATTTTAATAATTTTTTCTTATATTCTTTAACAGACTTATTTTGTAGGTTTAGTGCCAGGGAATCTTACGTTTTTCATGGGCATCAAAATTATTACTATGAATACTTGGTGATAGTTTTGAGTTATAACATGCCCCTAAGGTTTTATCCAGTTTGTTTTTAAATTCGCTACAGCATGCTTAAGCATACCCAAAAAAATCTAAAAAAAATTTTTTTTTATTTTTTAATATGTTTAAGGGCCGATTTTACAGACCGTAAATTAGGGCCGATGAGATCGGCCCCTGGCACTGAAAGGGTTAAAGAAATATTATGGACTTACTTCAGTGAATAAAACCGATAAGTTAGTAACCAATCACTATCTCAACTGGAAGAATGTCGTAATCAATTAAAACTATCAAAACTTCCAACCACCATCAATTGTTCATTACAGAGAACACACCATTTGAACTATGCACAAATGTAAATATTTACTAATTTAATCGGGACGCTTTATTGGGCAAAAACATTATAGCAATGATTCCGCAAACAATAGTCACTGTATGATTTTTGTTTATAACTACATGTATGACACTGTTTTTTTTTACTGTTTTGATGTTAAATTTATGAAAATAACTTATTTTGGTGAGATTCAATGTTATTCCATTCTGAAAACTTACATGGAGTGTTTCACGTCACTTTTTCCCAAAAGAATATGTGAATAAACTGCAGACAATTGTTCTAGACATATTACAGCCGAATAGTTTTTACTCGTGGTAGATGAACATAAATCTGAATTTCAAAAGTGACCTGTCCATTGCGAAACGACAGCGTCCAGAATCGACAATCAAATCGAATATTCTGAAAACAGCGTCCGAAGTATAGTCCTAGCACAACTCCATGATATTATATGAATATTCAGTTGATTGTAACGATACCATTTTTGCGTTTCTAACTTTCCAAATTGTCGAAATAGATTAGCAAAGTAACTTGAATTCGCCATTAAGAAAACAAATGAGAAACACGTGGACTTGTTTACGTCTTTTGCCCTCAAGGTTATAGTAGAGTAAATATAAAAATGATCCCCCTTGATGCGCTGTTACGGGACACTCAAATCAGCATAAAATCACAACTGGCAGCTAATTGGTTGATTAAGATTGGGATACAATTAATGCTGAAAAAAGAAAAAAATCAATGCCACCATGGAAATATTATACCTGGATGATTATTGATCCAGGGTGGTGAAATAATCAACCTGGCATTTAATGGGGGTATGTTTGAAAATTTTATGATGATTTTTTGTGCGGAATTAGGGTAGTATCAAAAGCGGTAAATTTGAAGATGGAAAAAGCACATGGACCTAATAATTTTTTTAGGCCATATTGGCTCCAAAGAGTCATTCTTCAAAATTGACTAGATTAGAAAATTCCAGCATTCACAAGGAATGGAGAATAGGCCTGGACATTAACACTGTCGCCTATGGAGAATAATTGGTGTACTGTAACCTATAGTGATTTTGGACTATGTGAGAGTTCCACAATATTTTGCCGTTCCCAGTTTTTTCTAGCACCCATATGTATTCAAAATGACTTCTTTAAATAATATGGACGGATTTTGGGCAGAATACATTGCATATCTAGATTTTAAATGCACAACTGACATGGATAGTGGCTGTAAATTATGGGGTGGGGCCAACACTGAAATCAGTCGATTCGGCGTCAATTCAACCCTTGTGGGGCCTTCTAAAATTATGTCTTCACTTCCCAGTTATGCCACAGGGCGTGGATTATGAGTAGAGATTTATTGGAAGTCAATATATATTTTGTATTGCCCGGGAACAATACTTTTTAGTTAATTTCATCGATTGTCTTACGATTCCGTTTTCGAGGCATCGTTACGCGCTATGCAAATAACGTACTTCCAGTAAATCGTATTTCTTGTATTTGGAGTAAATCAGACGTCGTGTATTACGCCCGTCATGTGTTAGATCTCGATCTAGGTCAATTATGCTGTAAACTTGTCCCGTGTCGGGAGGGCTTGTCTGGGGGGGGGGGGGGGGGGGGGGGGAGGGGGTGTAAAATACCTAGACATGTAAATGTCTACCCCTGTGCGTGTCACAATATCAGGAATATGGGGAGGGTCAGCTGCCAGAAGGCCGCGTCGTGTTTGGGGTGCGATCCTTCATGTATCGTCACACAGGTTACCAGACGGGTTGAGTAGAGTTTTGGTAAACCTCATTTTTGAACTTTAACCCTTTTACCTTCATGATACTTACTATAGGAATGCTCCAAAATTGCATTTGGTTTACCTGTATGTGGAACTAGTATATATGTCTTTTTTATATTGTTTTTCCTCTTGACATACAAATCATACAGAGTCTTTCGCCTTTCAACTCTGGCTTTCTTAGTTTTCAGCTGTTTTTTATATTTTGTCAAGTATTCATCTGATTCCTTCATATTTTGCAGTGATTTTCCAACTTTACTGAGCGGTGATATTGGACAGTCCATGTCCTGGCATAGATCATCAATGGAACCGGCAGTGCGCAGTGCCAAAGTTAACATAATGACAGCTGGTAACATTTTTAGGTGTTGATGTACGAAAGGCTCTATTAAAGGCTTCCATCTTCTGCATATTTGTATTTGGCTTGGTACTCTCCAACATGGCTGGTCCCAGTCTGTAATTTATACAGTCGCGTAGAATTTATCAGCGTGCGTTATAAGTGGGCGTGGTATTTTTTTAGTGCAGCGTGGGATGCAAGTGGGCGTGGCACATTTTTAGTGCAGTGGGCGTGGCACATTTTTAGTACAGTGGGCGTGGCAGTTTTTTAATGCAGCGTGCGTTATAAGTGGGTGTGGCACCTATAGTGCAGCGTGCGTTATAAGTGGGCGTGGCACCTTTTCAGTGCAGCGTGTGTTATAAGTGGGCGTGGCACTTTTTCAGTGCAGCGTGCGTTATAAGTGGGCGTGGCACTTTTTCAGTGCAGTGTGTGTTATAAGTGGGCGTGGCACTTTTTTCAGTGCAGCGTGTGTTATAAGTGGGCGTGGCAGTTTTTAAGTGCAACGTGTGTTATAAGTGGGCGAGGCACGTTTTTAGTGCAGCGTGTGTTATAAGTCGGCGTGGCATTTTGTTAGCGCAGCGTGTGTTATAAGTGCAGCGTGTGTTATAAGTGGGCGTGGCACATTTTTAGTACAGCGTGTGTTATAGGTGCAGCTTGTGTTATAAGTGGCCGTGGCACTTTTTAATACAGCGTGTGTTATAAGTAGGCGTGGCACATTTTCAGTGCAGCGTGTGTTATAAGTGGGCATGTGTTATAAGTGCAGCGTGTGTTATAAGTGGGCGTGGCACATTTTTAGTACAGCGTGTGTTATAAGTGCAGCTTTATTTTATGTTACAAGTGGCCGTGGCACTTTTTTAATACAGCGTGTGTTATAAGTAGGCGTGGCACCTTTTCAGTGCAGCGTGTGTAATAAGTTGGCGTGTGTTATAAGTGCAGCGTGTGTTATAAGTGGGCGTGGCACTTTTTCAGTGCAGCGCGTGTTATAAGTGGGCATGGCACTTGTTCAGTGCAGCGGGTGTTATAAGTGGGCGTGGTACCTTTTTAGTGCAGGGTGGGATGCAAGTGTGCGTGGCACATTTTTAGTGCAGTGGGCGTGGCACATTTTTTAGTACAGTGGGCGTGGCAGTTTTTTAATGCAGCGTGCGTTATAAGTGGGTGTGGCACATATAGTGCAGCGTGCGTTATAAGTGAGCGTGGCACTTTGTCAGTGCAGCGTGTGTTATAAGTGGGCGTGGCACTTTTCAGTGCAGCGTGCGTTATAAGTGGGCGTGGCACTTTTTTAGTGCAGCGTGTGTTAGAAGTGGGCGTAGCACTTTTTTAGTGCAGCGTGTGTTATAAGTGGGCGTGGCACTTTTTTTAGTGCAGCGTGTGTTATAAGTGGGCGTGGCACTTTTTCAGTGCAGTGAGTGGTATAAGTGGGCGTGACAATTTGTAAGTGCATCGTGTGTTATACGTGGGCGTGGCACATTTTTAGTTCAGCCTGTGTTATAAGTGGGCGTGGCACTTTGTCAGTGCAGCATGTGTTATAAGTGGGCGTGGCACAATTTAAGTGCAGCGTGTGTTATAAGTGGGCGTGGTACCTTTTCAGTGCAGCTTGTGTTATAAGTGGGCGTGGCAGTTTTTTAGTGCAGCGTGTGTTATAAGTGGGTGTGGCCCTTTTTCGGTGCAGCGTGTGTTATAAGTGGGTGTGGCACTTTTTCAGTGCAGCGTGTGTTATAAGTGGGCGTGGCACTTTTTCAGTGCAGCGTGTGTTATAAGTGGGCGTGGCACTTTTTAGTGCAGCGTGTGTTGTAAGTGGTCGTGGCACTTTTTAATTGCAGCGTGTTTTATAAGTGGGCGTGTCAATTTTTTAGTGCAGCGTGTGTTATAAGTGGGCGTGTCACATTTTAGTGCAGCGTGTGCTATAAGTGGGCGTGGCACATTTTTAGTTCAGCCTGTGTTATAAGTGGGCGTGGCACCTTTTCAGTGCAGCGTGTGTTATAAGTGGGCGTGGCCCTTTTTCGGTGCAGCGTGTGTTGTAGGTGGGCGTGGCACATTTCAAGTGCAGAGTGTGTTATAAGCGGGAGTTGCACTTTTTCAGTGCAGTGTGTGTTATAGGTGGGCGTGGCACGTTTCAAGTGCAGAGTGTGTTGTAAGTGGGCGTGGCACTTTTTCAGAGCAGCGTCCGTGTGTTATAAGTGGGTGTGGCACATTTTCAGTGCAGCGTGTGTTATAAGTGGGCGTGGCATTTTTTAGTGCAGCGTGTGTTATAAGTGGGCGTGGCACTTTATTAGTTCAGCGTGTGTTATAAGTGGGCGTGTCCCTTTTTCGGTGCATCGTGTGTTATACGTGGGCGTGGCACTTTTTCAGCGCAGAGTGTGTTATAAATGGGCGTGGTAATTTTTAAGTGCGCAGCGTGTGTTATAAGTGGGCGTGGCACTTTTTTCAGTGCAGCGTGTGTTATAAGTGGGCGCGGCACTTTTTTAGTGTGGCGTGCGTTATAAGTGGGCGTGTGTTATAAGTGCAGCGTGTATTATAAGTGGGCGTGGCATTTATAAGTGCAGCGTGTGTTATAGGTGGGCGTGGCACATTTCAAGTGCAGCGTGTGTTATAAGTGGGCGTGGCACGTTTCAAGTGCAGAGTGTGTTGTACGTGGGCGTGGCACTTTTTCAGTGCAGCGTGTGTTATAAGTGGGTGTGGCACTTTTTCAGAGCAGCGTGTGTTATAAGTGGGCGTGGCACTTTATTAGTTCAGCGTGTGTTATAAGTGGGCGTGTCCTTTTTTCGGTGCAGCGTGTTTTATAAGTGGGCGTGGCACTTTTTCAGTGCAGCGTGCGCGTGACACTTTTTTAGTGCAGCGTGTGTTATAAGTGGGCGTGACACTTTTTATAGTGCAGCGTGTGTTATATGTGGGCGTGCAACGCCCACTTATAACACACGCTGCACTGAAAATGACCACGCCCACTTATAACACACGCTGCACTAAAAAAGTGCCACGTCAAATTATAACACACGCTGCACCGAAAAAGGGCCACGCCCACTTATAACACACGCTGTACTGAAAAAAGTGCCACGCCCACTTATAACACACGCGTCACTAAAAATAGTGTCACGCCCACTTATAACACACGCTGCACTGAAAAGCCACGCCCACTTATAACACACTCTGCACTTGAAACGTGCCACGCCCACCTATAACACACGATGCACTGAAAGGGTGCCACGCCCACTTATAACACACGCTGCACTGAAAAAGTGCCACGCCCACTTATAACACACGCTGCACTGGAAAATTGCCACGCCCATTTATAACACACGCTGAACTAATAAAGTGCCACGCCCATTTATAACACACGCTGCACTGAAACAGTGCCACGCCCACTTATAACACACGCTGCACTAAAAAGTGCCACGCCCACTTATAACACACGCTGCACTGAAAATGTGCCACGCCCACTTATAACACACGCTGCATTGAAAAACTGCCACGGCCACTTATAACACACGCTGCACTGAAAAGTGCCACGCCCATTTATAACACACGCTGCACTGAAAAACTGCCACGCCCACTTATAACACACGCTGCAGTGACAAATTGACACGCCCACTTATAACGCACGCTGCACTGAAAATTGCTACGCCCACGCTGCACTGAAAAAGTGCCACGCCCACTTATAACACACGCTCCACTGAATAGGGCTACGCCCACTTATAACACATGCTGCACTGAAAAAGTGCCACGCCCACTTATAACACACGCTGCACTGAAAAATTGCCACGCCCACTTATAACACACGCTGCAATGAATAAATACAACGCCCACTTATAACACACGCTGCACTGAAAAGGGTCACGCCCACTTATAACACACGCTGCAATGAAAAAGTGCCACGCCCACTTATAACACACGCTGCACTGAAACGGTGCCACGCCCACGCTGCACTAAAAAAGTGCCACGCCCAATTATAGCACACGCTGCACTGAAAAAGTTCCACGCCCACTTATAACACACGTTGCACTGAAAAGGACCACGCCACTTATAACACACGCTACAATGAAAAAGTGCCACGCCCACTTATAACACACGCTGCACTGAAAATGTGCCACGCCCACTTATAACACACGCTGCATTGAAAAACTGCCACGGCCACTTATAACACACGCTGCACTGAAAATTGCCACGCCCACTTTTAACACACGCTGCACTGAAAAATTGCCACGCCCACTTATAACGCACGCTGCACTGAAGAGGGTCACGCCCACTTATAACACACGCTGCACTGAAAAAGTGCCACGCCCACTTATAACACACGCTGCACTGAAACGGTGTCACGCCCACGCTGCACTGAAAAAGTGCCACGCCCAATTATAGCACACGCTGCACTAAAAAAGTTTCACGCCCACTTATAACACAAGTTGCACTGAAAAGGACCACGCCCACTTATAACACACGCTACAATGAAAAAGTGCCACGCCCATTTATAACACACGCTGCACTGAAAATGTGCCACGCCCACTTATAACACACGCTGCATTGAAAAACTGCCACGGCCACTTATAACACACGCTGCACTGAAAAGTGCCACGCCCATTTATAACACACGCTGCACTGAAAAAGTGCCACACCCACTTATAACACACGCTGCACTGAAAAGGTGCCACGCCCACTTATAACACACGCTGCACTGAAAATGTGCCACGCCCACTGTTAACACACGCTGCACTGAAAAATTGCCACGCCCACTTATAACGCACGCTGCACTGAAAAATTGCCACGCTCACGCTGCACTGAAAAAGTGCCACGCCCACTTATAACACACGCTACAATGAAAAAGTGCCACGCCCACTTATAACACACGCTGCGCTGAAAATGTGCCACGCCCACTTATAACACACGCTACATTGAAAAACTGCCACGGCCACTTATAACACACGCTGCACTGAAAAGTGCCACGCCCATTTATAACACACGCTGCACTGAAAAAGTGCCACGCCCAGTTATAACACACGCTGCACTGAAAAAGTGCCACGCCCACTTATAACACACGCTGCACTGAAAAAATGCCACGCCCACTTATAACACACGCTGCACTGAAAATGTGCCACGCCCACTTTTAACACACGCTGCACTGAAAAATTGCCACGCCCACTTATAACGCACGCTGCACTGAAAAATTGCCACGCCCACGCTGCACTGAAAAAGTGCCACGCCCACTTATAACACACACTCCACTGAAAAGGGCTACGCCCACTTATAACACACGCTGCACTGAAAAATTGCCACGCCCACTTATAACACACGCTACAATGAAAAAGTGCCACGCCCACTTATAACTAAATCATTTGGTCCTCCCTCATCTGATCGTCACCAAACTTCTTATGGATCTTCGGGGTGACCGCTAGATTTTCTCCATAATTTTATTAAAACATGACTGCGAGCAGCCATCTTGGATTTCAAATTTGAATCAATCGTCACACCCTTCAGCACGCATTTATTAGAGAATTGTTTTGAAAATTAATAGGCATGTTTAGGATCGCTCATCCTACAGATCACATCCCTTATTCGATCATCATCAAACTTCATATGGATCTTCTGGGTGACTGCTAGATGGGAGCCATAATTTTGTTAATAAAACGTTGGAAGTTGGAACAGGTACGGGATAAATTTAAGTTTTTTAATCACAAACAGGCCTCAAATTATGGTGCCAGACATGAATGAGGTCCCTAGAGGGTGAATTTAGTGACGGTACCCACACAGTTGGCTAGCATCACCAAATTCATTCTCTGGGGACCTCATTCTGCTCAGACCTCAACTACTATGGGAGACCTAGCATCAGATGAGGCCTAAGCAGATTGAGGTCCCCAGATGATGAATTTGGTGCCCCTAGGAAACTGTTGCTGTATTCACCCTCTGGGGACCTCATTCTGCAAATGTCCAGCTCCATATTTTGAGGCCTGATCACAGATATGACTCAGGTAGCTCTATATGATTTCTTGGGTTGTAGGAGGTGTGAAAAATAGGAAAAGAAGTATATGTGGGGACATAATTGCCAGTGCAGCCTGTGTTAATGTGTTAAATGTGACTTAATTGGTTTGAGGGTTCTATTATTTCACAAAGCTGTCAAATTTCACGAAAAGTATGAAATTTTTATGCGTCACATGATTTTCGTATTCAGTGCAGGCCACTTCAATGAAATTCAGCAGCATAGAAAAAAATGCACACCGAGAACGGGACGTACAACTACACAGGACGGAATGTATAACTACCATTTAGTATTGTATAAATCTTTTCTTTTTCAGGTTTTCCTCGGATTTGCCAAAAAACAGGAAGAGGAGAAAAAGAAAACTGGATAGATTCTTAATATGTTCCAAGATATCCAGATCATATTCCAAGATATCCAGATCATATTCCAAGATATCCAGATCATATTGCATTTTCTGCTAATTTATGTTTAGTTGCTTTGGACTGCAGCTTCTGAAATTCTGAAAAGCCTTTCTTCACCAAACACTTTCTCACTACGCCTTGTCAATAAGTCATCTTGAAAGTTTTAAGCATGAATTTTGGTCACTGGCAGCATTAAAAATCCTGTGCCAATGCATTCTCTTATATATGTGAGTCTCCCATAGGGAGCCTTAGATTTAGAGGCCATTTCTTGCATTTGTGGCCCGATGATGATTTCCTAGAACTTGGAACTTCTCTCAAAATATGAGGTGATTTTATATGTAAATTTGTTCTCACTCATGATGGGCAGTTGTTTTGAAAGTTGAACTTTTTATTTTTCGTTCGCCTGTTATGCAAAAAAAAAAGAAGACAATGATACACCAACCTCTGCCAAGTAATAGTCAGAAAATGTAGAGTGAACTGTTATGCATATAAACTGGTTTAATCTTATATAAAAATGACACTGAACTACCTGTATATGACAGGGAGTATCTAACATTATATAATTAATGCCCCTGACTTCACTATTGTTATGGTTGTCTATAAACGGATACCTCTCCATTCTAATTTGTGATCCTGAATTTCATCCAGTGCCTTTCAATTGTCTGGAGTTACAATTTAGTACACAGTTAATTATTGTAACAAGAGCATGAGCATCAGCCAATCATATAAATGTAGTCCTCTACTTCACGTTCTTTGTCAGCAAATCACTGTTCACACATTACACGTATATGAGAGCTCAATTTTTTGCACACTAATGTCCAATACATATTATGGACATGTTAAAGATTTATGTTCCTCAGAATCTAATTAACCCTATGTATCAGGAAATGAGGGGGCACTCAAAGGATAAGCTTGTTCACTGACAAATAACCACCAGTGGGGCCTGAGAACCAAAACCCTTTTCTTTGGCCTTATGGTGGTGAAAATAGGTCCATCACATTTTTATTTTCGCTAACGTAAATCAGATCGCCCCAAATTATGTGCCCCGCAGCTCGCCGAAATGAATATTCTCAGATCATTCCACAAGTGTTTACTTATCATATTTTCCCTCATGATAGCTGTTTTGTGTATTTTGGTTAAGTGGTTGTGTCGAAGCACTTGATTTAATTCTGTTTTGTCTATTTTGTTATTTAAATATATTGTTATATAATTGTATATTATTAAAGAAATAGAAACCATTGAATGTATGGAACCTTTCCCTATCAAGAACAGATATTATTTTGTTACATTCTTATGTTCGTATGAAAAATCATATATTAAATCAGGCCTCAAAACATGGTGCCGGACATTTGCAGAATGAGGTCCCCTGAGGGTGAATTTAGTGACGTTTGCATCACTAAATTCACCCTCTGGGGATCTTTCTGCTTAGGCCCCATTTTCTCTGGAAAATATCTTTATTATCAAATTAACCCTTTCCGTGCCAATGCATTCTGTTATATATGCTAGTCGCCCAACAATATTTACCTTGACCTTGGAGGCCAGTGCGTTCTCTTATAAATAGAGGCTCCCTATGGGAGACTCGCATATATAAGAGAATGCATTGACACAGGGTCTATAATGCTGCACCAGCTCCAGTCATGAAAGGGTTAGCAAGTTTTTTGGTTTCTTTTTATTTTTTAGATTAGTTTCTCTATCACCCCAAATTGGCAGATGACACAATGCATAAACGAGGTGCCCAATGGGTGCACATCACCAACTTCACCGTCTGGGAACTTAAAATTGTGTCTCGGTCTCCCATAGCAGATGAGGCCAGAGGTCCTCAGAGGATGAATTTAGTTATTCTAGCCCACTGTGTGGTGTGGCATCACTAAATTCATCCTCTGGGGACCTCATTCTGCAAAAGTCTGGTACCATAGTCTCATGTTTACATATCATATCTCACCTCATGACAAAAGTTTTGTGTATTTTCGTTATGTGGTCGTGTTGAAGCTTTTGATTTAGTTCAGTTTTATATATTTTGCTATTTAGATATATTGTTATATAATTGTATCATTTATTTTAAATCAAACCCAGAAGTGGTTTTAACATGTTTTATTGACTTTATCACTCAAAATGATAATGCTGACCAACTGATTTTTAGTGGCAAAAGTGTGAAAATATTATACCCCCTTAACCCTTTACCCAACAAAACGTCCAAAACCGGCCAAATAAAGCTTCAACAGCCTAAAATATCTTCGGTCTGTCTCAATAGAACCATACAAATATGGATATCATTGGAACCGGCTCCTTGACCACATTGTGATAGTTACAGTTATGCCCTGTGCCAATGCATTTTCTTATATATGCGAAGCGACCATAGGTCGCCTCGCATATATAAGAGAATGCATTGGCCTAAAAATAATCTTTTTTTTAACACTTTTTACCATTTTTTTTTACATTCTTTAACAATTTTATAATTTTTAATGTGTTAAGCCAATGCATTCTCTTATATATGCGAGGCGACCTATGGTCGACTCGCATATATAAGAGAATGCATTGGCACAGGGCCGTTCTGTTGGGTAAAGGGTTAACAAAGATATGGTGTGGAATCAGCTTGTCCATCCATCCATCCATCCATCCGTCTGTCCCTCTGTCAGTGGACGCACCAATGAATATGAATCCTTCAGAACTTGTATTATCTTTTCATCTGACTGTTGTCTGCTAATTTATCCTGAACACCCCTCCAAATGAATAGACCATTCCAATGTAATATTTAAAACTGAATGGGAGTGTCCATTTAGCACAGGGGTGTAAGATGGTCTATCTCTTCCAGGCCACAATTACAACAACGACATAATTCTTATAAATCCAGATTTCTAGACTACAAATAGAAATTTTGTGAAAAAATAGATAAAACTGAAAATGGAAGTATTTAATTTGTCTATAAAGGCATAATAAAGTGGTTTATTTTGATCGTAATTTGTGGTAAATTATTGAATATCAATGTTCCTTGATTGTTGGTGCTAACAAGATAGTGTTCTCTCTTTGTATGCTCCAAAAGTTTTCCCACAGATTCTGTTAAAAAAAATAGCCCATCAAACTGGCCTGTGAATGTGATAAGAAATTCTAAATAAATTTTATATTAATTGATACAAATTTTTCCGACAGGTGTCCTTGATTCATATCTTTTATTTTATACACTGGAATCTATATAAAACTTACTGGGAAGAGATAGACCATCTTTTGAAAGATTAAAATGTGACAATTTTTTTTGCTCATATTTAACAGTTATGACAAAGAGGATTACATGGAGGTCATCGATAGGACGACACAAGTGTGTGAACTGGTTCTTGTTATTTTAGGAGTCTGTTGTGACATGATGGTAAAATAAGCCGTAGGTTAGAGTTTTACCTCGCAGCACGACAAGTGAGTGCAATAATGTTCACAAAACTGTGTTGTTCTATGTTTATTGCACACCAGATTGTAGTATACAGATATATAGGTTGATATTGCTTTATTTAATTGAGCAATTTTGTTATTTAAGAAGACAATACCTCATAACTTAGTAGACATTTTCTGTTACAGTTGATGTCCGTATTGTCGAAAGACAAGACAAATATTTTAATTGAATGTTTTGAAATCTTCTATATTGCGCAAAAAATAAACCAACAACTGTGCAATAAAATTATAAAAGTGCTCATCACTTAACCCTTTATGGAGCCCCAGAGAACAATGCGCTGATGACTCGTCTGCTTGGGTCCATGTGAGGCTCCATACAGGAGTGTTTATATAACCCTTTATGGAGCCCCAGACAGAGACAACAATGCACTGATTACTGTCGTCTGCTTGGGTCAGTGTGAGGCTCCATACGGGAGTGTTATATAACCCTCTATGGTTCCCCAGAAAGAGAGAACAATGCACTCATTACTGTCGTCTGCTTGGGTCAGTGTGAGGCTCCATACGGGAGTGTTATTTAAGAGTTCTATCCTAATGGGAGGTGGAGCTCGGGGCAATATATTCAAAGATTTTCATCAAATTCACCTCATGACAATCTGTTTTATTATATTTTTATGTTTTATTGTATTTTTATGCTTTATATAAGTGTATTGCTAGAATAGAAGTACATAGAGCTTTCAGGTTGAGTGACTAGTCAGCATTAAGTCAAATGTCTTTCTACTTAATAGTGCTATATATTACACTTCCTAACAGACGGCACCAAAAGGTTAATATTTTGTTATGTTCTAGCTTGTTTTATTTCTCGTCTTAATATGTACTTAGTTTAAACATCGTTTATTTAAAGATACTCAATCCGATTCGGCAGTCCCCATATCGTCAGATTCCAACAACAACATTTTTTGAAATGCCGCTTCAGTTATCAGAATCAATTAACTGCCCAAAAATAATGCTAACCACAGTCAACTATAGTATAAAGTTGCCCAAAACCTGTTATTTATCAACGTTTGTTCAACGAAATTTTGCCAGTTGTCAAATATCTGACACAAAAAAGCCACTGGATTTTAGAGTTATCGATCTTCATCCGCTATCTGGTCAGATAAGTTCTTCTCGTCGACAGTTTACTGGGCCACCTAAAAATTAAAATAATAGATTTCAAACATCGATATCTGATCACTCCTAGCTTTAATGGGTGGGTTCCGCGACTCGAATCAAATAATTTTTTACCCCCGAAGCCAAGGAAATAGTAATTTGCGAGCGTTAATTCGGATTGAGTACCTTTAACACAAAAATATTGTTCAAAATTCAGGTATGATGATGGAATGTTGGTTATAAAAGGATTTGGCAGTAAGCATAGTGCCTGTCTTAACCCTTTACCCAACAGAAGGGCCCTGTGCCAATGCATTCTCTTATATATGCGAGTCGACCATAGGTCGCCTCGCATGATATAAGAGAATGCATTGGCTTAACACATTAAAAATTATATAAAATTGTTAAAGAATGTAAGAAAAAATGGTAAAAAGTGTTAAAAAAAGATTTTTTTTAGGCCAATGCATTCTCTTATATATGTGAGGCGACCTATGGTCGACTCGCATATATAAGAGAATGCATTGGCACAGGGCATAACCGTAACTATCACAATGTGGTCAAGGAGCCGGTTCCAATGATATCCATATTTGTATGGTTCTATTGAGACAGACCGAAGATATTTTAGGCTGTTGAAGCTTTATTTGGCCGGTTTTGGCCGGTTTTTTGGGTAAAGGGTTAAGCCATCTCCTTTATACATACCGGTATATACTATATATATAATATTGGATGATAACCTGTTTCATCCAGACAAAAATAGAATGTACAATTTGATGTATATGAATGTATATAGCTCAATCAAATAACTATAGTTATTTTTGCCAGTGTGCCTGATAGGGGCTCCACCCCTCCAACAAAGCAGATTTTGGCAGAGTACTAAGGGATATTACACAGAATTTTATTGTTGATTTTAATTGTTGATTTCAATTATAGTTATTTACCTGCATATAGCCTAGATGATATACCTCAGGTCTGTGCATAATATATACTTATACTGACTTATATATATATGACTTATACTTAATTACACCCTCATCCCAAAAGATGGGGGTATACTTGATTACATGTGGGATGATGTGTCCGTCTGCTCGTATATCTCAACCATGGGTTATCAGATCTCGATGAAATTTGTTATGCAGGTTTGGCATCAGGAGGGCTTTCAAACGAGGGTTCAATGACATTGTTCACGTTTTCTGTTCAAGAGTTATCCCTCTTTCTTTATCTGAAAATGTTGGATTTTCGTCTCATTATAATTGTCCAGTAATTTGTTCGTTTTGAATTTTTTTTTCTCACAGTTTGGTTTCCGACCTGCCCATAATTAAATTTTCACCATGTGGGTATCGCAGCACCCGTGGTGCAACCTCTTGTTTATACTGGAGAATGACCAAGCTTATTAAAATCAGATACTTGAACATCTTCGACATTTCAGAGTCTAAACAATTTCACCATCATTTTTCATATAACTGCAAATAGCTTCTGCAGGCAATCCCTGCAATATGACATCAGAGCGCACATATACTTTTACGATTGATTGATATCTCATTTCAGTTTTGTTTTCGAAAAAACAAATTTGGTGTTAACTGTTCTTGTAAATACTTAAAATCTATTCTATTTGCTATGTATTTTTGGTCAATTGTGAAGTCTTCATACACATTGTGTGAATTTAGCAACGTGACAGAAAATATGTTATATGCCGCACAGTGGGCTAAAATCACCCTCTGGTGACCTCACTCTGCATTAGGCCTCATCTTCTCTGGATAGTATCTTTACTATAAAATTTAACAAGTTTTTAGGTTTCATTAGAAACTTAATCACAAAGATACTTTTAATTTTTTAAGTTTAAATTTCTCTATATCCCCAAATTGGCATAATTGAGGTGCCCAATGGGTGCCCATCACCATCTGGGTACTTAATGCATAATGAGGTCCCCAGAGGATGAATTTGGTAATGCTAGCCCGCTGTGTGGGGTACCATCACTAAATTCACCCTCTGGGGACCTTATTCTACAATTGTCTGGCACCATAATCTTATGTTTACCTACATGTATCATATTTTACCTCATGATAAAAGTTTTGGGACCTCATTCTGCAAATATCAGGCACCATATAAACAGACCTAATTCAAGTGCGATTATTCTGCCTTACCAATGAATCAGCATGAATTTCTTAAATTATATATTTTTATAGTTTTGTTGATTATACATTGTGCTGCATTTATCTACTTGTTTAGTAAAATAATGTTATGAGTGACCGGGTGTCTTCCTTTTCTTGACCTGAGTACCGTACTTTAACCCTTCTATACTCAATGAATTCTTCCACTCTGGATCTGGAGGGATTTTCAGGTAAAATAAGCAGACAACAGATAATACAAGTGGGGTCATGCGAATCGAACCGATGCAGTTCGGAATCTTTCATCTGATTTGATTTGATTTGAAATTGGCTGTCCTGATTCGAATTGTATCGAGTCATTGGCACCAGTTGCATTCTCATGATTATCATCAATGGACAACATTGATTTTTCACGAAGATAGATTTGATACCAACGAAAGACCACACATACAAACACTGTTGTCGTCTGAGCTGTACTTTTGACCACCGAAGAATTGCATGACTAATGTAACTGATCTAGCAAAATTTCATATATATGTCAAACTTCAGCTATGTGAATGCGATTGCTTATTATTGTATAGCAGAGATGGCCACAATGAATGCGCACTTAATTAGTTAAATACGAATTTGATCCATTTATATGGATAATATTTACATTACATACTGACGATCACTTATTGTCTATACGAAATGAGCAAATTGATACCAGTACGGCCACTGTCTAAATACAAGGGCAGAAGAACTCATATTCATAGGATGGAAATGTTCAGATAATATGCACTAAAATCTGTCCATGTTTCTATCGTCTGCTTATATTTCCTGAACATCCCTGCAAATGAATAATAGACCATTCCCATACTAGTTATATAACTGAACTCCATTCAGTAAAGAAATGGTTAAAAGGGCAGGCCAGGGTGAAAATTAGTACGACAGTCAATACACTGAAAACCCTATTTGAAGTATGTCATAGGCCCAAGGTCTCTCTCAGGGGAATATCGCATATTTCTGAAATACTACTCATCAATGAGTATTTAGTATAGGAAGGGTTAATAAAAGGTTACAAATATTCCAATAGATTCGCCCAAATCGTCCACGCACTGTTCAGATGAATCTGTTGCGTCCATGCACTGTTCAGATGAATCTGTTGCGTCCATGCTGTTTATATGAATATGTTGCGTCCATGCACTGTTTAGATGAATCTGTTGCGTCCGTGGCACTGTCTGTTGTCTTTTGTCCTTCTTATGGAGTACATTATGTTACAACATAGAACTTTCGATTGTAGCCGACAGCCTTCTTAATTCAGATTGTTCGGCTTTGGCATTCCTCTACGGCATCCCTTTATCGTGGCCCAGGTTACTTCAGCAAATGGCTTCGGCATTGCTGATTGCCATAGCAAATTATGAGGACTGAGCCGTCAAGTTCCATGTTGAAATAAATGCAATATTTGCAGACTGATCTATCCCTAATAAAAAGAACTTTTACCTTTTCATAATTGAACAGGGGTTTCTCTGATTCAGTTGTCGATTTGAATGGTCAATTAATTTTGGAGGGCTATTTTGTTAATTATTTAATGATTTATCAATCTAGAGGGTGAATTTGGAAACATCTTCTCCCTAAAACCCTAAAATGTGCCACTTCTCTCTATCTTTGTTATAGGTCCACTTAATTTTCGAGTCGCCGATTATTTATTTTTTATAGTGCCTTTATATAGTGCTTAATAACAATCTATGCCATAAAATATGATTAATATAATTCATCACCATTTGGAACATCTGTGTCTCAGAAGGTGCCCATAGAGTAATAGAAAATAGCTGAAATCATGAAATCACCCCCCCCCCATTATGGCTCCCAGAATGCAACAGAATTCAAACAAGTTTATTTTCAATGGAATGGGAATAACTCTATATCTAAATGTATAGAGTTATGCCCTTTCCATTGAAAATAATAGACTGTGCAGAAACATCAGCACAGAACAGACATCGTTTTCTCAACAAAAACAACATGTTCACAGTTTATTGCATTGAAAATGGCATATATCTCATATATATTTTGAAGACCTCTGTCTGTATGTTTGTTTGTCTGTCTGTCTGTCTGTCTGTCATTAATACAAATCTACGATTCTCGACCGATCGGGACGAAACTTGGTACGTGTGTGTAGTTTGACCAGGCGGTGAACGTTGTCGTATTGGCGAGCCCGTGCGGCGCCCGCTTCGCGCATGCGCAGACGAGATCTCGGAAACGGGTGGAGCTATCGACTTGAAATTTGCTATGTGAATGTATCTTGCCCCGGATACGAATTTTATCGGGTCGCCGAGCCCGTGCGACATCAGCTTCGCGCATGCGCAGACGAGATCTCGGAAACGGGTGGAGCTCTCGGAAACGGGTGGAGCTATCGACTTGAAATTTGCTATGTGAATGTATCTTGCCCCGGATACGAATTTTATCGGGTCGCCGAGCCCGTGCGACATCAGCTTCGCGCATGCGCAGACAAGATCTCGGAAACGGGTGGAGCTATCGACGTGAAATTTGGTTTTTGAAACGGGTGGAGCTATCGACTTGAAATTTGGTTTTTGAATAGCCCGGACAACGTCGGGCTCATCGGCTAGTCTCATATATATTTTGAAGACCTCTGTCTGTCTGTCTGTTTGTCTCTCTGTCTGTCATTAATACAAATCTACGATTCTCGACCGATCGGGACGAAACTTGGTACGTGTGTGTAGTTTGACCAGGCGGTCGTCATTGTCGTATTGGCGAGCCCGTGCAGCGCATGCGCAGACGAGATCTCGGAAACGGGTGGAGCTATCGACTTGAAATTTGCTATGTGAATGTATCTTGCCCCGGATACGATTTTTATCGGGTCGCCGAGCCCGTGCGACGCAAGCTTCGCGCATGCGCAGACCAGATCTCGGAATCAGGTGGAGCTATAGACTTGAAATTTGGTTTTTGAATAGCCCGGACAACGTCGGGCTCATCGGCTAGTTTTATATAATGTGATCTGGGCATTCGAAATTAAGTGGGCCTTTATTTATCCCTATTTGAAACCTGTTGGCTGGTCCCAGTGATAATAATACAAGTGCAGAAAACATTCATGTATAAGCCGGTTCACACCCCTCGGCCAAATCAAATCGCTTGAATCAATATTTCTTGTATGAATCTATTTCACTGCAGCCAAAATATAAACGAGAGCTAAAATTCACCATTATATTGGCATGAATTTGAGAGTAAGCTGAGAGAGAGGAAGGTGTGACATTCCAACATTACGTCACGACAATGATCGCACCAGTCACATTTGTTTGGAGTGTTTAATCCACAATAATCACTTTGTAATAATATTGAGAATATTCCACAATCTGCTCACATACAAAATCCAGGCAATATACTCATGTTTGGTTATATGGCGTCATGTGATTTGTCCGTCCGTCCATTAGCAGTTTTGGTTTCTGGATGATAACTTAAGTTTGGTTTATTTTATCAGAACCAAATTTGGTATGTGAGTTTTCCAGACCAAAATACAGGTCAAGATCGAATGTGGGTTCAATACGAATATTTTTTACTGACTTGTGGCTCTGTTCGACTTAGAATTTTCATTATTTGATGTTTCCGGATGATAACTTTAGTTTGGTTTATTTTATCGGAACCAAATTTGGTATGTGAGTTTTCTGTTCTGCAACAATGATAAAATCTCCTGCAGCTGGCAGAAGTATATTTCTCAGACCACTAGCTGGTCTGGGCGGCATAGAATGATAAATGAACTTCATAAAGGTACAACAAACCCAATTAACATACCTTGTATTTTATATGTCCATTTGACTTATAAAATTCATTGTCCGCCCATAATAACTTTTCCAATACTACAATTTAGTGTCACTGCCATTGTTTGTTTGTGTTCAATTCATAACAGCACACTGGGCGTATTTTGCCACACCCTGCACAGTTCTGGTGATATCACAACACAAACTTCCTGTGATGTGGAATAGTTTCTCTTCAGTCGGAATATCCTCCCATGGTCAATGAGCAATTGACTTCTGTGGTAGGAATATGTAGCACCACACAAGATTCCATAATATTTTAATGAATGGTAATTGATACCTAATCATCGTACTGAAAGTGGCTGAATTCTGTTTTCCTTGGGGTGTGAATTGGTTTATAAATATGTCATAATCCGCTTGGGCATCTGTACAAGAAATACAGACCGCAGCACTATGCGCCTTGGTCTGTATTTCTGTACAGATACCCAAGCAGGTTATAACTATACTTACATGGGGGCGTTCAGACAAATTGGCATAGAATGTTTTTTTTTTAACTCATCTGAACATTGAACCAAACCTCAGCAGGAATTCAGTTCAAAAGGGTTACGGGATTCTTGCAAGCCTTGAAATACTGCATGTCATTTGCAGAATGAGGTCCCCAGAGGGTGAATTTAGTGAAACTATCCTGCAGAGTGAGCTAGCATCACCTAATTCACCTTCTGTGGGCCTCATCCTGCTGAGGTCTCAACTGCAATGGGAGATGAAGACAATGTACAGCTCATCAGTCACACACCATGTAATCCGACCAGGCCACTGTTCAGGAAAACTCAATAGTCCACTACAAGTTTAGTGTGCCGGTTATTTGCAGAATGAGGTCCACAGAGGGTGAATTTTGTGACGCTATCCTGCATATCGGGTTAGCATCACTAAATTCACCCTCTGGGGACCTCATTCTGCTTAGGCCTTATCTTCTCTGGAAAGTTTCTTTATTATCAAATTTCTACAAAAAACTTAGATTCTATTTCTTTTTTAGTTTAGTTTCCCAAATTGGCAGACAACACATTGCATAATCGAAGTTCCCAATGGGTGAACATCACAATATTCAGGAAGCTCCAGTCCTGGAAGTGTTAATTAAATAGCCTGAATTTATGTGCATAAATTATGGCACTATAATTTCAAAAAAGGGAAAAATGAACGAAATGAATTTGACAGGTGTTATACTGACAGACGAAGCTATTGTGACTGATTACCAAATAGGGGTACTTCGGTCATTCCGATATTTCAAGAATAACCATTGAAAGAGTCAAAGAAAACAAAAAATTTGTTGTCCTTAATTTAAAATTTATTTTCAGACAAGTATACAACTCTACATACAAGTAAAAGCACAAAAGTTTGTAAAACATTTCTAGCAAGAAATATTTCTACAAAATCATATTTACAATTCGTATGAGAAAACATCTCACTCAGTTGATTATGAAAGTCATACCTGCAAAGATTTAATTAAGTCAACTACATATACTAGATGTACTCATAATCAGTCATTTTAATCACTCTTGTTTCAATTTAAATGATGAGATTTCATTTCCCTGTTGATCAGAGAAATGAAATGTCAAATGTTCTGTAAGGTAAGAGTATGTAATTTCGGTACCTAATTCATCTAAATCTGAGTAGCCGCGACATTTTTATCACATAATTTCACATAAAAACATGAACCCAAAATATTGTAATAATAACGACCAGTTGATTAACACTATTCTATTCAATTTGAAGTATGATGTTTTGAGAAAGTTACCCTCCTATGCCCTATTTTATGTGTTGCGATAGTTAGTATGCGATACGATTCTGGAACCACCATATATAACCGGCTTATATATGAATAATTATCAGTCTAGTATAATGAACTGCAGAGAAGCTGAAATTGGTGAACATCTCTAAGTTCACATAAAGACTACGAGACCCAAATTTCGGTGTTAATAGTCCGCACCTTCATACAGATTACACAATATAATCAGAACAATATGTAAAATAACACCAATGATGATTGGCTCGAACACAATCACGACAAAATTATTTCCAAATAATGAAATATTACATTAAATAACACTCCTTGGTTAGATATAAAACAAACTTGAAGATAATCAAAATGCTTTCAGTGGTGCAAATATCGCTGAAAAATCAAGTCTTTCCTATGCCCTCATGGTAATATCGGCATTTCCCAAAGCCTGAGGAGAGCCATTTGTCGAATTCCAGATTTTCAAAGCCCCACAGGAATTCTATAAAATCTTCCATTGATAAGTTTTCTCCCCTTTAAGCTTGATCTGCACAAATGGCAGCAGCTACAGCCTTATTTATCTCCCGAATTCATCTGACATGCATCCTTATCCTGAGCACTGAATTTACACATACATGACTCACTTTAAACAGAGCGCTGAATTTAGACATACGAGACTCACTTTTATCATGCAGAGTCTTGTTGAATATTTTGATTGGGATTGTGGCCGTGCTCATTAATGAGGTTTCTTGTGAAGTGGTTGACTGTAATGATGCTAAGAATTGTCATACAAGCCATGCTTACTCCATCATTCCATGTCAAAATCCTTATCAAACAATTGCAATATACAAAATGGCAAAAAGGGAGTTTCCATACAACTATAACCATTATCAATTTGTTTGACATCAAATTAAATTTTCTTTTATAAAATGTTTGGGCTAAAATGTTGAGTTTTCCTGAAAATTCAAAATTGGGCATGGATGAAAAAATAAAAACAAAGTTAATTTATCTTGCCTCATTACCAACTTGAGAATATGCATTGTGTTGGAAGTTACATAAGAAATTATGAGATCATAACTTTCTGAAAAGAAATGCAACGACCGACTGAATTCTATCTTAAATGCATACCGGTATATAGCTTTTTTTTTGTCATCTTTAAATAATAATGACTGTTTCATTAGGAAATCTAAACAAGAATATAAAACTGTGTCAAAAAGGTGTTATCTCCAGTCTGATAATTTGTATGACAATGTTAAAATGTTTAAACATCGTATGTGACTTTAAAATAATAGACCTATCATTACATCTTGAATGACAATGTTAAAATGTTTATCTGAACATCGTATGTGACTTTAAAATAACATAACTCACATTACATCTTGTTCTAATGAATCATACATGACCATTTCTTATGCTGATAGATAAGTTCTGAATTTAATCAACTTGGCTTTCATGTGACATATACCACAACTTGTCCAATGTTTTAAAAGTTCTAATAATTAGTTACAGTTAAATAACTTTGAAAAAGATTCTCATCTCAAAAGAATAAAAAATCTTTGCACCACATTATATGTATTACATGCATTTATTGAAACAAACTGAGGGAGGGGGTAATCATGGCATCATTCCTAGACTTATATCAAACAGTGTTTTATATAACCTACAAAGCTCGGATCAGTACTGATATAATTATACCCCATAGCTTGTGTTCCAACAACTTTACTGTTCAGCCTACGCATGTGAGGAGACAAACACTCATAGTCTGTTGGAAGACTTTACACATAAAATTTCAACGAAAACAAATTCTCCACAACTATTGTCCATGCACAACAGATTTTCTGACTTGAAATAAGAAATTAAATAGTATTTCGTGCCATGTTTCTTTGAAAATAAACTGATTAATATCTCAAATTTAATTCTAATTCAACGAGGCAAATCTAACTGAAATTCAACCAGATAAAAACTTTCAAGAATAAAGCTTAAATTGTTAGTCATATGATGCAGAGCGAAGAGAAGGAAGTTGCTATTTGTTCATACACATGTATATAATGGGGGAGGTTCCTGCTATACGATACACATGTATATAATGGGGACTTTCCTGCTATACGGTGCACATGTATATAATGGGGAGGTTCCTGCTATACGATGCACATGTATTATGTTGCATAGTTCTTATCAGATTTATTAAAGATACGGATGGCCTTCGCGATGGGTATTGTTAAAATAGTCACACCCATTACAATTGCCACCAAGGTGTTTACAAGATACCCTCTCCTAATAAAATTGTCATTGTGTCGAGTGTTTTGCTTTATCGCTCACTCCTTAATTATGTGCTGTATATAAACAAACGTTCGGCTCACACAAAGTGTTATTGTGGAAAATATTGCATCCATACTAGCATTATACTCTACTAGTACTATTACTATATTCTTGAGGAAATTTTCATAATTTGGTAATTGTTACTTCTAAATTTTAACTTATAACAAAGGCCATCCGTGCCTTAATATATATTAGAGACTACGAGTCTGAGGTTAAGCTCAGTATGTGTTCATTGCTTCATTTGTTCGTAAACAAATAATTATGCCTGCCAATGCTGAAACGTTTGAGAATTTATGTTCATACCATGCTGGGAAAGCTTGTGCGGGGAAACATGGGGATCTCCTCTGCATAGAATGCAGACTCACAAGAAATTATGCTCTATATTTGAGCCCCTATTAAGTGGCATTCAGACGACAGTCAGGAACCAGCCTAGAGGGCACATGGGAGAGGACCAGCATAGAGGGCGACTTGGGAGACATATTCTCCGTAAAATGTGCCACTTCTCCCTATTTTTGTCCCACGTAGAAGAGACTTCTCTGTCATATATCAGTATGTATATGTCACAACATCATATTTAAAGTTATTTACTCTTCATAAATTTTATTTAAACGTGAGAGGTAAAAACATTATACAAACACATGGTCTGAAGAGCTTTTGAGCGACTGATTATAATGGTTATTATAAATGGACTCATGTTACATGATACTTATGGGATCATAGAAAAGTGGTGGTGGGGTTTAAATTGAACTTCAGTCATTGTTACTTCTTCCTGATAACAGTCCACTTCACCCTAATAACCAAACAGGGACAAGTGACTTCTCCCAATTTGAAACCACTAGATTGGTCCCTGCACTGCGTTGACACTATTTTTTGCTAAAGTTGAGCTCAAGCCTACTGGAATACTATTAAGAACTTAGCCCTGAAAATATGATAACTGGATAGTGAAACTGTTTTAAAACCCTTTGAGTACCAGGGGGCGATCTCATTGGCCCTAAACCTACAAAATAAGTCTGTATAAAGAATATAAGAATAAATTATTAAAATTGTAAAAAAAAAAAATTTAAAAAAAATTGTTAGGCCAATGCATTCTCTTATATATGCGAGGCGACCTATGGTCGACTCGCATATATAAGAGAATGCATTGGCACAGGGTATATGGGTTGATACAAAAATCGGACCTGGCACTGAAAGGGTTAAAAACATTATTTTATGCGTATTTCAATACTTCAAATTGACATTTCAGTACTCCTGTCTGAAGGTGACACTCAGTATTTACTGGCCAAAATTCCAACATCAGCTGTTAAACTTCATTTCCTACATCAGATCTACATGAACATAGAAGATATGCAAACATAAATATTCTGTCTTTATTCACGCCAAATTAACCCTTTCAGTGCCAGGTCCGATTTTTGTATCAACCCATATACCCTGTGCCAATGCATTCTCTTATATATGCGAGTTGACCATAGGTCGCCTCGCATATATAAGAGAATGCATTGGCCTAACAATTTTTCATCATTTGTTATTATTTTTTACAATTTTAATAATTTTTTCTTATATTCTTTAACAGACTTATTTTGTAGGTTTAGTGCCAGGGAATCTTACGTTTTTCATGGGCATCAAAATTATTACTATGAATACTTGGTGATAGTTTTGAGTTATAACATGACCCTAAGGTTTTATCCAGTTTGTTTTTAAATTCGCTACAGCATGCTTAAGCATACCCAATAAAATCTAAAACAAATTATTTTTTATTTTTTAACATTTTTAGGGCCGATTTTACAGACCGTAAATTAGGGCCGATGAGATCGGCCCCTGGCACTGAAAGGGTTAAAGAAATATTATGGACTTACTTCAGTGAATAAAACCGATACGTTAGTAACCAATCACTATCTCAACTGGAAGAATGTCGTAATCAATTAAAACTATCAAAACTTCCAACCACCATCAATTGTTCATTACAGAGAACACACCATTTGAACTATGCACAAATGTAAATATTTACTAATTTAATCGGGACGCTTTATTGGGCAAAAACATTATAGCAATGATTCCGCAAACAATAGTCACTGTATGATTTTTGTTTATAACTACATGTATGACACTGTTTTTTTTTACTGTTTTGATGTTAAATTTATGAAAATAACTTATTTTGGTGAGATTCAATGTTATTCCATTCTGAACACTTACATGGAGTGTTTCACGTCACTTTAAACATGGAAATTATTCCACCAGCAGATCTATGGGATATAATTTACATATATGAATGTCGTTGTGCATCGCCAAATTGGACATTAAATCATGAATTAATTTTGTTGAGTAAGACTAGACTGTGCATTTGTACACCCAGCAGAGTGATTCACAACACTATAAAATCTCCAATACTAGCAAATATTATATATTTACAAACACATGTAATTTATAAGAGAATATAGTTAAATTCTGAGAGTTACAGAATTAACCCAGTCACCAGGCCACACCATAACGTTCCGTTAGTTGTTCAGCTTCATTATGATAATATGATAAATTTGCAATGCAAGACCAATTGGACCATGTTACATGCAGAAAAAAACAACAATAAAATCATGAATGCTTCTCTACACAGTTATGTCAAGCATTCGTTATCACGGAGATATTCTTAACATTGAGACAGAAGCAGAGATAAGGGAGCTCTGAACAAAGCTACTATACTTGGGTTACAGATTGGCACTCAACATTAAGAACCGATCAGTCTACATCGTAAATCTAAATGTGAGAATAATAAATCTTGTATATGAATTTTTCAGTAACAACATTACTTACAAACATGTATATACAAATAAGATGAGGTTATGACAAGCAATGAAATTATTTAGGTTCTGTGAACGAACACCTACATGTATATATCAATTAGTGCAAATTTTGGCATTAAATACAGAAATGGTTTGTTCAACTAATAGGCTATGGAATTGATGCGTTTACAGTGGAAATGATACGTTTATACACAGTACGTGTTGTCCTAATTTCAAACAGATCTAATAATTATTCAACTAGATTGCATGACTTCTATTTAATATATTATTTACTTGAAAAACTCGAGGAAATATAAATGCCTCTTATCAATGAACCAACTTATTTCATCTAAAATTTCCTTAGAAAGCATGAACTCCATTCTGTCTGTATTTTTCTTGCTTTGATGTAACAGTGTTTACATACTTATTCATAGAGGTCTATCTTTTTAAATATGCACAAAATGAAAAGAACTTGATGTTTCTAATAAGACTTTTGAAAGCTTCATTTAGCTGAGTATAGAATTATAAGATACAGGGCTGGTCATTCAGAAAAAATATCTTCTATATTCTATGAACTACTCACAATATTAAATGGAGTCTTGTCAGTCAGATATAAATAAGATATGTCGATTCTATGAACTACTCCCAATATTAATGGAGTCTTGTCATTCAGATCTAGATAAAATATATTGATTCTAAGAACTACTCGCAAAGGAGCCTTGTATAATAAACAGTGTTACTTGGTCAGATTATATATTACATTAAATGAATACATTATTTGATTATATAATTACTGAAAATCTGACTAATAATTTCTGATATTCAATTATTGCACTCAATAAACTGTATTGACAAATATAATTCCACCATTATAAGTCAAATAATTAAAACACTGACAATTCATTTACTTTGACATCTAAAATGATGAGAACTCTGTTAATGAAGATTGTTCCTTACAGTGCATGCTGTATCATATCTGCTAATAGAACCATATTCTAAACATTCCTGCTTCAACTGTAAACATCACACTCACTGAATGATATGGGTTGCAATTAAATTTCATAGCACTATGATCACTCTTAACTTAATATGGCAATAGAGAGGGAACACCAACGTGGGTTCCTTATTTACAAAGTATTAAGTGTTTAGAAATAAGTATTAATTTCTACCTAATGGAAGGGATTTCCATAAATATTGTATAAACCCGAGCAGTATAACTACACAGTTATAGAAATGATAAGGTCGACTAATAAAGCACGACTTATAGATGAATTGAGTGCCAATGATAATCTTAACAATGGATTTCATTTTAAAATGTCCTTGAGACTATCTATGTATTATGCGTAGGTTTACGAGAATAAATTCATTGTCACTTCTTGGTTGGTTAACTGTTGTTTATATTCAAATGACCCAGAAAGTCCTAATTCTTGAGTTATGTTGATACTGGATGTCAAGAACTATTAAAAACATTTAAAATATCATTGAAAGAGTGAATGCAGAGAAAGAATTTACCAGACTAAATTCAATGAATTTACTTCACATCTTGATAAACTGATGTTAATATTTCACATATCTCATAAATTCTTAATTAATGAGGTAATGTCTCATTAGTGACATAATGTCAGACAGTACTGAACAATTTGAAAATATTGCAAGAGTGAATACAGAGAAAACATTTACGAAGGTAAATTAATTGAATTGACTTCACTTCTTGGTGAACTTGTATGTATTTATATTTAAGAAACCTCTTAATTTCTGATTGGATAATAACACAAAGTACTGAATATTTTGCAAATGTTATTGAATAGAAAGCAAACTCTGAATATAATTCATTTAGCTCAAATTCAAATGGAGATATTGTTGATTTGAAATATAGTTGTATGATTTTTGTTTATAACTACATGTATGACACTGTTTTTTTTTACTGTTTTGATGTTAAAATTTATGAAAATAACGTATTTTGGTGAGATTCAATGTTATTCCATTCTGAACACTTACATGGAGTGTTTCACGTCACTTTTTCCCAAAAGAATATGTGAATAAACTGCAGACAATTGTTCTAGACATATTACAGCCGAATAGTTTTTACTCGTGGTAGATGAACATAAATCTGAATTTCAAAAGTGACCTGTCCATTGCGAAACGACAGCGTCCAGAATCGACAATCAAATCGAATATTCTGAAAACAGCGTCCGAAGTATAGTCCTAGCACAACTCCATGATATTATATGAATATTCAGTTGATTGTAACGATACCATTTTTGCGTTTCTAACTTTCCAAATTGTCGAAATAGATTAGCAAAGTAACTTGAATTCGCCATTAAGAAAACAAATGAGAAACACGTGGACTTGTTTACGTCTTTTGCCCTCAAGGTTATAGTAGAGTAAATATAAAAATGATCCCCCTTGATGCGCTGTTACGGGACACTCAAATCAGCATAAAATCACAACTGGCAGCTAATTGGTTGATTAAGATTGGGATACAATTAATGCTGAAAAAAGAAAAAAATCAATGCCACCATGGAAATATTATACCTGGATGATTATTGATCCAGGGTGGTGAAATAATCAACCTGGCATTTAATGGGGGTATGTTTGAAAATTTTATGATGATTTTTTGTGCGGAATTAGGGTAGTATCAAAAGCGGTAAATTTGAAGATGGAAAAAGGACATGGACCTAATAATTTTTTTAGGCCATATTGGCTCCAAAGAGTCATTCTTCAAAATTGACTAGATTAGAAAATTCCAGCATTCACAAGGAATGGAGAATAGGCCTGGACATTAACACTGTCGCCTATGGAGAATAATTGGTGTACTGTAACCTATAGTGATTTTGGACTATGTGAGAGTTCCACAATATTTTGCCGTTCCCAGTTTTTTCTAGCACGGATATGTATTCAAAATGACTTCTTTAAATAATATGGACGGATTTTGGGCAGAATACATTGCATATCTAGATTTTAAATGCACAACTGACATGGATAGTGGCTGTAAATTATGGGGTGGGGCCAACACTGAAATCACTCGATTCGGCGTCAATTCAACCCTTGTGGGGCCTTCTAAAATTATGTCTTCACTTCCCAGTTATGCCACAGGGCGTGGATTATGAGTAGAGATTTATTGGAAGTCAATATATATTTTGTATTGCCCGGGAACAATACTTTTTAGTTAATTTCATCGATTGTCTTACGATTCCGTTTTCGAGGCATCGTTACGCGCTATGCAAATAACGTACTTCCAGTAAATCGTATTTCTTGTATTTGGAGTAAATCAGACGTCGTGTATTACGCCCGTCATGGGTTAGATCTCGATCTAGGTCAATTATGCTGTAAACTTGTCCCGTGTCGGGAGGGCTTGTCTGGGGGGGGGGGGGGGGGGTGTAAAATACCTAGACATGTAAATGTCTACCCCTGTGCGTGTCACAATATCATGAATATGGGGAGGGTCAGCTGCCAGAAGGCCGCGTCGTGTTTGGGGTGCGATCCTTCATGTATCGTCACACAGGTTACCAGACGGGTTGAGTAGAGTTTTGGTAAACCTCATTTTTGAACTTTTTTTATATTGTTTTTCCTCTTGACATACAAATCATACAGAGTCTTTCAACTCTGGCTTTCTTAGTTTTCAGCTGTTTTTTATATTTTGTCAAGTATTCATCTGATTCCTTCATATTTTGCAGTGATTTTCCAACTTTACTGAGCGGTGATATTGGACAGTCCATATCCTGGCATAGATCATCAATGGAACCGGCAGTGCGCAGTGCCAAAGTTAACAGAATGACAGCTGGTAACATTTTTAGGTGTTGATGTACGAAAGGCTCTATTAAAGGCTTCCATCTTCTGCATATTTGTATTTGGCTTGGTACTCTCCAACATGGCTGGTCCCAGTCTGTAATTTATACAGTCGCGTAGAATTTATCAGCGTGCGTTATAAGTGGGCGTGGTACTTTTTTAGTGCAGCGTGGGAAGCAAGTGGGCGTGGCACATTTTTAGTGCAGTGGGCGTGGCACATTTTTAGTACAGTGGGCGTGGCAGTTTTTTAATGCAGCGTGCGTTATAAGTGGGTGTGGCACCTATAGTGCAGCGTGCGTTATAAGTGGGCGTGGCACCTTTTCAGTGCAGCGTGTGTTATAAGTGGGCGTGGCACTTTTTCAGTGCAGCGTGCGTTATAAGTGGGCGTGGCACCTTTTCAGTGCAGCGTGTGTTATAAGTGGGCGTGGCATTTTTTTCAGTGCAGCGTGTGTTATAAGTGGGCGTGGCAGTTTTTAAGTGCAACGTGTGTTATAAGTGGGCGAGGCACGTTTTTAGTGCAGCGTGTGTTATAAGTCGGCGTGGCATTTTGTTAGCGCAGCGTGTGTTATAAGTGGGCGTGTGTTATAAGTGCAGCGTGTGTTATAAGTGGGCATGGCACATTTTTAGTACAGCGTGTGTTATAGGTGCAGCTTGTGTTATAAGTGGCCGTGGCACTTTTTAATACAGCGTGTGTTATAAGTAGGCGTGGCACATTTTCAGTGCAGCGTGTGTTATAAGTGGGCATGTGTTATAAGTGCAGCGTGTGGTATAAGTGGGCGTGGCATATTTTCAGTGCAGCGTGTGTTATAAGTGGGCGTGGCACTTTATTTAATGCAGCTTGTGTTATAAGTGGGCGTGGCACTTTTTCAATGCAGCGTGTGTTATAAGTGGCGTGGCAGTTTTTGAATGCAGCGTGTGTTATAAGTCGACGTGGCACTTTTTTAGTACAGCGTGTGTTATAAGTGCAGCGTGTGTTATAAGTGGGCGTGGCACTTTTGTAGTGCAGCGTGTGTTATAAGTGGGCGTGGCACCTTTTCAGTGAAGCGTGCGTTATAAGTGGGCGTGGCACTTTTTCAGTGCAGCGTGTGTTATAAGTGGGCGTGGAACGTTTTCAGCGCAACGTGTGTTATAAGTGGGCGTGGCACTTTTTTAGTGCAGCGTTTGTTATAAGTGGGCGCGGCATTTTTTAATGCAGCGTGTGTTATAATTGTGCGTGGCACTTTTTCAGTGCAGCGTGTGTTATAAGTGGGCTTGGCACTTTTTTAGTGCATCGTGTGTTATAAGTGGGCGTGGCACTTTCCAATGCAACGTGTGTTATAAGTGGGCGTGGCACTTTTTTAGTGAAGCGTTTGTTATAAGTGTGCGTGGCACTTTTTCAGTGCAGCGTGTTTTGTAAGTGGGCGTGGCACTTTTTCAACGCAGCGTGTGTTATAAGTGGGCGAGGCACGTTTTTAGTGCAGCGTGTGTTATAAGTCGGCGTGGCATTTTGTTAGCGCAGCGTGTGTTATAAGTGGGCGTGTGTTATAAGTGCAGCGTGTGTTATAAGTGGGCATGGCACATTTTTAGTACAGCGTGTGTTATAGGTGCAGCTTGTGTTATAAGTGGCCGTGGCACTTTTTAATACAGCGTGTGTTATAAGTAGGCGTGGCACATTTTCAGTGCAGCGTGTGTTATAAGTGGGCATGTGTTATAAGTGCAGCGTGTGGTATAAGTGGGCGTGGCATATTTTCAGTGCAGCGTGTGTTATAAGTGGACGTGGCACTTTATTTAATGCAGCTTGTGTTATAAGTGGGCGTGGCACTTTTTCAATGCAGCGTGTGTTATAAGTGGCGTGGCAGTTTTTGAATGCAGCGTGTGTTATAAGTCGACGTGGCAGTTTTTTAGTACAGCGTGTGTTATAAGTGCAGCGTGTGTTATAAGTGGGCGTGGCACTTTTGTAGTGCAGCGTGTGTTATAAGTGGGCGTGGCACCTTTTCAGTGAAGCGTGCGTTATAAGTGGGCGTGGCACTTTTTCAGTGCAGCGTGTGTTATAAGTGGGCGTGGAACGTTTTCAGCGCAACGTGTGTTATAAGTGGGCGTGGCACTTTTTTAGTGCAGCGTTTGTTATAAGTGGGCGCGGCATTTTTTAATGCAGCGTGTGTTATAATTGTGCGTGGCACTTTTTCAGTGCAGCGTGTGTTATAAGTGGGCTTGGCACTTTTTTAGTGCATCGTGTGTTATAAGTGGGCGTGGCACTTTCCAATGCAACGTGTGTTATAAGTGGGCGTGGCACTTTTTTAGTGAAGCGTTTGTTATAAGTGTGCGTGGCACTTTTTCAGTGCAGCGTGTTTTGTAAGTGGGCGTGGCACTTTTTCAACGCAGCGTGTGTTATAAGTGGGCGTGGCATCATTTCAGTGCAGCGTATGTTCTAAGTGGGCGTGTGTTATAAGTGCAGCATGTGGTATAAGTGGGCGTGGCATATTTTCAGTGCAGCGTGTGTTATAAGTGGGCGTGGCACTTTATTTAATGCAGCTTGTGTTATAAGTGGGCGTGGCACTTTTTCAATGCAGCGTGTGTTATAAGTGGCGTGGCAGTTTTTGAATGCAGCGTGTGTTATAAGTCGACGTGGCACTTTTTTAGTACAGCGTGTGTTATAAGTGCAGCGTGTGTTATAAGTGGGCGTGGCACTTTTGTAGTGCAGCGTGTGTTATAAGTGGGCGTGGCACCTTTTCAGTGAAGCGTGCGTTATAAGTGGGCGTGGCACTTTTTCAGTGCAGCGTGTGTTATAAGTGGGCGTGGAACGTTTTCAGCGCAACGTGTGTTATAAGTGGGCGTGGCACTTTTTTAGTGCAGCGTTTGTTATAAGTGGGCGTGTGTTATAAGTGCAGGGTGCGTTATAAGTGGGCGCGGCATTTTTTAATGCAGCGTGTGTTATAATTGTGCGTGGCACTTTTTCAGTGCAGCGTGTGTTATAAGTGGGCTTGGCACTTTTTAGTGCATCGTGTGTTATAAGTGGGCGTGGCACTTTCCAATGCAGCGTGTGTTATAAGTGGGCGTGACACTTTTTTAATGCAGCGTGTGTTATAAGTGGGCGTTTCACTTTTTTAGTACTGCGTGTGTTATAAGTGGGCGTGGCACCTTGTTAGTGCAGCGTGTGTTATAAGTGGGCGTGCCTCATTTTCAGTGCAGCGTGTGTTATAAGTGGGCGGGCACTTTTTTAGTGCAGCGTGTGTTATAAGTGAGCGTGGCACTTTTTCAGCGCAACGTGTGTTATAAGTGGGCGTGGCACTTTTTCAGTGCGGCGTGTGTTATAAGTGCAGCGTGTGTTATAAGTGCAGCGTGTGTTATAACGCCCACTTATAACACACGCTGCACTGAAAAACTGCCACGGCCACTTACAACACACGCTGCACTGAAAAAGTGCCACGCCCACTTATAACACACGCTACAATGAAAAATTGCCACGCCCACTTATAACACACGCTGCACTGAAAAAATACCACGCCCACTTATAACACACGCTGCACTGAAAAGGGTCACGCCCACTTATAACACACGCTGCACTGAAAAAGTGCCACGCCCACTTATAACACACGCTGCGCTGAAAATGTGCCACGCCCACTTATAACACACGCTGCACTGAAACAGTGCCACGCCCACGCTGCACTGAAAAAGTGCCACGCCCAATTATAGCACACGCTGCACTGAAAATGTGCCACACCCACTTATAACACACGCTGCACTGAAACAGTGCCACGCCCACGCTGCACTGAACAAGTGCCACGCCCAATAATAGCACATGCTGCACTGAAAAATTTCCACGCCCACTTATAACACACGTTGCACTGAAAATGACCACGCCCACTTATAACACACGCTACAATGAAAAAGTGCCACGCCCACTTATAACACACTCTGCACTGAAATGTGCCACGCCCACTTATAACACACGCTGCATTGAAAAACTGCCACGGCCACTTATAACACACGCTGCACTGAAAAAATACCACGCCCACTTATAACACACGCTGCACTGAAAAGGGTCACGCCCACTTATAACACACGCTGCACTGAAAAAGTGCCACGTCCACTTATAACACACGCTGCGCTGAAAATGTGCCACGCCCACTTATAACACACGCTGCACTGAAACAGTGCCACGCCACGCTGCACTGAAAAAGTGCCACGCCCAATTATAGCACACGCTGCACTGAAAATGTGCCACGCCCACTTATAACACACGCTGCACTGAAACAGTGCCACGCCCACGCTGCACTGAACAAGTGCCACGCCCAATTATAGCACACGCTGCACTGAAAAATTTCCACGCCCACTTATAACACACGTTGCTCTGAAAATGACCACGCCCACTTATAACACTCGCTACATTGAAAAAGTGCCACGCCCACTTATAACACAGTCTGCACTGAAAATGTGCCACGCCCACTTATAACACACGCTGCATTGAAAAACTGCCACGGCCACTTATAACACACGCTGCACTGAAAAGTGCCACGCCCATTTATAACACACGCTGCACTGAAAAAGTGCCACGCCCACTTATAACACACGCTGCACTGAAAAGTGCCACGCCCATTTATAACACACGCTGCACTGAAAAAGTGCCACGCCCACTTATAACACACGCTGCACTGAAAAAGTGCCACGCCCACTTATAACACACGCTGCACTGAAAAAATGCCACGCCCACTTATAACACACGCTGCATTGAAAATGTGCCACGCCCACTTTTAACACACGCTGCACTGAAAAATTGCCACGCCCACTTATAACGCACGCTGCACTGAAAAATTGCCACGCCCACGTATAACACACGCTGCGCTGAAAATGTGCCACGCCCACTTATAACACACGCTGCACTGAAACAGTGCCACGCCACGCTGCACTGAAAAAGTGCCACGCCCAATTATAGCACACGCTGCACTGAAAATGTGCCACGCCCACTTATAACACACGCTGCACTGAAACAGTGCCACGCCCACGCTGCACTGAACAAGTGCCACGCCCAATTATAGCTCACGCTGCACTGAAAAATTTCCACGCCCACTTATAACACACGTTGCACTGAAAATGACCACGCCCACTTATAACACTCGCTACATTGAAAAAGTGCCACGCCCACTTATAACACACTCTGCACTGAAAATGTGCCACGCCCACTTATAACACACGCTGCATTGAAAAACTGCCACGGCCACTTATAACACACGCTGCACTGAAAAGTGCCACGCCCATTTATAACACACGCTGCACTGAAAAAGTGCCACGCCCACTTATAACACACGCTGCACTGAAAAGTGCCACGCCCATTTATAACACCCGCTGCACTGAAAAAGTGCCACGCCCACTTATAACACACGCTGCACTGAAACAGTGCCACGCCACTTATAACACACGCTGCACTGAAAAAATGCCACGCCCACTTATAACACACGCTGCACTGAAAATGTGCCACGCCCACTTTTAACACACGCTGCACTGAAAAATTGCCACGCCCAATTATAACGCACGCTGCACTGAAAAATTGCCACGCCCACGCTGCACTGAAAAAGTGCCACGCCCACTTATAACACACGCTGCACTGAAAAGTGCCACGCCCATTTATAACACACGCTGCGCTGAAAAATTTCCACGCCCACTTATAACACACGTTGCACTGAAAATGACCACGCCCACTTATAACACACGCTGCAATGAAAAAGTGCCACGCCCACTTATAACACACTCTGCACTGAAATGTGCCACGCCCACTTATAACACACGCTGCATTGAAAAACTGCCACGGCCACTTATAACACACGCTGCACTGAAAAAATACCACGCCCACTTATAACACACGCTGCACTGAAAAGGGTCACGCCCACTTATAACACACGCTGCACTGAAAAAGTGCCACGTCCACTTATAACACACGCTGCGCTGAAAATGTGCCACGCCCACTTATAACACACGCTGCACTGAAACAGTGCCACGCCACGCTGCACTGAAAAAGTGCCACGCCCAATTATAGCACACGCTGCACTGAAAATGTGCCACGCCCACTTATAACACACGCTGCACTGAAACAGTGCCACGCCCACGCTGCACTGAACAAGTGCCACGCCCAATTATAGTACACGCTGCACTGAAAAATTTCCACGCCCACTTATAACACACGTTGCACTGAAAATGACCACGCCCACTTATAACACTCGCTACATTGAAAAAGTGCCACGCCCACTTATAACACACTCTGCACTGAAAATGTGCCACGCCCACTTATAACACACGCTGCATTGAAAAACTGCCACGGCCACTTATAACACACGCTGCACTGAAAAGTGCCACGCCCATTTATAACACACGCTGCACTGAAAAAGTGCCACGCCCACTTATAACACACGCTGCACTGAAAAGTGCCACGCCCATTTATAACACACTCTGCACTGAAAAAGTGCCACGCCCACTTATAACACACGCTGCACTGAAAAAGTACCACGCCCACTTATAACACACGCTGCACTGAAAAAATGCCACGCCCACTTATAACACACGCTGCACTGAAAATGTGCCACGCCCACTTATAACACACGCTGCACTGAAACAGTGCCACGCCACGCTGCACTGAAAAAGTGCCACGCCCAATTATAGCACACGCTGCACTGAAAATGTGCCACAAAACCATTTGCAAATATCGTCAACAATTAAAGTATATCTTGTATAAAATCTTCGGATTTACTTCACCTATCGGAACCCAAATAACTCTGCACATAAAATTGTCAAGAGTCTTCACTTACGCCCGTGCTATGGGATGCAGGGCGGTCCATACAGACACAACGAAATAAACAAAACATACTGTCTCTGCGCATTTGGCTATAGCAGAATAGCGGTATGATGGCGCATTGAATCACATTGAATCACACGCTCTGCCTTGCGGTTGTTTTTTAAACAACTAACAAACTAACACCATTTTAAAATTATAACACGGGGCCCCGCTCCTTTTTCAGCGCACCAGATGACACGCTCAGCTCAACCATATATTAAATTAAAGGGACCCACCGGGACACCCCTCACACCCCATATTAAAGCTCGTGGGCTCTTCCCCAAATAATCCATCCAATCAATTCAATCAACGAAATAACATTAATTCATTATGTCCGCTTTTGCCGGGTTCAGACATGATTATTATTTTCTGTGTGCTATATCTCCAACAACAACAAACCGTGGGGTGAAGGAGAAGATCACTCGATCTTTTCGACCATCCCGGGCGCTTCGCGCCCATCTACTCACTCACATTTTAAAGAAATGGTTAAAAGGGCAGGCCAGGGTGAAAATTAGTACGACAGTCAATACACTGAAAACCCTATTTGAAGTATGTCATAGGCCCAAGGTCTCTCTCAGGGGAATATCGCATATTTCTGAAATACTACTCATCCATGAGTATTTAGTATAGGAAGGGTTAATAAAGGTTACAAATATTCCAATGGATTCGCCCAAATCATCCACGCCCTGTTCAGATGAATCTGTTGCGTCCATGCACTGTTTATATGAATCTGTTGCGTCCATGCACTGTTTATATGAATCTGTTGCGTTCATGCACTGTTTAGATGAATCTGTTGCGTCCATGCACTGTTTAGATGAATCTGTTGTGTCCGTGGCACTGTCTTTTGTCCTTCTTATGGAGTACATTGTGTTACAACGTAGAACTTTCGATTGTAGCCGACAGCCTTCTTAATTCAGATTGTTCGGATTTGGCATAATATTCCTCTACGGCATCCCTTTATTGTGGCAAATGGCTTCGGCATTGTTGATTGCCATAGCAAATTATGAGGACTGAGCCGTCAAGTTCCATATTGAAATAAATGCAATATTTGCAGATTGATCTATCCCTAATAAAAAGAACTTTAACCTTTTCATAATTGAACAGGGGTTTCTCTGATTCAGTTGTTGATTTGAATGGTCAATTAATTTTGGAGGGCTATTTTGATAATTATTTAATGATTTATCAATCTAGAGGGTGAATTTGGAAACATCTTCTCCCTAAAACCCTAAAATGTGCCACTTCTCTCTATCTTTGTTATAGGCCCACTTAATTTTCGAGTCGCCGATTATTTATTTTTTATAGTGCCTTTATATAGTGCTTAATAACAATCTATGCCATAAAATATGATTAATATAATTCATCACCATTTGGAACATCTGTGTCTCAGAAGGTGCCCATAGAGTAATAGAAAATAGCTGAAATCATGAAATCCCCCCCCCCATTATGGCTCCCAGAATGCAACAGAATTCAAACAAGTTTATTTTCAATGGAATGGGAATAACTCTATATCTAAATGTATAGAGTTATGCCCTTTCCATTGAAAATAATAGACTGTGCAGAAACATCAGCACAGAACAGACATCGTTTTCTCAACAAAAACAACATGTTCACAGTTTATTGCATTGAAAATGGCATATATCTCGTATATATTTTGAAGACCTCTGTCTGTCTGTCTGTTTGTCTGTCATTAATACAAATCTACGATTCTCGACCGATCGGGACGAAACTTGGTACGTGTGTGTAGTTTGACCAGGCAGTCGTCATTGTCGTATTGGCGAGCCCGTGCAGCGCATGCGCAGACGAGATCTCGGAAACGGGTGGAGCTATCGACTTGAAATTTGCTATGTGAATGTATCTTGCCCCGGATACGATTTTTATCGGGTCGCCGAGCCCGTGCGACGCAAGCTTCGCGCATGCGCAGTCCAGATCTCGGAATCGGGTGGAGCTATAGACTTGAAATTTGGTTTTTGAATAGCCCGGACAACGTCGGGCTCATCGGCTAGTTTTATATAATGTGATCTGGGCATTCGAAATTAAGTGGGCCTTTATTTATCCCTATTTGAAACCTGTTGGCTGGTCCCAGTGATAATAATACAAGTGCAGAAAACATTCATGTATAAGCCGGTTCACACCCCTCGGCCAAATCAAATCGCTTGAATCAATATTTCTTGTATGAATCTATTTCACTGCAGCCAAAATATAAACGAGAGCTAAAATTCACCATTATATTGGCATGAATTTGAGAGTAAGCTGAGAGAGAGGAAGGTGTGACATTCCAACATTACGTCACGACAATGATTGCACCAGTCACATTTGTTTGGAGTGTTTAATCCACAATAATCACTTTGTAATAATATTGAGAATATTCCACAATCTGCTCACATACAAAATCCAGGCAATATACTCATGTTTGGTTATATGGCGTCATGTGATTTGTCCGTCCGTCCATTAGCAGTTTTGGTTTCTGGATGATAACTTAAGTTTGGTTTATTTTATCAGAACCAAATTTGGTATGTGAGTTTTCCAGACCAAAATACAGGTCAAGATCGAATGTGGGTTCAATACGAATATTTTTTACTGACTTGTGGCTCTGTTCGACTTAGAATTTTCAGTATTTGATGTTTCCGGATGATAACTTTAGTTTGGTTTATTTTATCGGAACCAAATTTGGTATGTGAGTTTTCTGTTCTGCAACAATGATAAAATCTCCTGCAGCTGGCAGAAGTATATTTCTCAGACCACTAGCTGGTCTGGGCGGCATAGAATGATAAATGAACTTCATAAAGGTACAACAAACCCAATTAACATACCTTGTATTTTATATGTCCATTTGACTTATAAAATTCATTGTCCGCCCATAATAACATTTCCAATACTACAATTTAGTGTCACTGCCATTGTTTGTTTGTGTTCAATTCATAACAGCACACTGGGCGTATTTTGCCACACCCTGCACAGTTCTGGTGATATCACAACACAAACTTCCTGTGATGTGGAATAGTTTCTCTTCAGTCGGAATATCCTCCCATGGTCAATGAGCAATTGACTTCTGTGGTAGGAATATGTAGCACCACACAAGATTCCATAATATTTTAATGAATGGTAATTGATACCTAATCATCGTACTGAAAGTGGCTGAATTCTGTTTTCCTTGGGGTGTGAATTGGTTTATAAATATGTCATAATCCGCTTGGGCATCTGTACAAGAAATACAGACCGCAGCACTATGCGCCTTGGTCTGTATTTCTTGTACAGATACCCAAGCGGATTATAACTATACTTACATGGGGGCGTTCAGACAAATTGGCATAGAATGTTTTTTTTTTAACTCATCTGAACATTGAACCAAACCTCAGCAGGAATTCAGTTCAAAAGGGTTACGGGATTCTTGCAAGCCTTGAAATACTGCATATGTCATTTGCAGAATGAGGTCCCCAGAGGGTCAATTTAGTGAAACTATCCTGCAGAGTGAGCTAGCATCACCTAATTCACCTTCTGTGGGCCTCATCCTGCTGAGGTCTCAACTGCAATGGGAGATGAAGACAATGTACAGCTCATCAGTCACACACCATGTAATCCGACCAGGCCACTGTTCAGGAAAACTCAATAGTCCACTACAAGTTTAGTGTGCCGGTTATTCGCAGAATGAGGTCCACAGAGGGTGAATTATGTGACGCTATCCTGCATATCGGGTTAGCATCACTAAATTCACCCTCTGGGGGACCTCATTATGCTTAGGCCTTATCTTCTCTGGAAAGTTTCTTTATTATCAAATTTCTACAAAAAACTTAGATTCTATTTCTTTTTTAGTTTAGTTTCCCAAATTGGCAGACAACACATTGCATAATCGAAGTTCCCAATGGGTGAACATCACAATATTCAGGAAGCTCCAGTCCTGGAAGTGTTAATTAAATAGCCCGAATTTATGTGCATACATTATGGCACTATAATTTCAAAAAGGGGAAAAATGAACGAAATGAATTTGACAGGTGTTATATACTGACAGACGAAGCTATTGTGACTGATTACCAAATAGGGGTACTTCGGTCATCCCGATATTTCAGGAATAACCATTGAAAGAGTCAAAGAAAGAAAACAAACATTTTTTTGTCCTTAATTTAAAATTTATTTTCAGACAAGTATACAACTCTACATACAAGTAAAAGCACAAAAGTTTGTAAAACATTTCTAGCAAGAAATATTTCTACAAAATCATATTTACAATTCGTATGAGAAAACATCTCACTCAGTTGATTATGAAAGTCATACCTGCAAAGATTTAATTAAGTCAACTACATATACTAGATGTACTCATAATCAGTCATTTTAATCACTCTTGTTTCAATTTAAATGATGAGATTTCATTTCCCTGTTGATCAGAGAAATGAAATGTCAAATGTTCTGTAAGGTAAGAGTATGTAATTTCGGTACCTAATTCATCTAAATCTGAGTAGCCGCGACATTTTTGTCACATAATTTCACATAAAAACATGAACCCAAAATATTGTAATAATAACGACCAGTTGATTAACACTATTCTATTCAATTTGAAGTATGATGTTTTGTGAAAGTTACCCTCCTATGCCCTATTTTATGTGTTGCGATAGTTAGTATGCGATACGATTCTGGAACCACCATATATAACCGGCTTATATATGAATAATTATCAGTCTAGTATAATGAACTGCAGAGAAGCTGAAATTGGTGAACATCTCTAAGTTCACATAAAGACTACAAGACCCAAATTTCGGTGTTAATAGTCCGCACCTTCATACAGATTACACAATATAATCAGAACAATATGTAAAATAACACCAATGATGATTGGCTCGAACACAATCACGACAAAATTATTTCCAAATAATGAAATATTACATTAAATAACACTCCTTGGTTAGATATAAAACAAACTTGAAGATAATCAAAATGCTTTCAGTGGTGCAAATATCGCTGAAAAATCAAGTCTTTCTAATGCCCTCATGGTAATATCGGCATTTCCCAAAGCCCGAGGAGAGCCATTTGTCGAATTCCAGATTTTCAAAGCCCCCACAGGAATTCTATAAAATCTTCCATTGATAAGTTTGCTCCCCTTTAAGCTTGATCTGCACAAATGGCAGCAGATACAGCCTTATTTGTCTTCCGAATTCATCTGACATGCATCCTTATCCTGAGCACTGAATTTACACATACATGACTCACTTTAAACCGAGCGCTGAATTTAGACATACGAGACTCACTTTTATCATGCAGAGTCTTGTTGAATATTTTGATTGGGATTGTGGCCGTGCTCATTAATGAGGTTTCTTGTGAAGTGGTTGACTGTAATGATGCTAAGAATTGTTTATACAAGCCATGCTTACTCCATCATTCCATGTCAAAATCCTTATCAAACAATTGCAATATACAAAATGGCAAAAAGGGAGTTTCCATACATCTATAACCATTATCAATTTGTTTGACATCAAATACATTTTTTTTTTTTTATAAAATGTTTAGGCTAAAATGTTGAGTTTTCCTTGGTTTTCCTGAAAATTCAAAATTGGGCATGGATGAAAAAATAAAAACAAAGTTAATTTATCTTGCCTCATTACCAACTTGAGAATATGCATTGTGTTGGAAGTTACATAAGAAATTATGAGATCATAACTTTCTGAAAAGAAATGCAACGACCGACTGAATTCTATCTTAAATGCATACCGGTATATAGCTTCTTTTTTTGTCTTCATCTTTAAATAATAATGACTGTTTCATTAGGAAATATAAACAAGAATATAAAACTGTGTCAAAAAGGTGTTATCTCCAGTCTGATAATTTGAATGACAATGTTAAAATGTTTAAACATTGTATGTGACTTTAAAATAATAGAGCTATCATTACATCTTCAATGACAATGTTAAAATGTTTATCTGAACATCGTATGTGACTTTGAAATAACATAACTCGCATGTGACTTATACCACAACTTGTCCAATGTTTTAAAAGTTCTAATAATTAGTTACAGTTAAATAACTTTGAAAAAGATTCTCATCTCAAAAGAATAAAAAATCTTTGCACCACATTATATGTATTACATGCATTTATTGAAACAAAGTGAGGGAGGGGGTAATCATGGCATCATTCCTAGACTTATATCAAACAGTGTTTTATATAACCTACAAAGCTTGGATCAGTACTGATATAATTATACCCCATAGCTTGTGTTCCAACAACTTTACTGTTCAGCCTACGCATGTGAGGAGACAAATACTCAGTCTATTGGAAGACTTTACACATAAAATTTCAACGAAAACAAATTCTCCACAACTATTGTCCATGCACAACAGATTTTCTGACTTGAAATAAGAAATTAAATAGTATTTCGTGCCATATTTCTTTGAAAATAAACTGATTAACATCTCAAATTTAATTCTAATTCAACGAGGCAAATCTAACTGAAATTCAACCAGATAAAAACTTTCAAGAATAAAGCTTAAATTGTTAGTCATATGATGCAGAGCGAAGAGAAGGAAGTTGCTACTTGTTCATACACATGTATATAATGGGGGAGGTTCCTGCTATACGATACACATGTATATAATGGGGACTTTCCTGCTATACGGTGCACATGTATATAATGGGGGAGGTTCCTGCTATACGATGCACATGTATTATGTTGCATAGTTCTTATCAGAATTATTAAAGATACGGATGGCCTTCGCGATGGGTATTGTTGTTAAAATAGTCACACCCATTACAATTGCCACCAAGGTGTTTACAAGATACCCTCTCCTAATAAAATTGTCATTGTGTAGAGTGTTTTGCTTATTGCTCACTCCTTAATTATGTGCTGTATATAAACAAACGTTCGGCTCACACAAAGTGTTGTGGAAAATATTGCATCCATACTAGCATTATACTCTACTAGTACTATTACTATATTCTTGAGGAAATATTCATAATTCAGTAATTGTTACTTCTAAATTATAACCTATAACAAAGGCCATCCGTGCCTTAATATATATTAGAGACTACGAGTCTGAGGTTAAGCTGAGGTTAAGCTGAGGTTAAGCTCAGTATGTGTTCATTGCTTCATTTGTTCGTAAACAAATAATTATGCCTGCCAATGCTGAAACGTTTGAGAATTTATGTTCATACCATGCTTGGAAAGCTTGTGCGGGGAAACATGGGGATCTCCTCTGCATAGAATGCAGACACACAAGAAATTATGCTCTGTATTTCAGCCCCTATTAAGTGGCATTCAGACGACAGTCAGGAACCAGCCTAGAGGGCACATGGGAGAGGACCAGCATAGAGGGCGACTTGGGAGACATATTCTCCGTAAAATGTGCCACTTCTCCCTATTTTTGTCCCACGTAGAAGTGACTTCTCTCTCATATATCAGTATGTATATGTCACAACAGCATATTTAAAGTTATTTACTCTTCATAAATTTTATTTAAACGTGAGAGGTAAAAACATTATACAAACACATGGTCTGAAGAGCTTTTGAGCGACTGATTATAATGGTTATTATAAATGGACTCATGTTACATGATACTTATGGGATCATAGAAAAGTGGTGGTGGGGTTTAAATTGAACTTCAGTCATTGTTACTTCTTCCTGATAACAGTCCACTTCACCCTAATAACCAAACAGGGACAAGTGACTTCTCCCAATTTGAAACCACTAGATTGGTCCCTGCACTGCGTTGACACTATTTTTTGCTAAAGTTGAGCTCAAGCCTACTGGAATACTATTAAGAACTTAGCCCTGAAAATATTATAACTGGATAGTGAAACTGTTTTAAAACCCTTTGAGTACCAGGGGGCGATCTCATTGGCCCTAAACCTACAAAATAAGTCTGTATAAAGAATATAAGAATAAATTATTAAAATTGTAAAAAAAAAAAATTTAAAACAAATTGTTAGGCCAATGCATTCTCTTATATATGCGAGGCGACCTATGGTCGACTTGCATATATAAGAGAATGCATTGGCACAGGGTATATGGGTTGATACAAAAATCGGACCTGGCACTGAAAGGGTTAAAAACATTATTTTATGCGTATTTCAGTACTTCAAATTGACATTTCAGTACTCCTGTCTGAAGGTGACACTCAGTATTTACTGGCCAAAATTCCAACATCAGCTGTTAAACTTCATTTCCTACATCAGATCTACATGAACATAGAAGATATGCAAACATAAATATTCTGTCTTTATTCACGCCAAATTAACCCTTTCAGTGCCAGGTCCGATTTTTGTATAAACCCATATACCCTGTGCCAATGCATTCTCTTATATATGCGAGTTGACAATAGGTCGCCTCGCATATATAAGAGAATGCATTGGCCTAACAATTTTTCATCATTTGTTATTATTTTTTACAATTTTAATAATTTTTTCTTATATTCTTTAACAGACTTATTTTGTAGGTTTAGTGCCAGGGAATCTTACGTTTTTCATGGGCATCAAAATTATTACTATGAATACTTGGTGATAGTTTTGAGTTATAACATGCCCCTAAGGTTTTATCCAGTTTGTTTTTAAATTCGCTACAGCATGCTTAAGCATACCCAATAAAATCTAAAAAAAAAAATAATTTATTTTTTAATATTTTTAGGGCCGATTTTACAGACCGTAAATTAGGGCCGATGAGATCGGCCCCTGGCACTGAAAGGGTTAAAGAAATATTATGGACTTACTTCAGTGAATAAAACCGATAAGTTAGTAACCAATCACTATCTCAACTGGAAGAATGTCGTAATCAATTAAAACTATCAAAACTTCCAACCACCATCAATTGTTCATTACAGAGAACACACCATTTGAACTATGCACAAATGTAAATATTTACTAATTTAATCGGGACGCTTTATTGGGCAAAAACATTATAGCAATGATTCCGCAAACAATAGTCACTGTATGATTTTTGTTTATAACTACATGCATGACACTGTTTTTTTTTACTGTTTTGATGTTAAATTTATGAAATTACTTATTTTGGTGAGATTCAATGTTATTCCATTCTGAACACTTACATGGAGTGTTTCACGTCACTTTAAACATGGAAATTATTCCACCAGCAGATCTATGGCATATAATTTACATATATGAATGTCGTTGTGCATCGCCAAATTGGACATTAAATCATGAATTAATTTTGTTGAGTAAGACTAGACTGTGCATTTGTACACCCAGCAGAGTGATTCACAACACTATAAAATCTCCAATACTAGCAAATATTATATATTTACAAACACATGTAATTTATAAGAGAATATAGTTAAATTCTGAGAGTTACAGAATTAACCCAGTCACCAGGCCACACCATAACGTTCCGTTAGTTGTTCAGCTTCATTATGATAATATGATAAATTTGCAATGCAAGACCAATTGGACCATGTTACATGCAGAAAAAAACAACAATAAAATCATGAATGCTTCTCTACACAGTTATGTCAAGCATTCGTAATCACGGAGATATTCTTAACATTGAGACAGAAGCAGAGATAAGGGAGCTCTGAACAAAGCTACTATACTTGGGTTACAGATTGGCACTCAACATTAAGAACCGATCAGTCTACATCGTAAATCTAAATGTGAGAATAATAAATCTTGTATATGAATTTTTCAGTAACAACATTACTTACAAACATGTATATACAAATAAGATGAGGTTATGACAAGCAATGAAATTATTTAGGTTCTGTGAACGAACACTTACATGTATATATCAATTAGTGCAAATTTTGGCATTAAATACAGAAATGGTTTGTTCAACTAATAGGCTATGGAATTGATGCGTTTACAGTGGAAATGATACGTTTATACACTGTACAAACAGATCTAATAATTATTCAACTAGATTGCATGACTTCTATTTAATATATTATTTACTTGAAAAACTCGAGGAAATATAAATGCCTCTTATCAATGAACCAACTTATTTCATCTAAAATTTCCTTAGAAAGCATGAACTCCATTCTGTCTGTATTTTTCTTGCTTTGATGTAACAGTGTTTACATACTTATTCATAGAGGTCTATCTTTTTAAATATGCACAAAATGAAAAGAACTTGATGTTTCTAATAACACTTTTGAAAGCTTCATTTGGCCTAGTATAGAATTATAAGATACAGGGCTGGTCATTCAGAAAAAATATCTTCTATATTCTATGAACTACTCACAATATTAAATGGAGTCTTGTCAGTCAGATATAAATAAGATATGTCGATTCTATGAACTACTCCCAATATTAATGGAGTCTTGTCATTCAGATCTAGATAAAATATATTGATTCTAAGAACTACTCGCAAAGGAGCCTTGTATAATAAACAGTGTTACTTGGTCAGATTATATATTACATTAAATGAATACATTATTTGATTATATAATTACTGAAAATCTGACTAATAATTTCTGATATTCAATTATTGCACTCAATAAACTGTATTGACAAATATCATTCCACCATTATAAGTCAAATAATTAAAACACTGACAATTCATTTACTTTGACATCTAAAATGATGAGAACTCTGTTAATGAAGATTGTTCCTTACAGTGCATGCTGTATCATATCTGCTAATAGAACCATATTCTAAACATTCCTGCTTCAACTGTAAACATCACACTCACTGAATCATATGGGTTGGCAATTAAATTTCATAGCACTATGATCACTCTTAACTTAATATGGCAATAGAGAGGGAACACCAACGTGGGTTCCTTATTTACAAAGTATTAAGTGTTTAGAAATAAGTATTAATTTCTACCTAATGGAAGGGATTTCCATAAATATTGTATAAACCCGAGCAGTATAACTACACAATTATAGAAATGATAAGGTCGACTAATAAAGCACAGCTTATAGATGAATTGAGTGCCAATGATAAACTTAACAATGGATTTCATTTTAAAATGTCCTTGAGACTATCTATGTATTATGCGTAGGTTTACCAGAATAAATTCATTGTCACTTCTTGGTTGGTTAACTGTTGTTTATATTCAAATGACCCAGAAAGTCCTAATTCTTGAGTTATGTTGATACTGGATGTCAAGAACTATTAAAAACATTTAAAATATCATTGAAAGAGTGAATGCAGAGAAAGAATTTACCAGACTAAATTCAATGAATTTACTTCACATCTTGATAAACTGATGTTAATATTTCACATATCTCATAAATTCTTAATTAATGAGGTAATGTCTCATTAGTGACATAATGTCAGACAGTACTGAACAATTTGCAAATATTGAAAGAGTGAATACAGAGAAAACATTTACGAAGGTAAATTAATTGAATTGACTTCACTTCTTGGTGAACTTGTATGTATTTATATTTAAGAAACCTCTTAATTTCTGCTTGGATAATAACACAAAGTACTGAATATTTTGCAAATGTTATTGAATAGAAAGCAAACTCTGAATATAATTCATTTAGCTCAAATTCAAATGGAGATATTGTTGATTTGAAATATAGTTATGTATATTTCAACTTCCAGTATAACATACAGAAGTGGACTTTCTCAGAAACCCTTTTGTTCATAAGCTCTAATAAAGAATAATGCAAACAAGATTCTATTGTCTTATTGAACAAGTTTAACTTCAAATTAGTGCAGGTTAAGTTAAATGTCTGAATGTGAAGAGATCTGTCCTAATAATTAATGATCAACTGTTCAGTATTTACATTAAGAACACTGTACTGAGGTAAAAACACTTCATTCAGGACAACTTATAAATAAAATTCTTACTGATACTGAGTTCAATGCTCTCAGATCACTGGTATATAGGTAGCATGATCTTATGACAAGATTAAAATGTCAATCAATAATTAACGAACCAATCACGAAGATCCGACGGAACATTTTTGGATGTTTGTTCTTCACTATATTTTGCAGCATAATTGGTTTTCTTTCATGGAATTCAAATCTGTTACATGCATCATCCATTCTTAATCCAGACATAATGCTGAAAACCCCTCCATTCATGTTACCATGACAACAGTAGGAATTATCCATGCTGAAAACCCCTCCGTTCATGTTAACATGACTAAAGTAGGAATTGTCCATGCTGAAAAATCCTCCATTCATGTTGCCATGACTACAGTAGGAGTTATCCATGCTGAAAAAATCCCTTAAAACCACACCAAGTTTCCTTCAACATAACCACCCAGCTTTGACCTTCATACATGTATAGCCCTGGCTTTACAGAATATCCCATCATTTTTGTTAGCTATATCTACAAAATATTACAGAGTTCCCACTCATTTCTCCAAATTTAAGTGCTATTCAAGCACTTTCATGGACTGCAGTGATAAATTTCAAGGACAATTCTAGTTGACCATTATATTTTTATGCTATCCTAAAACGGCCTGCATACATTCTTCCCATATGAACATTTTTGTTTTCTTATAATATTGAAAGAAACAGTGGAAAATACGGCTCAAAGAAAATGATCACATAAATTTTTTATAAGGATTTGAGAGAAATGCTTGTTAAAAAAAATCTCAATTTGATTAAATTCAAGCACTTTTCAAAGGGTGATGGGTGAAAATAAGTACTATTCAAAGAAGAAAATGAATTTAAGCACTTTTCAAGTAAGGGTCTGATATTCAAGTACTTTTCAAAAGAGTGGGAACCCTGTATCAATCCATTCCCCTTGCTGAAATGTTCCCTGAAATATTCCCATTTCACCCTCTGTTGCACCAGGATGGAGAATCTTGGGTCATACAAATAACTTTGAGCGAGTATTTATAGATCACAAAATTTCGTTTACTTTTAAAGAAGTGCTTAACTACACACATGTAATGTGTTAATCGTTAATGTTTTTAATGACCAAGAGAAAATATTTTCATCCTTTGAATTAGATATATATCACCTTCGAGCAAGGATAATTGCAATCTTTATGTAACAGCAAGACAACATCTTCTCAATGAACAGAAACATATTTAAAATATCCTTATCGACTGACTTTACTTATATATTAATGACTAATATCTAGATAATAATGACTGACTGATTACAAAAGTTTTACGCCCTTAGAAAATAGCGAGAATATCAAGTAAGTAATCTCTTGTCTAAAAATTTAAAATAGTACGACAAAGCGCACTATATTATAGTAGGCAGGTTCAGATGTGACTAAGTTAAAATAAAACATTCCAAATTCTATTATAATCCAATTATTACTGAGCTAAAATCAGATGGCCGCCACATAGTGTAAGTTATTTCACACAAATTGTGGTCTCATATAATTAAGACTATATTAAGATGGGGCAGTCCAACTTTCTTCTCATAAAATTTTAGGGATGCTGGTGGTTCTAGATAGTCTAGATAAATCCCAGCAAATTGATTTAGAAATAACAAACTGAGAAAAAGATAGGTGAGAAACCAGCATAAGTTGGCGAGAATAAGATCACCTTCCTAGGTGACAGGTACCGATCGCACTAGAATCTACTCGTCACCCAGATACAGTGACATTTCGAGCCCCGATAAATACTATTAAACTAATCTTGTTTAGAAAACAGAATGATGTTTGGTTTCACTCAGCTTCACTATAGAATTTATAGTTTGTTGAAGCTTGAAGTACGAAGTTTGATGCAGTCACATCTAAGCTGCCTACTAAGTTAAATAAAGCTAGTGGTATGACCGCGATTCTCCATCCCGATAGAAGCCATACAACTCCAGACTCGATGCTGAAATTAACTGAAAGTCTGTAACTTAGAATCTAGGAGGGCGCTGGCCAAATGGGGGCCTATGCCCGGGAAACCTCCCTCGACCAGGCGGACCACCCCGAGGTGGAGGACCTCTGGGGTCAAACATTGGCCTGGGTGGTCCGTCAAACCTTGGGGGACCCCTGGGGCCTCCTCTCATTGGGGGACCACCTCGGTCGTTGAAATGGGGTGGAGGGAAAGGTGGTCGTCCCCTCATGTTACCTGGAGGAGGAAAACGCCTATCGGGGCCACCGGGGGGAGGACCGCGATGCCGAGGCATGCCACGGGGGAAGTCGTCTGCCGCCGAGAACCTTGGTTGCGGCCTGTTGTGCATGGGATGCGGATGGTCGTCGTGATTGTCCCTCTGATGTGGTGGCGGTCGGTTGCCGCCTCCTCCACCACCGAAGTGTTCAGGCTTCTCTTGTTTAATTGGTGGATGCGGCTCAGCTGATGGAGTCCTACTTTCGTCCTGCCCGTTGTTAACTGGCTCTTCATCCCGTTCCGGACCGTCTCCTGGTTTATCGTTCTTCTCTTCTGCAATTTGTTTATCGAGCTCGGCGATGTCCGGTTTCTCATCCCCCGGAGTATCCCACTTGCTCTTTCTTCTCCGCTTCCTCTCAGCTGGTCTGTCATCCGATGAGTCGATGCTTGATGACGGAGTGGTCTCTTTAGGACTCTGCTCATGACTAAGAGGTTCCCTATCCATGCCTTGCTGCGCGAGATGTGGTGGAGGTGGCTGGAAGCTTTGTTCCTGTTTCCACGGAGGTGGTCCTCTGTTGTCTTCCCTATCCTGTTGCCCATAGTTACCAGGCTTGTTTATCTGATCTGATGGCGGTCCTTGCCGGTTTTGTTGCCAATCATTTCTGCTGTCTAACTCTCTTCGATCTTTATTCTGATTCCAAGGCTCTTGACGCCTTCCATCATCTTGACGCCTTCCATCATCTTGACGCCTTCCCTCATCTTGACGCCTTCCATCATCTTGACGCCTTCCATCATCTTGACGCCTTCCATCTTCCATCTTCCTTCCATCTTCTTGACGCCTTCCATCATCTTGACGCCTTCCATCATCTTGACGCCTTCCATCATCTTGACGCCTTCCTTCTTCTTGACGCCTTCCTTCATCTTGACGCCTTCCATCTTGTTGCCAATCTCTAGAGGATTGTGATGGACCGCTTGGCTTTGAACCAGACTGCTGTCTCTCGAAGGACTGACTAGTAGATCTGCCATCAAATTGTCTCCCTTGATCGTAAGTTGTCTGTTCCTTTGGTGGACCTTGCTGAGGAGGTGGCTGTTGCTGAACACGTGACTGTGGTGACTGTTGCTGCGGCGGAGGCCAACTAGAACTCTGTCTCGACTCCTCATGCGGTTTGTTGATGTCTCGCTGATTATTGAAATCACGACCAAACTCATCGCCAAATCGATCACCGCTCCTAAAGTTATCAGCTGCAGACGACGAAGGAGGTGGCGGAGGAGGGGCCCGAGGAGCACCACCCGCAGAACCTGGATCCATGAACCTTTGAGGGGGAGGAACAAATTGCCCTGGCGTAGCACCTTGGGGTGCGAACTGCTGACCAAACTGCTGTGGCAATTCCGCCCTGGGAGCTACCTGTACTTGGGCTTGCTGCTGAAACTGAGTACCAGGGGGAAATTGTTGAGCATTTTGCGGCGGAAACTGACCACCAGCTACAGCGAATACCCCATAATTCCCATATTCATTCGGATTCCATTTCTTCTCATCTTTAACTAAATTTGGATCCGCGGCTTTAGCGGCGCGGTCTGCTTCAGACTCCTCATATTGTTGTGCAATAAATGCTAGGGCTCCGGGCCCTGACTGATCAGCTTTCATATCTTTTTTGGGCATTCCCCTTGAATCTGATGCCTGAGGGGCCAAATTATGGGGCAATCCTGCTAGTTGCTGGGCCTGTAGGCTAGCCAGCTGGCCAGGTGCCAGGCCGTGAGGTGGAGGAGGGAATCTTTGCTGATAAACTCCCGGATTTCCAGCCTGAAATTGAGTCTGAAACGAGATAATAACTTTCATAAATATCCCTAGCACAAAACCAATCATTTAAGGTCCTGTCTCAGTAACGTGCATGTGAATTAACTCTTTGGTTGCCAGGTTCCTCATTCAGTTATAAACCCATACTGTAATACCAGGGATCTGCTATTATCCATATAACCTAATTTTCTTACTTCTAGGTAAACATATAAAATATCTTTTGTTTATATTGATTTATTATCACAGTAGTTTTCTCCAAGTAATGAACAAAATTGTCAGAAAGGTTTATTAATAGTGGTATTTGAAACTATTTTGAGAATTCAGATGATACTCTGGATAGTTAGCTAAAAATATTATAATTTTTTCCAATTTTATTTTGGGAAAACAACAAAATTTATACAAGACAAGGTGAAGAATTTTACGCAGGAATAGTGCCACCGCACACGCTGCGATTAAAATCGTAAGTGGGGAAAATCGCAGGAGGAAGCATCCAATGTGCATGCCCACGACAATATCGTAGCCAAATCGTAGCAATCAAGCACTGTTTGATTTTACCAGGAAAATCGTGGCGTGACTTTGGCAACGCGAGCGATCGTAGCTGTCACATGACCACTGTCGCACTGGTCATGTTGTAAATACCACGAAAATCGTAGCTGCAAAGATCGCAGCACCGTAGCGTCTGCGGGCAAGCTATGATTTATCCACCTACGATTTTCCCCACTTACGATTTTAATCGTAGCGTCTGCGGTGGCACATAGGCAGTGAATACTTCTAACAAAACACTAATTACAGACAGATATATACAAAATTGAGCTGAAGGAAAAAAGTATTTTCTGTAGCAAATGTACCTGTCTACAATATCCCTGATACTAAATTATATCTGTTTAAAGTGTCCATAGCTACAGTATCGGAGTATCCCTGGTACTAAATTATAGGAGTAGGGCTGGCACCAAAGAGTTGTTTCCAGTTTTACAATATGATTAATTAAATCGAAGAACGTGCTACTTGGAATAATTCATCAATTTTAAAATCAATGACTAACATTTTGTAAGCAAGATGCTGCTACATGTAGATGTAATTTAAAGTCATGTTGTTTTATAAATTGAACTAAAGGGTCTGGCAATTTCCAACTTGAAAGATGGCATCTTTAGTAATATGACCAAATGTCGACCAGACCAGATCAGCGTAGTTATTGCTGCGTACAAATGGGTAACATGTTCAAGCAGACAGTCATAATAAAGCCATAAATTTAATAAAATAATGCTATGATCCATTTTTTGTCACATATGATCTATTATACCAGAAATATAATTTATCTCCCTACATTCGGAACACAGCCTTAGTGGTTGTGATATTTGTCTTGTTACCCTTTGTTTATGTCACATGCATGTAACTGAGAAGAGAACCTGTATTAAAGAGGCCACTATTAATTAAATCATTGTTTGCCCATTCCCTACCTACTGCTAATGTTAAAAATTTGGGTAGGTATGTTGTTTAATATATATTTTTTTACTTTCTTCGTTTTCGACAAGACCCCAAACATCGGTTAAAGTCGGGATATATTTTCAAGTTTGATTTGAGTTGAGGAACATCTCAATGTGCCAATCCCGATCAATACATGGCCATTTCATTTTGAAAAGAAACGAGAAATTTTTCACGCACATTGAAACAATGAAATTGGAGCTGGAGCCTCCATCAATTCTTATATATATATACAATGAAAAATATTTTAAAACATATTATTTTACAACTCCATTTATAATACATGTAGTAATTATACATTTCTTCATAGAAACTGATTACTTTCTTAAAAATTACATCAATTTTGTGAATACATTTATATTGTTGGCAGAACAATATTATAAAAATATAATAAAATAAAAAAAATTCTTTGTGATACTGATAATTTGTCCCGAGAAGGCTTTTTAATTAATGGGTAGACAGGGAGTCGGCAAACAAACAAAATTTTAATTTTGGCCTGAGCAATAAGAAGCATGCAAAGACAACAATGGACAAAACATAATTCTTCTTTGACTCCAGGGTCGAACAGGCAGATGACCAAAAGTAACCCAATGAAACAAGATGGATTTGAGTAAGATTTGAAGACAGTGTGTCTTCATGTTAGACTAATGGTGGTTACATATACAAGATTGGAGAGTTGGTGTGTGATGTTATTGTAAGCTGAACTTCATCTGTTATTATAGAGTGGAGACAAAACAAATTGATAAATTAGTTAACCCTTTACCCAACAGAAAGGCCCTGTGCCAATGCATTCTCTTATATATGCGAGTCGACCATAGGTCGCCTCGCATATAAAAGAGAATGCATTGGCTTAAAATGGTAAAAAGTGTTTTTTTTAGGCCAATGCATTCTCTTATATATGCGAGGCGACCTATGGTCGACTCGCATATATAAGAGAATGCATTGGCACAGGGCATAACTGTAACTATCACAATGTGGTCAAGGAGCCGGTTCCAATGATATCCATATTTGTATGGTTTTATTGAGACAGACCGAAGATATTTTAGGCTGTTGAAGCTTTATTTGGCCGGTTTTGGCCGGTTTGTTGGGTAAAGGGTTAAACTGACATGGCTCGTTTGAACCCCAAAATTATGTATATATAACGTGTTTTGTTTCTTATATTTTTCTAGAAATTTGAGATTGTTTCGTTGGTGCCGATTAATTTTTTTTAAATCAGCGGTCTCATAAAAAATTGCACCTTTAGTCCTTAAGATAATTTAGAAAATCGAGAGCTGTCCACTCTGAAAAGTTTATGGTACATGTACTACATAATTTTGATGATTAAAACGAAGAGAAAGCCGTGCGTGAAGTTTTTAAAAATAATTTCATGTTAAGATAACGCAATATACCTTTTCTGGACATTCCGTTTCCGATTCCAGAATTCCAATGAATGCAAATAGCACCGTATACGGGGCCCATACATTGTGTTTGAAGATGTATTTTTTATGACTTCAATGCGTATTTCTGTAATGCTCGTAGAAAGGTTGTTCAGGTTATTATCAACCTATTTCGATACTCAGAAAAATTCCAAAGTGAATATTATTAAGTGTATTTGGAAGCGCAAACCGCCATGTGGCTCGATTGGATTCTATGAAGTATATAATGTAATGATATATTCTTGATATTATGACTCCCATCCATACATTTGTTGGGATATTCAGATTATATTGAACATATCTGAAAAGCTTTGCAAATGAATGGATGGGAATTGACAAATACCAATCAGTGAGTACCTAATTATTATAAAGTGCTGACCGATGTTGGTATCAAAGCAGTGTGATAAAAAAATAATTTGTTAGGAAAATTGGAATCACTTCTAACTTTCTATTTTCCCTGATAAGGTGAGTTACCTTTGAATGATTATAAATGTATATCAACTGAATAAAATGAAACACATAATCTGGAAAAAGTGTTGCAAAGTTGAAATTATTTCTGACAACATGAATCTATTTATAAAAATAATACCATTTTCACAAAATTTTGGATCCAAACCCTCAAGTCAGTACCGCAACTGTTATTGTAAATTATATGCATTGAATACTACGATAATGCACTGTCAATAACAGTGTTTCAATAACAGTGTTCAGAAAGTCACTTGATTCTGAAAGAGAATGTGAGTAATTATTTCTTTTGGTTCAGTTCTGTCTAAGAGAAAATATAAATTGATTAATAATTCTATTGAACGTCATTAAATTTCTTGACTGATATGGATTTCTGAATTTCGTTCTGTATTTGTCATGCTGACAAACATGAGGTTAATCTATTAACTATTAACACTCAGTAATGACTCAAATAGTTTAAAAACTAAATAAATTAACATCTAATGATTCAGATTCAATTCAGCTAATAATGTAGCAGATTCACGCCACCAATCCTTAACCACAGCAGAATTATGGGTAAATTTTCAGGATTTAGTCTGAAATATGGCTTGTTGCCATTCATCGGAAAGCTCTCGCCGAGAATATATGGTGCCGGACATTTGCAGAATGAGGTCCCCAGAGGGTGAAATTAGTGATGCATAACAAAAATCTATTAATACTCTGGAGCTTTATCTGAGTCCAAAATATTGACTCCGATTCAGAGTATAACCCACAGTTGGGATATGTTGCATACTATAAATATATAGCGTAAGATAGATTTGACCAAGATTCATGAAATTTAGTAACCAAAAGCTACTTTGGAGCCATTATGTTATATTTGTCTCAAATAATTAATAGATTTTTTATTAAGATACTGTGATCTATAGGTAAACTTGCAGGAACAAGCCATGGATATAGTGTGTCTGAGGATTGGCAGAATGAGGTCCCCAGAGGGTGAATTTAGTGACGCTATCCCGCAGAGTGGGCTAACATCACCAAATTTACCCTCTGAGGACCTCATTCTGCTTTGGCCTCATCTTCTGGGAAGTATCTATAGTCTTAAATTAACATTTTTAAGTAAAGTTACTTTTTTCCGCTTCTGTTCAGTTTCTATATCTTGCAGAAGATAAATTGCATAATCGGGGTGCCCAATAAACATCACCAACTGGGGAACTTCAATCTGATCCTAGGTCTCCCATAGCAGTTGAGGTCTAAGCAGAATGAGGTTGCCAAAGGGAAAATTTAGTGATGCTAGCCCACTGTACGGGATAGCATGACTAAATTCACCCTCTGGGGACCTCATTCTGCATATGTCCAGAATACTAACTGCTGAAATGAATAACAACTCAGTCACGGAATAAGTTGAGAAAACCTAAAACAAGGTTTCAGTTAGAGATCAAGCTAAGGGCAAGCTTAGGAATATAAAATGTGGAAAATATATGTGATAAATAAATTGCAAATTCATGCAATGAACAAAACATAAATTATAACTAGCACAAAAATGGTGCAGCATATTCAAAGTTTTGTATAAAGGGCACATTTATTTATCTATTATCACACGTGCAATTATGTCATCATCTTAAACTACAATGGCGATTGCTAACTTGACATATTGAGCAAATAAATATTATTATTTGTTACCCTTTTAATTTTGTTTCTACAATTGAGACATATGGAGTATAATTGTACATATCGTACAAAGACGAATCATATCATATGAGGAAAGATACGAATTGTAACGTATCATGCGGCTACATGTATTGACCTATTTTTTTTTCATGTTTGGAGTGGGCCACAAAATACTGTTTATTTTGAGCAATACAACTAACACTGCTATAATAATCCCCCCACAATGCTCTCACTGTATCTCATAATTATTATAAATCTAACTCCAAACCATTAACTGAACCACATATAGCAGCAAACGGCATTCAATATGATGGAATTGGCAAATTGTATAAATAAGTTGCATCAATCAGGTATGTGAGCACCTTTTAATCAAATTAGCTGCAATAACCTAATTTTCATGATCATTTTATAATAAAGTTATCTAACTGAATTTTGCTATCTTATCCCGGACCTGATCAATTTGTAAAAGATAACAGAATCATCTTATCAACCCTATCTGATGATGATTAATACCATCAAGTCTTATACCTTTTCTTCGATATATAATTTTCAACTAACGAATATAAAAAAAAAAAAATCTCCCAAACCCCACACACCTGTTGTATTTATAATTCTGTGCATTCATTAACTATTTTTTGTTAATAGAACATTCACAAACCTCACTCACATATTATACCTACTCGGTTCTACTAGTAATCATTCATCATATCGACCAGATAGGTGCCTATAAATATGAACCACCTTTTGTACCATAGCCCTAACAATGCCTTTAAAAAATTCAGTCTGCACACGATGCACGTAACACAAAAACAATCCCAAATAATTTTCTGTCTACATCCTATAATCTGACACAACATTCAGGGGTGATAGGAAGAGTCAGTCATGACTAAATCACCCTTACAATATACATGCCCATATTATTTGTATTTGTACTTTTCATGTTTAAATTATAAATAAAAATTATCCTATCCTATCCTTCCTTGAAAGAGAGATTGTTGATACATAGAGACAGTGAAAACAGAATAAATAATTTGGGTGTGAGTGTTTTTATGCAGAAAGAAACTCATGCCTTTAGTTCTGACAAACAACAGTCATAGGTTTAACATTTTGTTGATATAGATAAAATGGATGTGTGGCAAGCTAAGCAAGGAGAACAAAAAATAATAGCTTGGAAATAATAATTCACAATGTGGGAAGGAATATTTCATTGTTAGTTGACAAAATAAAAAATACAAACACAAAATATTTTTGAATGATAACAGGCAAAATATTTTTGCAAGCAATAGTTCTAATGATTGAGAGCATGCAGTAACGTGGTAACCATGACAATCTCTGAGTTCCAGTTCGAGGAGTCAGCTATAACACTTGATAGGTTACAACAGAAAATCAAATAATAGATAGCGTTAGAAGAGAAGACAGGCAATTACAGGTAGTACATAGATCCTAGATCATTCACTCATGGCAGATTTTCATAATTAAGGAATTCACTCAGCAATTAATGGTAGCACCTGTTACTTTATGATAGCACCTGTTACTTTATGATAGCACCTGTTACTTTATGGTTGCACCTGTTACTTTATGGTAGCACCTGTTACTTTATGATAGCACCTGTTACTTTATTTAGCTGTTAATGCAACAATAATAAAGTAGCCTGGTTTACGAACATTTAGGTTTGAAAAAAGTAGTTGGAGGAGGGGGGATAAAATAAAATTAGACCTCACCACCACAATTGACAAATAACAAAAGATTTTTTAATATGACTAGAATTATAAAAATAAAGTGAGGTATTTTTTCCCCATAAAATTACAATTAATGGAAAAAAAGCTGAAAGCTATCAAATATATTTCTTCACCATCATGTTTTATATTTTTACAATGTTGAAGAACAGTTGAAGGAAGGGAAAACGCTTCTATAAATAAATATTGAATTTATATCAATATTTTCTTATACAATGCGATAATCAATTGGGACATTTTTAGTCATTATTTTTAGAACAGACCATGATGAATCGTTCAGGCGACCTCAGATAGAGATAGAATTCTCCTGCTTGCTATGCTCCTCGTGTCCAAAAATGTACCAAATTGATCGCATGTATACCAGAAAATTTGAAATAAAATCAATATTAACCCTTTACCCAACAAACCGGCCAAATAAAGCTTCAACAGCCTAAAATATCTTCGGTCTGTCTCAATAGAACCATACAAATATGGATATCATTGGAACCGGCTCCTTGACCACATTGTGATAGTTACAGTTATGCCCTGTGCCAATGCATTCTCGCATATATAAGAGAATGCATTGGCCTAAAAAAAATCTTTTTTTAACACTTTTTACCATTTTTTCTTACATTCTTTAACAATTTTAGAATTTTTAATGTGTTAAGCCAATGCATTCTCTTATATATGCGAGGCGACCTATGGTCGACTCGCATATATAAGAGAATGCATTGGCACAGGGCCCTTCTGTTGGGCAAAGGGTTAACTGATAGAAGTGTTTCTGGACAAGGGTCTTTGATTCATATTTATAATTTTAGACACAGGAAACTATATAAACCTTGTAATAGGAAGAGATAGACAATCTTTAATTAATGAAACTATCACCAAATGAGTCTACATAGTGATCCAATAACTAATCCTCACTATCTCAAATAAATCTCTGGGTATCTCATTCTACAAATGTCAGGCACAAGCCTTGAAATAGTGTGCCTGTCATTTGCAGAATGAGGTCCCCAGAGGGTGAATTTGGTGATGCTACCCCGCATAGCGGGCTAGCATCACCAAATTCACCCTCTGGGGACCTCATTCTGCTTACGCCTCAGCAGAATGAGGTTCCCAGAGGGTGAATTTGGTGATGCTAGCCCGCTATGCGGTGTAGCATCACTAAATTCCCCCCTCTGGGAACCTCATTCTGCAAATGACAGACACACTATTTCAAGGTTTGGTCAGGCACACTAAACTCAGACTTGAACAGGTCTCTATTATGTTAAGTCTTCACTAGAGGTGCCACGATTATTGATTTTGATAATCGATAATCGGTCGTCTATAATCGACTATAATCGATTAATCGTTCCCATTAACATCAGTGGAAGTATTCCATAATATGGTCTATTGGCTGGGTGCTGGTTAAATGCACAGTCACTGGTTGTTTGAGGCATCGGCTGATGTAATTTTTACGTTAATAAAGTGCATGTTAAACCACTGTTAATGACCAATGAATTCAATACCAGCACAGTTCTCGGCGATGTTATAATATTCGTGAGTTCATTAGAACGAACGTAGTGATTTATTTCAGTGTGATGAATAGCCAAACATACAAACAATATAAAAGTAAGAATGCACGATGGATGGCCGGCGGTTCCTAAAACAAGGAAACTATAAGTTTCATCAAACTTCCAGAGCGTGGATAACAATAACAAAGTTGTGCTCCCACCCGCAAATTGCAGGACTCGGAGAACAAGTTAAGTATTTGATAATATCGAGTTTCATTCAGCATTCACCGTATGATACGCGATAGCCTGTACTGGTGACATCTAAATATACTTATGCAAACAAAGTATACTCGCAAATGACATCGCGGAGAACATCGCTGACTAAAATGCCGTGGGTTCCCTAGTTTCCGGAGAATGTCAATCAACTCCCCATTGGTCCAATCAGATTCAAGGGCGAGTGCATTCAGTTCATTGAACACGGTGACAGTCGGCACATTTCAAAGACATGTGCCGCCTTTCAAATATAAACATACAATGACATCACCATAGTTAAAAGCTGCAGTGCCGCCAATTTGTAGAATATACAACGACCCGAAGAGTAACCATGTCGCATCATCAAATGAACTGCCGACTGTTTGCAACAATTAGTAGTACTCATGTTGTTGGAATCTCATTGATACGCGATCAAAGGTTGTTAACCCATCGGTTTTAGATTAAACTGTGTAAACAAACACGGTATTCAATAATACACGGTATTTTCCAACGTCGTATAAATAATGCAGATTAATCGACAATGGAAATGGTAATCGATTATCGTCTTTATCAACGGTTCATCGATTATACGATTAATCATGGCACCCCTAGTCTTCACGTTTACTAAATCATTGCGTTCGCCCTGGATGTGACTATTATGTTAAGTCTTACGATTACTAAATCATTGCGTTCGCCCTGGATGTGACTATTATGTTAAGTCTTACGTTTACTAAATCATTGCGTTCGCACTGGATGCGACTATTATGTTAAGTCTTACGATTACTAAATCATTGCGTATGCCTTGGCTGTGACCAGCTTTAACCCTAACTTTACTTGTCCAAAATATGTGTATGTGCTCATAGTGAACAGAAAGCATTTCATTATGGTAAAATCGGTCCTAACACTAACCATGTCAGGAAAAACTAGAGTAAACAGTGCCTGCAACATAATAAGAACAAAAAATTAGCAACGTACTAATTAAGTAATTAGTGAATAATCATAGATTCCATGCTTGTCGGTACAATAGTAAGTGAAGCTGGAGACAGTTGCAACAAACCTGCATATATCTCGGTTTGGAGTAGGTCATAGGTTAGTTATATTCGCAGAATGCGTTGGTCACAAGTTGGTTATTGTAGCAGAATGATTCGGTCACATGTTGGTTATAGTCGCATAATGAATAGGTCACAGGTTATTTATAGTCGGAGAATGAATAGGTCTTAGGTTGGATCTAGTTGCAGAATGATTCGGTCACAAGTTGGTTCGAGTCACAGAATGAGAGACATGATGTTCAACTTCCATTTATGCACATTTTAGTTTATATTATAACCAAATGAAGATTTTAATATATATATATTCTATATGTCTTTCACTTCTCAACATCTTTAGACCACATTCTGATATTTTCTGAGGAGATGATTCTATGCTTGACGCCAAATGTCATCAACTCTTTTAAGTTGACTCCACATACAAGCCAAGAAAGATTTTGGGAATTGGGAATTTTAGGTTCCAAAATTTGGAAAAAACTTTGGTCAAATCTCAGCCCTGTCATCGCCAAATGTCATCAACTCTTTTAAGTTGACTCCACATACAAGCCAAGAAAGATTTTGGGAATTGGGAATTTTAGGTTCCGAAATTTGGAAAAAACTTTGGTCAAATCTCAGCCCTGTCATTGCCTAAAACAATCACTGGAACATCATGAATTTAAACAGTAATGAACAACAAGATATGTTACTTTGATTCGACACAAGCATACACGCATGTATATTCTAACTAATCAAACCAATCACCAAGAAAAAACACTTAAAATGACAAAATCTATAGCAGAACAGAACAATAAGCAAGAGTAACCAGAATGAGAGAGAGAAGGGTACAACAAACCTTTCACCAAACACAATTTAACTCAAAATTAACCCAACTAAAGCAAAAGTATGCATATCACATTCGGATGAAATAAACTGCAAAGGCTATACAGCATGGTAGTAAATATCTTGCCCAGCCAAGCCCTCTTTGATTTAATGAACATGTTACAGCCAAAATCACAAATATGGGAGGATATTGGACAGAGAAATAATTTAATAATTTTCTGACAATATCATCAGTCAATTTCATTGGCATTTGGTTTGTCTGCTGATTAAATAATGTTTAATACATATAATTATATTGCTGAGGAATTTGCAGACTCTCTTTAGAGAAAAAAAACTTACTTTGAAATTTCTTACGGAGGCACTACAGTAATGCTCTAATTAATCGACTCCTTAAACACGGCAGAATTATGGGTAACTTTTCAGGATTTAGTCGGAAAAATGGCTTGTTGCCATTCATCGGAAAGCTCTCGGGGAGAGCTTTCCGATGAATGACAACAAGCCATATTTCCGACTAAATCCTGAAAAGTTACCCATAATTCTGCTGTGTTTAAGGAGTCGATTAATTAGAGCATTACTGTATACCACTAAAAACTAATGTTTTAAAAATAAGGGATATATAAATTAAATACAGAGATTTACTAAGAATAATTATATTATATCTGAATTCTCAATTAACATATAGAAGTTCACTGAAGCTATGAAAAAAAATAAGGCTCCAGACTTGACTCAAATATAGAAAAGTTAATTAATAAAGGAAACATTTATTAACGCAGTTCTCATGACAGCTTTAAGAGTTTATCAACAATTTAAAAAAGTAATACCTGAAATATCTATCCAAATCAAATCGTAACAGGATAAAACAATGACAAAGGACACGTCTTTCCAACTCCTCAATTGACCCGATATCAGGGTTTCAGCCAGGGACAGGGACCCCCAATAGCTGCTGGGGGGGGGGGGGATGCAACCAACTGCAAATACAATAACTTAAACCCAGATTTTGAACATCTACTGGTACTGGTAATACAATTAGATTAATTCAAGGATTTGCACCTGTGTTATAATTTTTGACAAACTGAAAGCTAGAAAGGTTTACATGATCAGCACAAATTGAGGTAGCACCATATATAGCAACATGCTTTATATCACAATGAAAATGCGACATAAACAAAAAGAGTAAACATGTGGCATTTTAACAATGTATACTTTGATATATTTCAGAATAAGACGATAACTATAGATGTGTGTTATAATATTTTTCCATGGTTCAAATAGTTAAATAGTGATCACCGTCGGCAAATAAAATTTATTTCCTTTTATCATTCCGTTGGTTTTATTTTGTGGGAAGTACACACAGGTACAGCTATTAATCTAATCAGAGGGGAAAATATGGAATGGGGGAAAGTGACCCTAGAAAAGACCCACTGCCCCCCTCGTGGAAACCTAGCTGACACAACTAACTCAATAGCAAATAAGTATTCACACAAATGAAGTGACGTGAGACTAATATTAAATATATTAGAAAGAATTCAGACGTTATACAGAAAATATTTAATGTGTTGAAACTATTAGAAAACTTGTTGAATGGTACAAGGCTTGTGACACAGCCTGGTGTCATGACCTATACATTCAAGTAGACCTGGTGTCATGACCTATACATTCAAGTAGACCTGGTATCATGACCTATACATTCAAGTAGACCTGGTGTCATGACCTATACATTCACAGAGACCTGGTGTCATGACCTATACATTCAAGAGACTTCAAACCAACAAACCTCAGAACACAGTGCAAAAGGTCTAAGTTTGGAAATAATTCAATAAATGATGGTTTATCAAGTTAGTAAAGCTTTATAGAAGAAATTGAAGAATTACAAGGAGGACAAATTCTGAATGGAAGCAGAAATTTGTGATAGTTAGTAGAATTATACAAATTCACTCAACAAATGACGATCCATGCAAAATGCAAATAAATGAAAGAAAAACAAACCAGGAAACCATCGGGTACTGGTTAAACAACAACCTGTATGTAACTTCACAACACAGTTCAGGGAACGCTTGGACAATGTGCATTTTATGTTAGTAGGTATTCAGTGTTCCGACGGTTTCAGTGCAACAACCAAACTGCTACTCTACGAGTAGAAAATATTGGTATCGTAATAGTACCAACAACAGCTAAAACAACATTTAAGTTTAGGATATGATGTTACAAGCATAACTACAGCTAGAAATTATCATCGTATATATATATATATATATATATATATATGTCTCATTCATAACATACATGTTCCATGCTGTTAACAATCAATGTTGCAAGCTTGTTAGTTTTAATTTTCTTGCGAAGCAGTTGGTAAGCAAGAATAAAGTAATGTCACATGCCTGCTAGATTATAATATCATTTCAATGTGGTGATATGGTTTTACTAGTTAGTTTGAGTATGTGAAATAGGACATTCTCCTTAAAGACATATTGTGGACTAAATTCATTAAATAAAACCAATCTGTTCATATCCAAACACTATCTCCATTGGAAGACTGTGAGGGACTTCGAGACCGGCTGCAGCTTCGGTAACAGCCAATATCGGAAATAAGTCTGCGCATGTCCATATCCGAGGAATCTCGAACGACGATGACTGTGGCTGCAGCCGCAACGAATACCACTTTCAGTAACCAATACAACATGAATTCCCTGTAATTTAATCATCGAATTTGAGGGTCTGGCCTCATAAACGATATAGCGTTATCTGTTGATCAGACCCAATTCTGTGTATTTTATACTTTAAAAGCATCAATAAACATTATTTTATAGAGGCCGAGGCATCGACGTATATAGACCGATGGCCTATGCATATAAAATAAACATTGAATTAACTATACTTTCCACCTTTCCAAATATAGTTTCATAAATTTAGATAGATAAGTGTTTTAGTAAAACAACCATCGACCCCAAAGATAAAAATCTACATGAATCAACTACACATTCACTTTTTTCATTCATTCAATCAATGTCCGCCTTTTTCATTTATTCAGTCCGCCATTTTGGATTTGATCGAAAGTATGGGAACTCGCAACCAGGATTTGGTGGAAACGTGATGTCACATATCCTGGTCATCGGAACTTCGAGGTCCCATCTCCGGCTGAAACTAGCTGCAGCCGATCTCGAAGTCACTCTGTAACAATCAACTGAGATTGTCGAAAATTCCAACCATATCGACTGTATCATTTCAGAGAACACAACGGTTGAATATCTAAATATTTACTACTTTATTTGGGATGCATTATTGGCATAAACATTACGACAATGATTGAGCCAAGTCACCGCGTGTAATTCGTTTATAACAATGCCACTGTTTTCTAACTATTATTTGTTATTCTGTTTGGAACACCTCAGCGGAGTGTTTCACATCACTTTAATTTAATAAATTAAAAATTGATTAGATAAATGAAATGAAACTAAATCATGGAAGTGAGTAAGAGATAAGAAACAAACAAAATATCCAGCTGCGATTGTAAAGTAAAATGACAACCATAGTGTCGAGAGCTTGTGTTACGTATTATAACATATTCTTTCAGGGCTATTGGAGAAGGATATGTGATTATAATTTAGTGAAATCCAATTCTTATATAGAATACCTATTGAGAATCTAACATCTGCAATGAAAATACAGCCGCCAAAACGGTCTTTCACGAACATATACATGTACTAACGATACTATTACTGGTGTACTTGTCGATCTATACATATCCATAAAAATATTCACCCCGAATATCGGGTCAAGTCTACATGTAATCCCTAAAATTTACATAATAGTGCCTACAATCAGAGACATCACTAACTAGACAAATTTCCAGCACCTGTTGGCTATAAAAAGCAATAAACACCTCCCGATGCAACTCCATACACTGAGAACAAGCAACATTTGTCAGACAGAATGAGATTGGTATTAGAAGACAATGAGTAGGAATATAATAATTCTGTGATAAATGTTAAAACTTAACCTCATCTCAATCAATGAGACACTCATTGGTGTGCGTATTATCAAAATGAACAAGAAATTAGTATTAGCAAACTATAAACACCTGTATGAAAGCAAATAATTAGCTATAATCATGTCATATAAAATGCAGCACCTGAAAAGCTGAAAACTATAAATATGTTTGCAACATGTCATTTCATCAGTTTATAACACGACATAGCACAACAGGTGAAATTGAAATACATCTAGTACAAGGTAATGACAGCACATAATTTTTGCAGTATTTTATAATTTTATGCTTCAATTCTGCGACATGGTAAGGCCAAAGAACTAATACAAATTTAACCGGCTCTCTCAAAGTTTCTGTTATTGAGTAATTATCCTAGCTTTGTATACAACTACACAACAGAAACAAATCGATGAAAAACCTATGAATAATTAGCATGAGAAATTATTAAAGGGGTACTGTACACTAAATCCGGCCAATTATGGGACCATATCCTTTTATACTGAACAGAATATATGCAACAGATGGTCCCATAATTGGCCAAATTTAGCATACAGTCCCCCTTTAAATGATAAAATTGGAACTATCCTTTGGATTTTCATGAAATTTGAAACAAATTTTAAAGGAATGACAGCCAATAATGCTGTTCCAAAATCATATTGTTCATAAATGTTAATTCCTAAATAACTTGAGAAAACAAATTCCCGATTATTTTCACAAACAGAAATTTTGTTAATAAAATAATAAAGAAGTTTGTGATGACACCAGGTAAACAGATTTTTGAAAATTTGTAATTGCTTTGAATTTTTCAGTAATGTGGCCCCACACATGACGCAGCCGGACAGGAAGTGACTTACCTGATACCCTCCAGCACCCTGAGCAGGGAACCTTTGGACTGGGGCTGCTCCGAGACCAGCTTGAACAGGTGGTGGAATCGCAGCACCGCCTCCTTTCCTTATTTGGCCTTCTCGTCTATACCTGAACAAAAAAATTGTGCAGTGTACTAACTGAGATTAATTCAATAAATTAATAAACACATATTGCAGGAAACAAAAAGGCCCATAACTCTGGTGAAAAAAGGTGAGTGGAATCTGAATTCCAACTTGACCCGTATTTTGTGCTGGTAAAGCCACATACCAAATTTCATTCCATTCAGTTGAGACTATCTAAAGTTGTCATCCAGAAAACAAGTGCAAACAGACGTACCAACAGACCAATAACATAATACGTCCCATTTTTTAAAACGGGCATATATAACAGGCCTTAATTTTTGACGAGAACAAGAATCATGATTCTCATTTTGATTCTCGTAAAAAGTCTTTATTCCCTGCAGAAACGCTGTTTTGATTCTCGTAAAATCTGATGGATTTTAAGGCTTGTATAAATCTCAGTAGCCCAATGGTTAAAGGGGCTCAAGGCCTTCAGGGTGGGTTAATGCATAATAAGGCCAAAAAATATATATATATTTGAGCCTCAGACAATTTTTTTTCGGAATCAATGAGGGAGTAGGGTTTAATCCCGGGACCGGGAATTCCCGGGTTCCCGCAGTCGGTCCCGATTCCCGGGAAATTCAATGAGCAGAACAGGGAATCAAAGTCCCTATATAATTAGCGTAATACCGTCTAATACGTTCGATATTAGAGCCAATATATGATTTCTTTTCATAGAACAAAACGTGAATATTAATGTCTGCCCTCACGGAAGCAGGGTCAACAATTTAAAGAGTCATGATTGGCATCGACGCATGCTGCATGCACAGTCGCGTCACTCATGAATCACTCACTCGTGATCCGTGGTGTCCCAGTCGCAGACTCGTTGGTCACGCGACTCAGAGTCACAGGATGAACATGGTTGTGTAATGCCACAATGTGTATACGTGACTAACGTGAGGCACATTGAGTGATTTGAGTGTCTATGAAGTATAAATAAGAATGACGCAATTCACGTGCAGTATACAATTATAAATAAGAATGACGCAATTCACGTGCCAAAGGCTCAAAGCCCAAAGGTGACATGTATTCACTCTTTAACTGTGATTCGTCTGAATTGCATGACGTCAGATTTCTCAGAAATTCAGAATCATTTATTGTGTGCTCATTAATATCGCGTATTCAACTATTCATCAATTTAGTTATCTATTCTGTAACAGGAAGTTGGAGAATAAAACATTGGACCTTTGTTACACGTTTTAGTTGAGTGTTTAGTTGTTTAAATTACGCGGTCGGAACTTCGGAAGTTAGGAACTTTGGAAGATGGTATGCTTTTATTTTGATGTATGTACCTGAAAATAAGTCTGACATAAGAATATAAAGAATATGTTATGTGTCCTACTTGTGTTTCTGTGTCTTTAAACCACAAAATATTCAGTTGTCAGTCATTCCTGTTGGTCTGTAAATTACCCGGCAAAATTCCCAGTTCCCGGTTCTGATGACATTTTCAGTCCCGTTCCCGGTTCCGCAAAATCCGGGAATATATTAAACCCTATGAGGGAGGGAAGACATTTTTTATTTTTATTTCCAATGGATGTGATCATATAATTCCAGCCCTGAGTGCCAAGTTTATCATTCAAGAACACTATTTTGAGTTCTCAAAACAGTTTATTATATATTCAAATGAACCAATGCAATATGGTTCTGTATTGAGTTTCAGTACATCTGGTATCGGAACACCTGACCTTTTTCTTACTACAGGTATACTTTGACCCCCCCATTGGGAGCGTATAAATCGATACATGAGCAGGTGTTGGTTCCGTGTTTCTTGCGTTTCTTTAAAAAAATATTCTTAAAATCATATTCAGACAAAAATATTTAAACGTTCTACACATTTAGTAATGTTTGTTGTCAAAACAATAAGTTTTGTTTACATAACAATGTTTTTAACTCATGAATTTTTTTATTGGAGAGCTATCATTAACTAATATAAGAACAAAGTTTATCTATTTCTCCATGCTCTTCTTGGTGGTAATGTTTTTTCAGACTTTATATTTTTTGCGCATTTACCCACTGAGAGTGCCTTGGGTCGCTTTAAAGTATGGTTTGACGCTTCAAATAGACGATGTAAATAGACCCTTACTGAGATATAAGAGGTTCCGCCTGTTCCTTGTTAAGTTCTAGAAACTCAATGATATCAAAAAGACCATCAGTGTCCTTCGGCAGCTCAAAGTTAGCTTTCATCTCCAGCACAGCTGACTCAGGTACATCCTTTCCTGTAACAAATGAGCAAAAATAGGTGAGGAATCGCAATAACCGAACTTGTTTTAATAATAGATTTATTATTTGACTAAAAAATACCTTGCAATGAGTATACTAAACCCTCAACCCATTCCTACATATTATTAGTAAATTATGCAGATCGATATAATCCAAAGGAATACTGATGTTATAGAGGACGATACACATATAACAAGAGCATTCCTAGGGCATGGCAAAATACGACTGGTAATTTCAACAAAGGGCCATAACGAGTAATCCAAATTTGAAAACAAACAGATAACTAAAGCTAACACCCGGAAACCAAAATAATCCATAAAATTATAAGTCAACAAGGACCATAACTCTGGTTAAAATAGGCGGATGGAACCCAAATTCGAACTTGACCTGTATTCAAGCCTTGAAATAGTGTGTCTGTCATTTGCAGAATGAGGTTCCCAGAGGGTGAATTTAGTGATGCTACCCCACATAGCGGGCTAGCATCACCAAATTCACCCTCTGGGAACCTCATTCTGCTGAGGTGTAAGCAGAATGAGGTCCCCAGAGGGTGAATTTGTTGATGCTAGCCCACTATGCAGAGTAGCATCACTAAATTCACCCTCTTGGGACCTCATTCTGCAAATGACAGGCTCACTATTTCAAGGCTTGACCTGTATTTTGGCAAACTCTCCAATGACCAGCCTTGAAAATTGTTGTTTTTATTTTGTTTAAACCACTTTTTTACATAATTAGAACGCATCTCACATATTGTGAGGTGAACAGGTGTTGTTATAGTACTAAAGCATACATCGGTTATAAAGGATAATGATTTCTAGTTTGATTTTTAAAAAATTCACTGGCGCCTTCCAGGATTCGCGCTGCCACTTGCCAAATTTGCCAATGGCAAAAATAATTCACATTTGGCAAAAAACATATTTTGATTTGGCAAAGGTTTTGGCAAGTCACTTTTTAATTCCTCAAGACAGTTGAAAAATATTGGTCAATCAATACGATTCATTTTCAGGAATCTCTTATAATTATATTAGTGGTGTATTATATGGTTTAGGAAAAGTTAACACCTCGATTAAAATGCATTTAATCTGATAGCATTTAGTATGTTGGGTGGAGGGATTACTCGTCTTTAGTGTGGTGGTGGTGTTTACATAGCTAATCCGCGTGTGGTGTGCTATTCTGATGAAGCAACCTTGCTACATGTATCATTTTATTGTTCTGTGATTGGTTTATTGCTGTATGATAAATCACAATAGAGATGCAAGTATAATTATTAACTAACTGCTTTTCTGTCGATATCAAAAGTCGTTCAAACCACGATGTTGAATCATAAGACTTAATGTTGCAGAAAATGGTACTATCAGGGGTAGCATTTGGCAAATTCTAAAAGAATTTGGCAAAAAATATTTTCATTTGGCAAAAATAAATTTTGGTCCAGCGCCTTCTTAAAGAAACATCATACCATCTTCAATTGTTCGTTTTGTTGACCGTCTCACTAATTCTGCATCTGGAACAACCAACACTGCAGCCTTTCTTGTGAAATTGTTGAAATTTTTCATCTTTCTCCTCCGTGCAGATGGATATACGTTTGTTTGATCTAAGATGAAATTTCTCTTCTTTTTACTCCCTGAAAGACATAAAAACTTTAATCAATGATGAACTTACTATCAGAAGTGCAACATGCGATTTAACAAGCAACTATCTTGGGATTAAGTCCGATTAACAACAACAGCAACAAATATACTTCAAACATCTGTTTAGCTCACCTAATGTTTTTACTCATAAACACACATATTCTCTGGTGAGAAAATGCTATTCATAAGGCCAAACAGGTGTTCTCAGGTGCCTCCCTAGTCACTAAAATTTCCCCCCAAATAAAAAAAATAATATATTTTCTGTTAGAAATATTGGATCTGAACAGGTGATCTGAACAACAAAAATTACATTTTTTCATTTCTGGAGCAAGTTTTCGAAATTTTTAGAATTTTTTTTAATTAATAGCCTGCTTCCTTCATCTCAAAATTGAGATATAATTGTCTGAGAACACATATATTTTATTTAAATGGCCTAAGACAGGAGAAATGATACAAAAAATATTTTTCAAAGAGTTCTTTGTTAAATTCTTTGTGTATTGCTTTCAATCTGCGATGGCTCTACTACATCATATTGTATCGAATAATCGATCTATTTTTACATATACAATTGTTAATGAAAGTTGTTTTACTAGATCATATTGTATTGAATAATCGATCTATTTTTACATATACAATTGTTAATGATAGTTATTTTACTACATCATATTGTATTGAATAGTCGATCTATTTTTACATATACAATTGTTAATGAAAATTGTTTTACAGACTTTTATCAAAATTATCGTATTTCACATGAACCCACTTCGAAGGCTTTAGTTCCTTTAAGGATTGTTATAGGGCAGTGGTTAGTTTTCGGCTTGTCATTGCTGTCAATACAGGGACTTCAATGCTGGCCGGTGGACTCCTGACCTTCCTAATAGTGGCAAGGTTTCGAGTTGACTGTAGAACTTTAGTTATATGCTGTTCAAATCTCGTGCAAAGTTGTGACCACTCAGTCAGGTCACTTGTAACTGTGACTGCTTTGCACACCCATGGTTAAGGGAGTACTCGGTCCGGTGATGATAGACATAAGGATCTTGTGAGTATGATAATCTTGATATGCACACAAATTCGTTGCAGCTGGGGTTGGTTCCTCATTGGTAGATTGGGGTGTCACATGACCCATGATGAGGCCTACATGCCTGGCCTTTATATTAGTGTAATTTGGGCACATCGGGGCGAACCATACATAGTACATTAAAATTTCAAAATCAAGATGAAAAAAACTTGAAATTGTTTCATTCAATTTCTGAGAATCACTGTTTCCAGCTTTATTTTTCATTGATATCAATATGAAATTTGATATTTCAGTGTTTCTCTGTACTAACGTATATCAACAGAGTGCATTGCATCATGCATATGTAAAGGCAAACAATCATGTTTATTTTGGGCAAATTTTAATATTTTGGGCACAGCGTTTACCAACTTGAATTTTTGAAAATTTAAAGGACTGCATGCAGAGACATAAGTAACTGAATCTAAATATTATTTAATTTTAACCCTTTGGGTGCCAGGGGCCGATCTCATCGGACCTAATTTATGGTCTGCAAATCGGCCCTAAAAAAATGGGGGTTTTTTTGTTGTTTTTTTTGGTTGATTTTTTTTGGGTATGCTTAATTAAGCATGCCATAGCGAATTAAAAAACAAACTGGATAATTCCTTAGGGGCATGTTATAACTCAAAACTATCACCAAGTATTCATAGTAATAATTTTGATGCCCATGAAAAATGTAAGATTCCCTCGCACAAACCTACAAAATAAGTCTGTTAAAGAATATAAGAAAAAATTATTAAAATTGTAAAAAATTGTAAAAAATAATAACAAATGATGAAAAATTGTTAGGCCAATGCATTCTCTTATATATGCGAGGCGACCTATGGTCGACTCGCATATATAAGAGAATGCATTGGCACAGGGTATATTGGTTGATACAAAAATCGGACCTGGCACTCAAAGGGTTAATTAAAGAGATATACAATCTACAGATATAATGTTAGCAGCTTACCAACTTGGAATAATTTGTTTAGACATTTAGTTGATTTGTCAATGAGGGTGTCCCATCTTCCGGAGAAGTTTCTCTTTCTGGGAAGACCCATGACCTTCATCTTGTCTATGAGCGTGTCAGTTCCAAGTATATTATACCTCTTCTTCACATTATTTTTTGCATGTTGTTCAGCCCAGGTGGTTTTTCCTGTTCCAGGTAAACCTATCATCATAATCATCTGAAAATAGTCAAGGTCATTCATCATTATAAACCAAAGAAAGAGCATCACTAGGGCGTGGCAAAATACGCCCATCAGCCATTTCAAATTGTACGGTCGTAAAATACAATGACAATTTGAGCTTACAAAGAATATCTGATATACCCCTAACTTCAATGCCAAAATGCGGTCAAATTCATATCCAAAAAGGACTAATGTGAAAATATTTAGACAAAACACAAATTTGAACCTGTATTTTTAGCTGGGAAATGCACATACCAACTTTTGATCAGATCAAATAATCCAAACTGGAGTTATCGGTCTGATACCAAAAACGTTACATAATATAAAACCATATTTTTTTTCACACAGGCATATAATTCGAAATAATCATAAAATATTCGTCAATCAAAACAATGTAAATATTTGACAAGGCAAAGAAAAGTCAATTACATGTTTCTTAGAACTTTGCGCATGGTCCCAAAACCCCCAAAAAAGTCTCTTTCAATTGTTCTGGAGTTACTATTATTACACCCGACTGTGATGATCAGCTAATCATTTTCTTCAATGTAGTCTTCTATTTAATGTTCTGTCTATATGTATACATGATAGTCAATCTTCACACTTTATGCAGAGATATGTTAAGAGTTCATGTATTTTGCAATTAATGATCAATACATATGGACATGTGACATGTCGGTAAAAACATACCAAAATAATTTTGAAAAGACAATTGAATAAAAAAAATTTTCCAGCTTTTCGTCATAATATCAAAAATCTAAATAAATCGCCCAATGCGGGCCTTTATTTCAATGATGTGGTGTCTGAGACTTAAATAATATTTTTTATTTGGCCTTAGGTACTGTTTACACACGCTACACTTTGCCCCTGCTAGATACATATCGGTGTAGTGTTTTGACCGTCACAAAAAGAGTGAGACAATTCATGCCCACATTGGTCTTAAAGTCTGAATCCTATAGGTTTGAAGCATGCTTTTCTAGTATAGCTTCGCTCAACTATGAACTAGTGAGAAAGCACAAGTAAAAACTAGAGAATTAGATCCAATCATGGACATTAAATGTTTTGCTTGCTGTGTGACAATCACAACAAAATGCTGATACAACCCAAAAACGGTTGCTAACCGGGGCAGAGCTTAGCATATGTAAACATAGACTTGAATATATGGATGTTGTTTTTTTAAATGTTATTAATGAATTAATAATACCTACCTCACAATCAGTAAATTTAGTCGGAGGCAGTAAACCTCTGACTTTGTCTTGTGGAGGGACTTGCGCTAAGTACATAAACCCTGCAGGAGGAGGGTACCATGGACCGACCTGGCCATAATTCACCGAGAATCTGTGAAAAAAAAGATGAATATCTGGATATAATAAATGTAAGAATATACACCCTACTGTCACTTTAAAGTAAGTAAATCATACGATAATTGACAAGGAAATCGCACATATTAATTAGAATTGTTCAACTTTACACATACATGTATCCCATGTTTACCCCTGTGACTTTGGCAAACAAACTGATGCAGGGCCCAAGCTAGGGATTGAAAACAGGGAGAGATGAAGTCTCCCTCTGCAGATTTTAGGGAGACTTCAACCAAAACAGGGAGACTTATAAAAAAGATCAATTTTCAAAAATTACTTTATTTATAACATCAATAAATAATACCGATTAGTGCGGAATTAGTTCTCCGACGTTACTGGACTACAACACCTTTAACACGGCCGGTCATAACAATGGCACCATCAGAACCAACACCTATGAGTTTTAGCTTGTCGATGTCGTGTTTCTTGAGCGTTTCCAGAATTACATTCACAAGTACGTCGGCTGTCGCAGATCCACTGGTAAGTTCCACGTTCTCAAGAAGGCAAGTCTTAACAACACTGTTGTGGAAGTACTGAATATATATCAGCAACCGCTTCTGATTTATTCTATCTGTGCTTTCGTCCAGAATGATGCAATAGCTGTCGGCCGATCTCACTTCCGAAAGTTTTTCCTGGAGAATAACATCAGCGAGCGCGCTTTGGAATTGTGACAGGGAATCATCTGATTTGTAGGTCATGTGTTTTCCTTGAATGGTCTCGACGCCCAAAGAACTAACCAAGTCTATGATGTGTGAAAACTCTTCCTTTGGTAGTTCCCTTTTGGCGATGTGATAAGCGGATTTGATATACGTCATCTGGAATTTGTTGTTCGTCTTTGGTAATTTTCGCAATGATGAGTTTCTGCATTGGCATTTGTTTGGCGAGCTGGCTTTTTGTCACTGCTGTAAGATGGGTGTCCGCTAAAATGAACAATAAGGACTAATCAAGGAGTTGTAAAGGCTATTTTTATTTCTTAAGCTTTAAATTAATGAATAGGCATGCCAACGTCGACCGTATAATCTGATTAAAGCCATAAATTGGATACAATAGAAATTAATGCGTTCTAAACAAAGACCAGTAGAACTTACATATACCATATACCCGTCAGGTAATAGCTGCATTGTGTACAAGCAATTAATTTACGAAGTTAAAACGAAAACACACGTGTTACGCGCGGTATTTTAATAGAGTTTTAATTTCGTGGTAAAATCCGATAAATGTGACAAGTAGGATAGCTGTGTTACGATAGAAATTTATGCGTTCTTAATACATACCAATGGAGCTTATAATATACCCAATCAGGTTCTTTCAATACCTGCATTGTTACTAAGTGCATGCAATGAATTTACGAAGTTAAATCGAAAACGCACGTGTTACGCGCGGTATTTTAATAGATAGAGTTATCTTTCGTAGATATAATTTTAATTTCAAGTTGAACAAAATAAAAGAGTTATCCTTCTTCAATAATCGATACCAAACTGGTAACAATTTTGTCAGATTACATTCGGCATTCGTGGTGGATAATCATAATCGAAGTGTATACTTACATAAACCGTGTCGAGTGTGATTTGTAGTTTTAGCAGGAACAGCATGCCCTCGAGAGTATGCCGTTTCCAGCTTTGCAGCGCGACACACATACCATTCAAAGGCAGTCTGCGCGAGTTTTTTACAATGTTTTTTACTTGGCGATTCTGATTTACATTCGGCATCGAAATTCCGTTTAGAAGCCGGAGAACTCTTCAACCAATATGAAAGCGCCATCTCGAATGAGAAACTGTTATGAAATGTCTATCGTGACTCGAGCATATATATGCGTGTTGGCTTACAACAACAGTTGTGAACAGATGTTGGCGGCTTTTGAAACAGTTGCCGCAAAAGGGTTGTTATGATAGAAGTGTTAACAAACATTTGCTTCGATCCACTCACTACTACCCATGCGGTGACTATCGTTAATTAGAGTTTGTTTGTGACACTCAAGATGTAAAGATGATGCAAAACATGAAAAGTAATCAGCCGTCATGTCGATCAAAACATGCATGTTTTCTAATATTCACACGAATATAGGCGACTTCAAATAGATCGGGTCGGGATTGAGTGTGAACAATTTCTTTGATCGGAAAGGGATATTTCTAAGGAAATATTTCGCCCAATGGTACAGAGAGATAGAACAACATTATGACAGATGTATTTTAATACATTTTATTGCAAGATAAGCAAAATTTCCATCTGTAAATCCAAGACTAGTTTGGAGGTTTTCAAAATTTAGAAGGCGACTTCGATTTCGCCTCGCGGACATCCGAGGGCGACTTCGCCGGCCTGAGGGCGAGAATCTCGCCCGAGTCGCCCCCTAGCGTGGGCCCTGAACTGATGACATTAGGTCTGTTCGCGCATGCACAGGGGCAAGTTTTGAGAAAAAAATTAGCTTTTTATCGTCAGCAAAGGAGAACAAAATTGTTAGAAAGATCACAATCAAAGCACACATTAACTATAGAAATGTGCATCTTCTTTGTACTAACGAGTTACATGTTCATCCCTGACTTTAGCAGACAAATTGGTGACATGGGGGGGGGGGGTCTGTTTCTTCACACATGCACAGAGGTGGATTTTGAGAAACATTTTTATCGTCGACAAAGGATAAGAATTTTGTTATAAATAGCATGATCATAGGGAGTCGCATATAATAATCATGTATATTGAAAGTGGAATAGACTGTCTCACTGAATTACCTTGTAACATAGTTCAGTTAGAATAGTAGATTGCCGTATAGTTGTGCATATAGACATCCCCAGTAAGAGCATTATGTGTTGTAAACGCTATAATTATATAACGTCAGGCGACTTGGGTGGGAACCATTTAATGTTCAGTACGTCAGAGTTCAAATGTTTAAAACTGCTATGACATTCAGTCATCCACTACTGGACTTGACTGCTTAAATTTGTGAGCTTTTAATCCTTTGTTGTAAGTTTAAACCATATTTATTCATGATTTTGATTCTCCTCTGGTGAAATAGCAAGGAATATATACACGTCTCCAATATGTAGGGTATCATTGGCTTAGAAAAAGTTGACGAAGTGGAAGGAATTGATCACGGGTTTCACGCAAACTTGAATTTTAAAACAAATGAGAAAAAAACCAGATTGGATGCAGATAATGACAATAGAATCGGTAGGACATGGAAAAATACACCTGTTGTAACTCCAACAATGAGCCATTATAACTCTTGTTAAAAATTGGAGGGTGGAATCCGAATTCGAACCTGACCTGATAAAAAGTTTTAATATAAAAGATATCCAAATAAAAGAAAAATTGAGGAGGGAACTAAAAATATGGTCGGGAAGAGATGTAAATCTAGCAATTTTTTGATATTGGCCTTACCTGCAATTTTTAGTGAGGATATGTGGATACAATGCCCTATCTGACGTCCCTGTTACAAAGTTATGTAGATTGTGAGCTACACCAAGCCATATGCCATTTTTGGAGAATGATAACGTTGGTGGCTTGGAATCCAGATCTACTAAGGCTCCGATGACATCACCAACACCAAACCGCTGACCGTAATTTGAGAATTTATTATTTGTTGAGAATTTAGCAGTTCCACCATATCCAAATGAATGTGGCTCCTCTCCTGCAAAATATGAAGAAAATCAAGTGTCAAGATTTTATTTAATTTTTTATCATTTTCAGCAATCCAGTCTGGAAATCTGAAGGCCCGTGGCGGTTTGGATCTCAAATTATACATAGTAATTCATAACCAAATAAATATGGCTGCACTCCTGCCAAATGTGAAACAAATGGAAAGGAAATCTGAAGGCCAGTAGCGGTTTGGATCTCAAATTATACATACTAATTCTTTAGTCACATTCCCACCCATTATCGCTGATCAAAATAGGTCCTTAAAAATGTTAAATACTTTTATACAACTTCATGCACCTCAGATAGACTTAGCGGTCATGAAAATCCCACTTTGCTGATTAACAAAGGGGCCTTTTTTTCTTCCAGTCATTTTTGCATAATAATTATATTATAGAAAGCACATTTTTAGTGCTATATCAGGTGGAAATAATTTGTGTAGACAATTTTGATATTCCATTCCTGCCGAGACCTCACAGATTGCATATATAGTTAATTTGAATATTCAATGGATTCAACTAAATAATTTAACCATTTAGCCAGACAGATAGAAGGTAAAGATCCTGTGCCAGTACATTGTCTTGTACATGAAAAATCCTCTATAGGGAGCCTCACATATATATAAGAAAATGCACTGGCTTACAAGGTCAAGGTAAATATTGTTAGGCCAATGTATTCTCTTATATATGTGAGGTTCCCCACGGAAGACTCGCATATATAAGAGAATGCATTGGCACAGGGTTTTCGCAAAATTTCAGGACGCTCCAGTCATGGAAGGATTAACTACATCACTCTGCTGTCATAGTAATAACATAGAACAAGAGGTGGCATCAGAGATGCTGTGTCTCTTTTTGGGTGGCTACCGCCAATTGGTGTGCATCAGTGTCAGAAATATTCTTAACAAGTATCTATATTCTAAATTTTATCAAATCGGAGGATGTTTGTTGAAGTTATCGCGCTATTAACGAGCTAAAAATTCACGAAAAATGACTAATTAAGGGCCATAACTCTATCAAATTTTATCGGGCCAGGCTGGTTTTCGAACTCGTCCGAAATATTCTTGGCAAGTATGTCTATTCCAAATTTTAAACAAATCGGAGGACGTTTGTTGAAGTTATCGCGCTAACGAGCTAAAAATTCACGAAAAATGACTAATTAAGGGCCATAACTCTTTTATTGGGCCAGGCTGGTTTTCGAACTCGTCAAGGATATTATTGGAACACTTATATACCAAATTTTAGTTGAATCGGATGACGTTTTTTGAAGTTATCGCGCTAACGAGCTCAAAATTCGTGAAAAATGACTAATTAAGGGCCATAACTCTATCAAATTTTATCGGACCAGGCCGGTTTTCGAACTCGTCCGAGATATTCTTGGGAGACACCTATATACCAAATTTCAATCAAATCGGATAACGTTTGTTGAAGTTATCGCGCTAACAAGCTGAAAATTCGTGAAAAATGACTAATTAAGGGCCATAACTCTATCAAATTTTATCAGACCAGGCCGGTTTTCGAACTCGTCCGAGATATTCTTGGGAGACACCTATATCCCAAATTTCAATCGAATGAGATAACGTTTGTTGAAGTTGTTGCGCTAACGAGCCTAAAATCAGTGAAAAATGGCAAAGGGCCATAACTCTGTAATAAATGTGCGGACGAACCCGCTTACGTGCATGGATATGTACTCACACACCAAAATTTTTTTTAATCCGTCAATAAACGGTTGAGTTATAAGCAAAACACGCCGCCCGCCCGTCCGCCGCCCGCCCACCCACCGTCCCTCATCAAACGATAAAAATTCCAAAACTCGACTAAAAATCCTGCCACTGGATCTAGGTGAAAAGTCTACTTTAGAAGAGTAATAAAACAGTCCTTCGACGTACAGTAATGCCATAAATAATCGACCCCTTAACCACAGCAGAATTATGGGTATCTTTTCAGGATTTAGTTGGAAATATGGCTTGTTGCCATTCAACGGAAAGCTCTCGGTGAGAGCTTTCCGATGAATGGCAACAAGCCATATTTCGGACTAAATCCTGAAAAGTTACATATAATTCTGCTGTGGTTAAGGGGTCGATTACGGAGGGCATTACTGTAAACCAGTCTCATCCCAGGCCTCCCGATTCATTACTGTAAACCAGTCTCATCCCAGGCCTCCCGATTCATTACTGTAAACCAGTCTCATCCCAGGCCTCCCGATTCATTACTGTAAAGCAGTCTCATCCCAGGCCTCCCGATTCATTACTGTAAACCAGTCTCATCCCAGGCCTCCCAATTCATTACTGTAAACCAGTCTCATCCCAGGCCTCCCAATTCATTACTGTAAACCAGTCTCATCCCAGGCCTCCCAATTCATTACTGTAAACCAGTCTCATCCCAGGCCTCCCGATTCATTACTGTAAACCTGTCTCATCCCAGGCCTCCCAATTCATTACTGTAAACCAGTCTCATACCAGGCCTCCCGATTCATTACTGTAAACCTGTCTCATCACAGGCCTCCCGATTCATTACTGTAAACCAGTCTCATCCCAGGCCTCCCGATTCATTACTGTAAACCTGTCTCATCCCAGGCCTCCCAATTCATTACTGTAAACCTGTCTCATCCCAGGCCTCCCGATTCATTACTGTTAACCAGTCTCATCCCAGGCCTCCCGATTCATTACTGTAAACCTGTCTCATCCCAGGCCTCCCAATTCATTACTGTAAACCTGTCTCATCCCAGGCCTCCCAATTCATTACTGTAAACCTGTCTCATCCCAGGCCTCCCGATTCATTACTGTTAACCAGTCTCATCCCAGGCCTCCCGAATCATTACTGTAAACCAGTCTCATCCCAGGCCTCCCGATTCATTACTGTAAACCAGTCTCATCCCAGGCCTCCCAATTCATTACTGTAAACCAGTCTCATCCCAGGCCTCCCAATTTCGCTAGCTGGTTTACATTGAAGGAACTTGGACATTTCCATGATCAAATATTCTGGTCATGAATATTATGATGGCTGCCGATTTCAGCTATGCTGTATCATAGCCAACTTAGTTGAATTGAATACTCACCCAACTGGAATGATGAAGCGTTTATTGACCATCCCACTCTTACAATGTGTGGGTCTTTCTCTTGATGGTCTTCACCAAAATCTACCTTCAAATTTTCTGTGACTTGAACTTCAAAATACGCCTGTAAGAAATATTTACCGTGCTACATTAATACTTATTAATTACTTCGCAAACAAAGATCATAGGTCTAACTAGGTCTGATTCTACAACTACATATCTATATATATATAAAAGCCAAGTGTTTGTCTGTGTGTGCCTGTGTTTATCTGTCAGATTTTGGCCCATTTTAAAAATATATCACCCCTCATGTCTGATTTTGACCATGTCCTGAGGCATAGCTTAGAATATGACATGCAAAATTTCAGGGCAATCGGTACAAGAAAATGCATTTCCCAAAGTTTTCAAGGTGATATTTTCACTGATATAATGCGAACAAGATGATATAAGACAATGTGGTTTCAGCGGGGTCCGCGCCAAAGCTAAATTCCGCACAAACTCTGCGCACCGTTTGCTGGCTTTCTTTTCATCATTATCTGCGGTGACAATATTTTCCTGCAATCATATTTGTCACCTGTCATTTTTGACCTCAGAATACTTAAAGGTGACCATTAGTTCTTCATTTGAGTAAGTAAGATTTAAGGGAAGATATGGCCATTTTTACCCTAATACGGTTGGAGTAATGTTGATAAATCTTCCATGAATAAAAAACATACCTTTCCTCTGACAACACCATGTGTAGCTCGGCAACCAGACCAACAAAAACAGAAGCCAGGCGGGTCATTTAGAGGGCATGCACTGTACCTGAAATTCATATAGATTGTCAAATGGTGAAGAAATAGTTCACTGTGGATCTCATGCTTAAAGGAACAGACGGCCTTCATGATGGGTATGTTGTTAAAATAGTCACACCCGTTACAACTGCCATACACAGAAAGAATATTAAATAAAAGGTCGCAGACCACATGTCCCCCGACTCGAGTGGTAAACTTCATGATTGGATTCGTTTGTAGGATACTATTTGCAACAATGTTATACAGTATATAGATGTTGCAAACCACCGCAAAATTTCTTGGACAAAACAACCCGATGAACAAATGCATGCAAACACGAAAAAAATGATATTTTTGTATTAGCTATATAGATGTTGCAAATCACCAACATGTTAGGAACAATATCCCAGAGTTTCAAATCTCTACATTTAAAACTGTAGGAGGAGTTGATTACACCATGAAGGTACCCAATCTCATCCAAAAGGCAAAAATGTTCAAAATTTTCTAAGTCGAAAACCCCCCAAAAATATGGAAAAAATGATATTTTTGATTAGCTATATAGATGTTGCAAATCACCAACATGTTAGGAACAATATCCCAGAGTTTCAAATCTCTACATTTAAAACTGTAGGAGGAGTTGATTACACCATGAAGGTACCCAATCTCATCCAAAAGGCAAAAATGTTCCAAATTTTCTAAGTCGAAAACCCCCCCAAAAATATGGAAAAAATTATATTTTTGATTAGCTTTATAGATGTTGCAAATCACCAACATGTTAGGAACAATATCCCAGAGTTTCAAATCTCTACGTTTAAAACTGTAGGAGGAGTTGATTACACCATGAAGGTACCCAATCTCGGACGCACGGACACACGGACACACGGACGCACGGACGCACGGACGGACGAGGGTCATTTCTATAGTCCTCCGACGGAAACGTCGGGGGACAAATATAGACATATTTTGATCGAATACCAATCATAAATATCAAGCAAATAGTATGTTATTGTCAAGTTTGTACGCTGTGTTATGTAAACAAAAGCCAGGTTCTGTAACATTTTTGGCTTTTGTTTACATAACAAAGTGATAATTTGCAGAAGATAAAATCCATAATTGAGGTGACTAATATGTGGGCATCACCAACGTCAACTGGGTACTTCAATCTGATCCTAGGTCTCCCATAGCAATTGAGGCCTAAATAAGAATGAGGTTCTCAGAGGGTGAATTTAGTGACGCATGCCCAGTGCCCACTGGTTTACTGTTAAGAGTACATTTGACACAGAGTGACAATGTGTCTTTTGCCAACCGCTGTGGTTCCTTTGATGTCGGCTTAAATTGCTACTGTTATAAAAGTCGTTGTATCCACACTATATTGTGGTGCTTACAAGCTTTTAGTTCATTAACTTGAGATCAAAGAAAGACGAACTGTTTTAATTTGGGTTCAATGTTCCTGCTTGTTGTCTCAAGTTATAATTCTACCACGTTAATTAACACGTGCTTCATTCATGAGATCAAGTGACTGTGTTTGGCCTTCGATACTAGTACCTCTGGCACTGGAAGTGCAGTTGCTAGTTTTATTGAACGCATGTGTCATGTGCATCAAGTTTTCATTTCATTTTCAACATGCCGACAGACATTATTGCTCCATTGAGTTCATATCAAAGTTCAAATTGAATATTTTTTATTAAATGCCTGGACTGTCACAAAACATACACAGCGAAAATTTATTAATGAGGAACAAAATTATTGATGACCGACAATCAATTGGTGTCTGTCCTTTTGTCCAGCATCAAAATTTCAGTTTATTCCCATACTTGATGGTTGGATTGATAATAATAGCTAAACATTTACCCGTCAGCATCTATTTGGAGTTGCAGATCACAGTTATAATCATCGAGAGCAATTTTCTCTTCTTCAACAGGCGGTTCCTGAGCATAAACCTTCTGTTCAAGTGTAGGTTGAGCAAATGGTGAGATCAAGTATCTGAAAGTACATAACACCATGATATTTAAGCCTAATTAACAGCAGTAGGTAAAATATCTACATATGGATAATAATTGTTATAAATTCTTATCATAATCAGTTGATAAATAGTATACAGTAGGGCTGCCACGATGCGGAGGGGTCACGATGCGATGCGCATCGCGATTATTTGTCCACGATGCAATGCGCATCGCGATGCAAGTTACCGACAAAACAGGTCTGCTGATTTAGATTCATGACAGCGGCACTGTATCCCAGAAAGTCTATTTGAAAAACTAAATACCATTCATGTATTGTGTCATGATACTGTCATCTATACTGCTATGTATGTATCCAATATGTAAATACTAAACAGCACTAGTTGCTAAACCCTGTTAATAAATCAATTACCAAAAGCATTTCCAATGGTACCATTTACTTTTAGAGAGTGTTGAACAGTGTTCATGTATTACGCGGAATAATGGAATATACCCCATAATGGCCATATGCCCATACTTGGGACTGAGTATGTGCAAGTCGACAGGTCCAATATCTCTGAATAACACGTACATGTACTTCTGGGATCCAATATTAAATTACCATACTGTACATTGTGCAAGTGCCAACTTTCAAAGAAAGCCATGAAAGTGAGGTCCAGATTTTTATTTGTTGCAATTGATAAATGTAAATCATCATTCCTCAACTAGATCAAAACAATAGACTGGAGGTTCATTTGAAATTTTGAGACAAGGAGTACAACTCAGTACATGTTTCAAAGCTTTCAATGTTAGTGCATGAATGTCTTAGTGAATAATGATAAGACTGAAAGTTCAACATGAAAATAATATTGAATAGTGAGTGACTAGACTAAGTGACTGACTACTCAGTATTTGTTTCTGTTTGAACTACATTTTAAGTTATTATTATCGAGCACATGACTCATTTAAAAGGGGACAAGGGGAGGTGTATGATTCATCCCAAACTATTTGAATTTTCATTGATTCACGATTAATGGTTACGTGTACACTGTAAAGAGTGAGTAACACACACTTTTAACAGATAGCTAAAACATGAATTCATTAAAAGATTTTAATTGAATAAACAATTTTTAAACAAATCAGTAACATAATAACTTAATAAGTTGATAAGATTTCATTATTTGGCACTTGTTGCTGGAGTTTCTGACAACATACTCAGATATAACAATATTAATAATGACAAGTAATGTAAGCACCCCGCGACAATCCACCATGAACAATGAAAACGTCATTGTTATTGTTCATGACGGATTGTCGTGGGGTGGTTACATTACGTGTAAGTTTTTTTTCAGAAACACGAGAATGTTTACGTTCTCAGGGGATAGACAGGATCGTTGGGCGCTCACAACATCCCCAGCGGTTGAGAACACTCTCTCACTGGCTACTGAGGTACCTGGAATACACAAGCATTGTTTTGCGAAGCAAGATAATTTCGGATACTTCACTTCATTCAGTCTCCACCATGAGAGAGGGTCACTGGTCAGAGGCATGGGTTTCTCTTTTTTGAACTCCTTTATTTCATCCTCAACTATTTCATCCAATGTTTTCGGCGTTTCATCTTTCTGTTGTTGTAGTAAGTCATTTGCGAAGAGTTTTTCCATAGCACTAACACGCTTCTTTTTTGTTGGCGGTTTCTCAAAGTCAACAGAGTCGGCTGAATCAGAATCTTGTGAAGTGGTACTGGACATGCTGGTCGCCTGACTTGCCTCTGAACTGGAATCTTTCGCCTTACAATTATATTCCTCACATTTCTGTAGTAGTTCCACTGTTTTTAATTTCAATGACACAAAAACTCTCCTCAGATGGAATAAATGTTAACTCACGGAACCGTGGATCCAAACAGGATGTTACTAGAATAAATTCTTTCAACTCAGGATTTGCATATCTTGGACTGAGATCATCTCGTATCGCTTTCTTAACATTTGATACAATAGGCGCATCATCACTGTTCTCTGTCAAATTCTTCATCATCATTTCTTTTAGAGGGTAGATTAAAGAAACGGTGGGACATTTCTCATCACAGAGAATTGTTGTGACAATCTTAATCGGTTCCAGTACTTTGAGTAGTTCTTCTATATTGCTGTAATCAGTGTCATTTAGAGTGTTTATATCTTTTGCTTCTTTCTTGATATCCTTCGACAAAAATACAGCAGCCTGTTGCTCCTGGTATCGGTCTAGCATTTCGAAGGACGAATTCCATCTTGTAGTCACGTCCATTATGAGTTTATGTTGTGGCAGGTCTAAAAGTACCTGCTTCTTGGCAAGAGTTGCTGTCGCAGTAGTACTCTTATGAAAATATGTAACAATTCTACGAACACGTCCCAGCAATCTATCAAACTGAGCAACTTTGAGGCCTCTCTGGGTTGCTAGGTTTACTGTATGAGCGAAGCATCCGATATGTTTGGTATCCATTTGTTTAACAGCAAGTGTGATGTTACTAGCATTGTCAGTTGTTAATGGTGGAAGAGATCCATATTTCATGAGATTCCATTCAGATATTGTTTCCTTAAGCGAAGCAGCTATATTATCGGCTGTATGAGAATTAACCATTTCATCCGTAGTTAGAACATAATTCTTAAGCTGCCAATCAGAATTAATGAGGTGTGCTGTGACAGTCTGGTAACTGGTAGTTGCCCGCGATGTCCAGCTATCGGTTGTCAGAGCTAAATACTGTGCGTTATCAATGTCATTTTGAACAGAAGCCTTTGTTTCTTTATACAGATCGGGGATAACTGTGTTTGATATATGTGTTCGCCCTGGAATGTCATAGCGAGGTTCAATTGTCCTCAGAAGATTTACAAACCCTGGGTCTGTGACTACTTGATACGGACGCATGTCCTTGGCAATAAACTGTCCGATGGCTTTTGTTATTCGGCTATATCTGTCTGACGATTTGCTTAATTTGGACACGAATACCTCTGGTATGCTCAGCTGCCCCTTCGTTGTCTGTTTCGTTCTGTTTTCTTTGGCAGCATCAATTTCCGCTACGTCAATAGAGTGTTTCCTCTTCAAATGGGCCCGCATATTCGTTGTCACTCCCGATTTGTAACACACTGTTTCTTTGCATAATCTGCAAATTGTCCGCGACATATCCGGCTGTTTTTCTTTTATTTTTATAAAACCGAAATAGTCCCACACTTTCGATTTTTTATTGATTTTATTTGATTGAATGATAGACATTTCAGCAGACATTTTGATGCCGCACACTGACCGCAGATAGTAAAACAACGCGCATTACCATTGGTTTATCGAGTGTGACCTTTGAGCTTTTGACCAATCAGAGCTCTGCTCGCAAAAGATTTTCAGTGTGACACGTGTTTGACCCCGATAACCCGGTCAATTTTTAAAACAGGGCAGGTCATTGGTCAATAGTTTGCGCATTACCGAAATCAGCCTATCAAATCATTCTTCTCATGTTAGCTTTCGTCTGCACACTGCGGTAATTAGATAGCAAACGAAACTATCTATATTTAGAGTGGGAAATTCCAAAGAAAATATGGCTATACTTACCGATACACATATACCTTCATAATTCGTACATAAAATAGGGGTGTCTGTATACACTAGTAAATCACAAAAGATCGACTTATGCACCGGCCGGTGCGGTACAGTCCGCATCGAAACTATTCGATTATGGTTTTGGATAAATCGAAAATCGAATCGAAGCAAGCGCATCGCGATGCATCGAAATCTCGATGCATCGTGGCAGCCCTAGTATACAGATAATCAATCTTTTAATAATAATATGACTATGCATTTAATGTAATCAACGACCCATGACTAAACCACATGTATATTAAAGATGTCATTTTTTTTTATGGTTTAGGTGGACGAAAACCAAATTTGAACTTTACCTGTATTTTCATGCCAAATTTGAAAACAATCAGATAACTAAAACTAAAATTATCACCTGGAAAATAAATAATCAGCAAATTCTAAGTAGACAAGAACCAGAACTCAGGCAAAAATGGGCGAACTAAACCCAAATTCGAACTTTACAAGTATTTCCATGTCAGTAATCTACATATGCACGGATGGACACTGTTGATTTCCAAGATTGTTCTCGCTGTCTGGGGCTCCATAAAGCTCCTGTCATGAAAGGGTAATATAACACTTCCGTATGGAGCCTCACACAAACCCTAACAGACAGCAGTCATCAGTGCATTGTTCTCTCTCTCTGGGGCTCCATAAAGAGTTAACCCTTTACCCAACAGAATGGCCCTGTGCCAATGCATTCTCTTATATATGCGAGTCGACCATAGGTCGCCTCGCATATATAAGAGAATGCATTGGCTTAACACATTAAAATTTATAAAATTGTTAAAGAATGTAAGAAAAAATGGTAAAAAGTGTTAAATTTTTTTTGTTTAGGCCAATGCATTCTCTTATATATGCGAGGCGACCTATGGTCGACTCGCATATATAAGAGAATGCATTGGCACAGGGCATAACTATAACCATCACAATGTGGTCAATGAGCCAGTTCCAATGATATCCATATTTGTATGGTTCTATTGAGACAGACCGAAGATATTTTAGGCTGTTGAAGCTTTATTTGGCCGGTTTTGGCCGGTTTGTTGGGTAAAGGGATAAATGGTATGAAAGGGTAATATAACACTTCCGTATGGAGCCTCACACAAACCCTAACAGACAGCAGTCATCAGTGCATTGTTCTCTCTCTCTGGGGCTCCATAAAGAGTTAAATAAACACAGGATAAATTGTAAGTCTCACCCTTTTTCCTCCAATTCTGCATGTTGTCTTTTCCGTCCTCCCTCGGTTATAGCTGCACCAATCAGCTGTTGCTGCAGCTGTTGCTGGTGCTGATGTAGCTGCTGTTGATGAAGCTGTTGTTGCTGCTGGATTTGTTGAACGGTTGGCATGACAGCCGGCTGAACAGCTGTAGTATACGACTGCTGAGAGACAGGAATCTGCGTCAATGCAGGAGACAACCCAGGACCGGGTATTCCCGATAACAGAGCCTGAGGTGAGGCTATTGTAGGCGGAGTCACTGAACCTGATACATTACCAGCTGTAGTGCATGCAGTCAAAGCATGCAATGGATTTCTAAGTCCGGCAGCATTTAAACTCACTGCGTTCAACTGAGCTGCATTTAAACCAGCAGCACTCATGCCGGTCATACCCGCCATACTGTTCATTCCACCCATGGTACTCATACCTGTCATACCACCCATACCTGACATCCCCGGCATACCACCCATACCACTCATACTAGTCAAACCGGCAGCATTAAGACTAGCAGCATTTATACCTGCAACACTAAGGCCTGCAGCAGCATTGAGTCCTTGTGCGGCAGCTAAACCGGGATGCCCTGCCACTCCAGCACCAGGTGGTTGCATCGCCTGTGGAAGTGTCATCACATAAGGTGACATTGGTTGTGAATATGGAGGCGGCACCATCACCCGCACAAATCCAGGAGGATATGGATTCATTGTAACGTTCTGAAAGAAAAGAAAATTAATTTTTAAATTAACCATTTCAGTGCCAGGGGCCGAACTCACCGGCCCTAATTTACAGTCTGTAGAGCCCTAAAAAAAAAAAAAATGTTTTTTGGGTATGCTTAAGCTAGTGTTGAAACATTTAATCGATTAGTCGAAATCGACGCGATTATTAAATTAGTCGATCCCGAAATATGCTAGTCGACTAATCGAGAAAAAGCACTACCTAAGTGCCATTGCATGGCAATATTATCACGTAATCTGTAACAGTTAATACATACCGCTATTCTCAAAGTAATTGACCAGAAAAACTGGGTGATACCCCGTCATGACCGCGGTGATACCGGTAATAAACGGTAGCGGTATCGAGACGGTCATGGCGTGGAGTTATGGTATTGGGCGATAATGATACCGTGGTCTTTTAGCGGGCACCGCATTAATTTTGTTGAATACCGCGGTGATTTTCATGGAACTCTTTTAGGGGAGGTATTTACTCACACATACTTGTTCGCGTTAGCAAGCGGTATCAGTAACGCGGTATTGGAGGATACCGCGGTATAGTACCGCCATATTAACGGGGTGACACCACGTTATTGGTGGTCAATTACTTTAAGTATAGCGGTATTAACTTCTTAGAGCTTATTGCATTGTTCCTTTAACCCAATATACGTACACATAACACTATCATTATACAAGCATAAGGGCCCTGCCCTTGCAAGTTAAACTTTTTGTGGGGTCCTGTTGATATATATATTATAATTATATTGAATACGAAATAAATCTTATTATTGAATCTTAACGATGCCACTGCCAGTCATGCACGAGCGGTGAACTCCATGACCTGAACTGAACCCAATGTATGCACATGTACCGGTATGCGCGGTTTCTTTTATGTTGATCATCAAAGACACAAAGTGTCGCTGCCGACCGAATACTGTCTAGTTCAATGGGAACAATTGACCAGTGAAAACTTCTAGAGTAATGATGCAACAAAATGGCTTCAATGATATACAAAACATAATTCGCAACATGTCAAGCTGGTAAAGTCAACTCAGTAACTGAATAGATCCTAGATCATTCTAATACCCATACCGCCCCCCCCCCCCCCCCCACACCCCGCGACATGAGGCGCCAATTCAGAGAGACAATAGAACACACCAGACATCTCGTTAGCGAGACTTACTAACGAGACTTGCCTATTTATTTCCTGGTTACCGGCGACAATTTTGTTTATATAAAATGTTTTATTATATACCTGCATTCCCCAAACCATGAGATTATATGGAGGTTGCAGGAGAGCCTGGTTTAAGACATCAAATTGGGAGACTTACGGGCAAAACGGGAGATTATATAGTTCACGTGCTTTCTGTTTTAACATTCTGAAACGAAGAGTTGGATACTCAAAACTGCACATGGCCCTTTTTATACGTCATATGGGCATAGAAACGGGAACTCTTAGAAGGGGTCCGACTAGTCGACTAGTAGTCGATTACCTCTGGCGACTAGTCGATTCCATAAAAACGCTAAATGTTTCAACACTAGCTTAAGCATGCTATAGCGAATTTAAAAACAAACTGGATAAAACCTTAGGGGCATGTTATAACTCAAAACTATCACCAAGTATTCATAGTAATAATTTTGATGCCCATGCAAAAACGTAAGATTCCCTGGTACTAAACCTACAAAATAAGTCTGTTAAAAAATATAAGAAAAAATTATTAAAATTGTAAAAAATAATAACAAATGATGAAAAATTGTTAGGCCAATGTATTCTCTTATATATGCGAGGCGACCTATGGTCGACTCGAATATATAAGAGAATGCATTGGCACAGGGTATATGGTTTGATACAAAAATCTGACCTGGCACTGAAAGGGTTAAATGGACAATGGCTTGGTCTAACCCCACAATCATGCACATGTAATTTGGTAAGTGGTAGGCCTGTAACGATTCATCGCGATTTCGATTCATCATTCTAGACGCGATTCATTTGTCTGTAATTTCGATACACTACGATACAGTTCCGCTTCCGTATTATGCAGTTACCATCCGAAGTCAATCGGGACCCCCTCGTTCGTTTCTGTAAGCTGTGAATGCTTACAAAGTGTTATCGGTAGGGCTGCAACGATTCACCGCGGTTTCGGTGAATCGCGATGTTTACCGGCGGTGCAATACGCGGTTCGTTTCGTAATTATTCCGGTATGTTTTCGATCTGCATTTTTGTCGCCCAAGCTGTCTGAGGGGACACTTTTCATTGGCTGTAACCGCAATGATTCCGTATTTTCCTTTTCAGTTAACCAATCAAAATTGTTCTTCCGCTATCGCGAGGGTCTGTTGAATATATTTGACATTTAAAATCAATAACAAATTAACATGTCGGAAGTATCGCATTATAAAGTTCTTAGCCGGTCGGAGACGGGCCTGGCAGAGTAACTCGAAAAATTGTCGGGGCGCTGGCGAAGTTTAAATCGCCGGTGTGGAAGCACTTTGGGTTTCGTGCGTTCAATTTGAAAGTCTGATGCCCTAAAGCAGTTTGTTTTCAGTTAATTTTAATTTTCATTGGAACATACAGTAAATGAATTATCCTCAAACAGAAATCATGACAGACGCAACTAGAGGTGTGACTGTCCCAATGGGACTACGGATACCCCCCTGATTTTAAAATACTAAGATGTTTCACATGTCAGTAAACATTTAGTTAAAATAATAAAATAACAGTTCCATTGCAGGTGTACAACCATAACCCTAATCTTAAACCTATTGACCGAAAAATGTAGGAATAAAAGCTTGGACAACATTATGCATGTTGCGAAACAATTTCTAAGTAAAAAAAGGGGAATAATTCCACACAAAAATGTCGGACAGACGTCATAATCGCAGGTGCACAGGTTCCAATGGTACTAAATATCAGTGCCAAGATTAAAAAACATTGACCGAAAAATGTAGCGAATAAAAGCTCGGACAAAATTATGCATGTTTAATACCAAAAAAAATTCTAAGTCGAAAAAGGGGGATAACTCCACCAAAAAAAGTCGGGAGATACGTCATAATCGCAGGTGCACAATTTCCCATGGTACTAAATATCTGTGCCACGTTTTTAAAAAATTGACCTAAAAATGAAGGAATAAAAGCTCGGACAAAAGTATACATGTTGCGAAAATTTTCTAAGTCGAAAAAGGAGGATAACTCCACCAAAAAAGGTCCGACAGACGTCATAATCGCAGGTGCACAGGTTCCCATGGTGATTGATGTCTGTGCCAAGTTTCAAGGAAATTGATAAAAAAAACGACTGAGAAAAACTCCGGACAAATTTGTGTCTACGGACGGACGGATGACGGACGACGGACGGACGGACAAGCTGACTCCAGTATACCCCCCCTAACTTCATTGCGGGGGGTATAAAAACTAAAGGTTACTCAGAAGGATATCTCAAAACATGTGCACCCTTCAGCACTTTTTTTGGTGAGAGTGATCCCTTCAGCCATAGGAATCTTTGATTGCAAAATAACTGTACAGGGTGCCGAGATGGTATAACATCAAGTGTGGTCATAACTCCAGTACATCATGGCTGAATAATTGTACACATAATGGCTATTAATGCAACAGAACAATAAAAAGTTGTAAACTGGTTAAATTTTCAGTCTGGAATGTATCGCGATACACATCGTATCGTTGCAAAAAATTGTGATACGTATCGAATCGTGAGGTGGGCGTATCGTTGCAGCCCTAGTTATCGGAAGTAAATCTGTAAATTTCGTTTGTTTCCGTGAGCTCGCACTTTGACCTTTGACACAAACGTTGGCGGAAGTGAAATGACTGACCTCCGTAACCTAGCCTCAGACTGTAAGCCATGCTCTGATTGGTTTAATTTGATGAACTGCTGTGATTTCAATCAATCAAATACTAGTATATTGGATATATCGTCTGCGCAAAACAACAACACGTGGGCCGTGGAAAGATGTCTGCTCAAGAAAGCTTCAAACTTGTCAATCCGACAGCGGCCTACAGGTCGAAAATCTGGCAGTATTTCGGTTTTGGGACGTACACCTTTGAAGAGGATGGAAAGCCATGCATTAAGACAGACAGAACTAAAACGATCTGCAAAGTATGTTCGACGGCAACCTCTTACAAGACTGGTGTTACGACCAACATGTCGCACCATTTGAAACGACATCATTCTCAGCCAGCTGTTGTGATTATGTGATATACATGTATAAACAGATGAGTGAGAAACTTTTCAGCATCAATATGTCATGTTGTACTGGTATTTCCGGATGTGTACGAGCATACTACATTACTACATACTACAATACACATATAACTAAAAACTATCATTAAAACTCAACATGAGAGTTGTGCAAATTTGGAGTGTTGAATAGCTATTTACTCGTGGGATAAAATTTTGCGTATCACGATACGTATCGTATCGTTGGCCCCGTTGGCGATACATATCGTATTGTGACCAAGTACATGTATATCGTTACAGGCCTAGTAAGCGGCATCTCAAAACAATGGAAGCTTTCCGAACAAATTTGTTGATATAGCGCTGAAAATATGTTTTTGTTTCTTTTGTTTTGGTACGGTACTATCAGAAAAAGCAGTGAGTTATAGAGTAGTGCATTCCTGCAGTTATCTCCTTAAAGCCACATGGCGTGTTGCGCTCCAAATACACCTACTGGTAATAATATTTACTTTTGAATTGTTACCCTGAAATAGGTGCTATCAATACTTGAAATATGAGCATTTATTAATAAAAATCTCAGAGACATGCATTGAAGTCATAGACAAAAAAACAACTTTGAACACAATGATTGGGTCCAAACAAAAAAAACAACCATTTGTATTTATCAGTGTTCCGGAATCCAATCTTAAACGGAATGTCAGGAAAAGGTATATTGCGTTATATTAACACGAAACTATTTTAAAACTTCATGCATTGCTCTGTTTTAAGCATCAAAATTATGTGGTCCCATTTCAGAGCAACAGCAGATTTAGATTTCTTCCCATGGTCTACAGCAGCTTTAGATTTCTTCCCATGGTCTACAGTTGCAATTATTACCTGGCCATTAAAAATAAAATTAACCGGCACTTAAATGAAACGATCTCTAATTTATCAAGAAATATAAAAAACATAACAGGTATTTTCAGCTATTTACTTCCTTCCTTCTTGTTTAACCCTTTACCCAACAGAACGGCCCTGTGCCAATGCATTCTCTTATATATGCGAGTCGACCATAGGTCGCCTCGCATATAATAAGAGAATGCATTGGCTTAACACATTAAAAATTATAAAATTGTTAAAGAATGTAAGAAAAAATGGTAAAAAGTGTTAAAAAAAGATTTTGTTTAGGCCAATGCATTCTCTTATATATGCGAGGCGACCTATGGTCGACTCGCATATATAAGAGAATGCATTGGCACAGGGCATAACTGTAACTATCACAATGTGGTCAAGGAGCCGGTTCCAATGATATCCATATTTGTATGGTTCTATTGAGACAGACCGAAGATATTTTAGGCTGTTGAAGCTTTATTTGGCCGGTTTTGGCCGGTTTGTTGGGTAAAGGGTTAAAGGGGTACTGTACACTAATCCTGCCAGTTATGGGTCCATCTCCTACTATACTCAACATAATACATGTAACAAATGAATGAATTTGAGCCATGGAAAATGAATTTATGACTCCAGCCATAAATTAATTTTCATTACCATGTTGTTTTACATCGTTCAAAATGTAAATGAATGTATTTTACACTCATCCTTGGCTCAAATTCATTCATTTGTTGCATATATTCTGTTAAAACAAAAGCCGCGATTTTTGGAAATTAAAACCGCGGTTAACAATATAATCACGTTTTTTTTAAAACATCAGATACTAGAACATAAAACAATTTCTCACTGTTCGCTAGAATCACATCATTGTCATTAATTATGACAAGTTGACGTCGGTAATAACATACACAACCACTCAACCAGTGACAACATCATGCTCGATCGATATTCGGAAAAGTAAATTCACTGGTTAAATTCCGCTATTCAGACAATTTCGTTCTCTGGTGACTTGACAAATTCTGGTAAATACCGGTAAGGCCTAAAAAAAAATACCTTTGTTTCCCCTAACCCGCCCGCACCTATTAAAACCTCCCGCACCAAATTTTTTAATGTATGCGTCAACCCACCCTTGATTTTTTTTTTCGGAAATAAAAGAAAATCGCTGCCGACAATGTTTGTCTCAGTTCGTCGCTTTATAATAGGCCCTGTTTCTAATGACTCGACTTCCAGACGCATTTCGTAAAATGGCGGCGCCCACGGAAAATAAAAAATACATCATTTTCGTTTAAATCTTCCATCAAAACAGGAATATTCATATAATAGCAGCAGTGTGTTAGGGCTAAAGTTTCTAAAATGTTCTCACATGGACGCGGTAAACAAATTTACCATAGTTTCACATGGTTGCCAGACAGGGCACAAAATACATTTAATTTTGCAAGAATCAAATGCCGAATCAAGTAGTCATAAAGCACTGAAAATGGAAAAGTTTGGCGAGAATCATTACGAGAATAGATTCGGTGATTCTTGTCGAATCTTAACCCTTTACCCAACAGAAGGGCCCTGTGCCAATGCATTCTCTTATATATGCGAGTCGACCATAGGTCGCCTCGCATATATAAGAGAATGCATTGGCTTAACACATTAAAAATTATAAAATTGTTAAAGAATGTAAGAAAAAATGGTAAAAAAAGATTTTTTTTAGGCCAATGCATTCTCTTATATATGCGAGGCGACCTATGGTCGACTCGCATATATAAGAGAATGCATTGGCACAGGGCATAACTGTAACTATCACAATGTGGTCAATGAGCCGGTTCCAATGAATCCATATTTGTATGGTTCTATTGAGACTGACCGAAGATATTTTAGGCTGTTGAAGCTTTATTTGGCCGGTTTTGGCCGTTTTGTTGGGTAAAGGGTTAAGGCCTGCCAGACCATAGGGATTTTATGATGTTTGGCAACAAACATTTACTGTACATCAGCATCTTGTAGCATACATGTATGTTGGTATAGGATATTTTTGATTGAATTGGTATTGAATATTTACTTTTTATTGTACTTGGTGATTTTAAATACAAATAAATTCTATGCTATTCTATTTTATGCCTTGTGTCTTGCTGATCTCCTTCCAATATCATAATATGAAGCTTCCAGCATTCGAATCACACCTGACATGTATAAATACATGGGAAAGTGAGAACTTTTGGGAGATTTCCACAAAAAAACCACGCTCGCCCGCACCTACCGCTATACTTAAAGTAATTGACCACCAATAACGTGGTGTCACCCCGTTAATATGGCGGTACTATACCGCGGTATCCTCCAATACCGCGGTACTGATACCGCTTGTTAACGCGAACAAGTATGTGTGAGTAAATACCTCCCCTCAAAGAGTTCCATGAAAATCACTGCGGTATTCAACAAAATTAATGCGGTGCCCGCTAAAAGACTAAAAGACCGCGGTATCATTATCGCCCAATACCGTAACTCCACGCCATGACCGTCTCGATACCGCTACTGTTTATTACCGGTATCGCCGCAGTCATGACCGGGGTATCACCCCGTTTTTCTGGTCAATTACTTTGAGAATAGCGGTATATTTTTCAGCTCCGTTAGGGGAAACATAGGTATATTTTTTTTTAGGCCTAATAAAACCATTGTCTCGTCTATGCCAAAACTAAAAGTGTTCTATACTATAGTATCCTTTTCTAACTCGGTATGTTCAATTATGTTGAGTAAATATATATGTTATTCCCGATGACACTTGCGCCGCATGACAAATTGAAATGTGGTTTACCGTCAAGACAAATTTGACAATGAGGTTCAGTCTTTTAAGCGAAGTCCAAACACACGTAGTATACAACTTTTGGAATTCGACAAAGCAAGGACACCATGTATTTTTGGGCGGGTTTGAAGCCCTAATTCTATACAATTAGTTTGAACCAATCTCAGTGAGTGGTTTCTTCTAGACAAGAAGAGGGCGGTATCTTCGCCCATTTATTATTTTTATTGACGGTGCATCATTGTACTGAAGGAAGAGGCGTAGCATAAGCCGCATAACTGACATTCATATCGATCTATCAACTGATCAGTCGTCAATTAATTTGGTGAATTCTCTTGTAATAAATATTACGCAGGGAAGTCGGAGGGTTTGTGTAATATTGTGAGCGAAAGGGGGACGTATTCTGGGTTTTCATATTCCCCTAATTTCGTTAGTCGTTCTAAACGTTGTTTACTATGATGATTGAATATTGAAAAAATCAGGATACAGAGATTTAGTTGGAATTTAAAACTTAATAACTCGATTTAGGCTTGAGTTTCGATCGGTCGGCAGTAAAAGTCAATTCAATATGAAATAAACGCGTCTGCATGTCGACCCATGGTAAAGAAGAGAACAACTCATTGTGTGTTAATTAAATGACAAGCTATTGTGCGGCATGCGTGTTGTGGCGCATGAACGAAGGCCATATGAATTATTTATTGGGATACGAAGACATATAGGCGAAAGCATGTTCAACTGCCAAAATCAACTTATTCAAGCATACTCTCGGGCTCCAAATAAAAGTGCAGGCCCAATTAATAGTGCAGGGGGGAAATTCCATTGAAAGTTAATAAAAGTGCAGACCCAAATAATAGTGCAGGGGCACTCTGAGCAAAACACCAACATGCCTGGTTAAACAAATTATTTTTTGTAGTAGGTCAAGTATAGGAATCAACATAGTACATGTGGTATTTTATTCAATATTAATTAAATGTCCATATGCATGCCATACCGTACATGTATACTTGAATATGTACATGCATAAAGTTATAAGCTCATCGTTTGGATATCAGAATCATATATAAATCTTGACTTTGTGCTCTTTTCAATTTTAATAGCCTCAAAATTAATAAACGTGCAGACCCAAATAAGCACTGTGCATGGGGGAAATTTCCCATGAAAATAATAAACATGCATGCATCATACATGTTTATTTGGAGCCCAAGAGTAATTACTTTATTTGTAGGACAAATTAACGCAATCAAATATTGTAGCTATTACAAGATAGTCCACGCCTCACCACGGACTATAGCTGTTGGTCGAGCGATCCAAAGAATAATTAGGAAACAAAATGTTCTTAGAGTGAGGCAAATATAGATGAGGCCAAAAAAAGAAAGATGCTATGTTTCCGTACATCGACCGACCCTAAAAATAACCCGCCGACCCTAAATTTTTTATTGATATTTTGAGAAAAATTCAAAATTTTCTATTAAAAAAAAATATATGCACATAAATATTGATGGTCATTAATAGTGTTCAAAACACATGGTTTCTAACATATGCCTGTGAAAAGTGACCATGAAGTGACTGCTGTCTCAAACGCCCACAGGTGCACATGTGATGGGTTGTTGACTGATGGGCATGCATTTTTCAATTTTAATTTCCTGAGAGTGGATCTCATGCCTGCTTTATGCCTTGTTTGGGTCTTATGGAACATAGGAACACTATCAACAGACATGGTGGGTGTTTATATATATCTGTATATATACATGTACATGTATAGAGATTATCACCACATGTTAGTTGTACATGTATAGCTACTGTTTCCAAAACCAGGCATGCTAGGTTGGGTGTACTCATGACTACCTCCAGACAATGGGATGTATTCGTCACAATACAAGTACATGTACGGTATAATGGCGGTATTATGTGTAAAATTCTTATAAAAAGTTAGCGACATGAATTCCGTGTTGATCAAGTACTAGTAATACTTTCCCCATAAACCGAGTTGGCATTTTATGTCATTTCGGTCGAGGTAGTTCAATATTTCTGAAGCTGGATAGAAAATATAAAAATAAATTAAAAAATTCCCTACCTACCTACCCTAATTTTCTCGCTCCGTTATCGGAAACATACAATCTTTTTTTTTTGGCCTGATTAATAGTTACTCCGAGAAAATTAAATCTTTTAATATGTTTTACAAACATAATAAAAGTTACCTATTGAAATTTTAACCGGGTATTGTCGATTAATTGGGAAACCGCCTGGCACTACTTAGTCCAACAAATTAGACTATTCGGATTTAATAATACATATTTTAATATTTGGACATTTACGATTGTATTAATCCTTATAGTCTAATAAAAGAACCGAAATCCAACTTGACACAAATTTTGAAGCAGGTCAACATCAGTGACCACCGATAATATGACCCCATCAAAATACCATTTTCTCTTATTAAGTCTTAAATTATCTACAAATACATTAGTCTTACCTGTAGCGGAGATAGTATTCTTTGTGTTCACACATAGATTGTGATATAAAAGTTGTCAGAATTACAGATTTGTTAGTTTAATCCCGGATTGGAAAACATATCACCATTCTCAAATACAAATAAATTATGTTAATTTCGTGTGTTTTCCCAGATTTCTGATCTATTACGCATGCGCGTGCTTTCATTTTCATATGTGTTCGCTAGCGTAGACGGGTTTGAATATTTCTGTCGGTTGAGTTGTTATACATGCAAAATTATATGGATTAATAGTGACACAAATTTATGCTAGTTAGGGTAAAGTAGGGTACCTTCGGACACCTTACACGTTTTTGTTAGTGAACGATTGGCTCATTGGCTGTTGCTGCCAAATCCACACAGGGTGTACTGGATCTGTATTATCGGAACTGTTTCAACGCATTAATTTCATGTTTGGAGTCAGGAAAGCTATCGATACATCTGTTAGAAGTGTGTTTGGTGCAAGGGTGGTACACTCAGACGAAGTCAGGTACGTTCGGACAGGCAGTGGGGTACGTTCGGACGCATCACACATATGCTAATAAAACAGCATCACATGGGGATAAATGGAAAATAATGGTGTCACCTGACTCTGTTATGACTGTCCCATACTTGCATTATATGTCAACATAAAAACGAACTTGCTGCGTACTTGCAAACCAGCCCAATTTATCAGTGCGAGCCCGAGATTCACCACGTGTCATTCCGCGATGTCCGCTTGTTATACTTTAGCGTTACCTGAGGAAGAGGTTTTCCAATTGAAGATAGGCCTGATGAAACTATGTCGTATCACATGTATTACATATATGTGCATGAACACTATATTTGATCCATAAACTTCAGAAGAATTTCATCCCGGTATGTTTTCAAAACAGAATCAGTATAATACCTATATAGGCCAATGCAGACATGCGACGATTTTGATAGTTTAAATGTTAATCAGTGCGCTGTTGCTGTGACACTCGTAAATATGTTAATACTCGCATGCAGGTACATGCACCTAATAATAGTGATGGGTGATGATTTGGTCTGAAATTAATAATAGTGATGGCAATTTCACGTTAAACAATTAGTGTACATTTCTCAATGACAATAGTTGTGCTCGTTGTGAATTTCTCTATTGGCCAAGCTTGAAAGAAATGCCATTTTGAGATCTATATATTACCATTGGTCAAGGAAGGGAATCATCAAGACGTCGCATACCATGTTTCTAACGATGTTTATAAAGAGAAGAACTATCCAGAAAAAGGATTCCCCCCGACGCCGGGGCTACGATCCCACGAGGGGGGGGGGGGGGGGGGGGGGGGGCTATAGCTACCGGGTTGACAATTGCAGATCTACATGACCTATTATGTTTTTCCCTCTAGTCCCAGAATTATCCAATATAAAAATATTATGTATGGAAACCATTATATACATACATGTAGGCCTGCGGGTATAACCATAGTATGCATGTACTATATATTATATAACGTATAAACAAGTACCGTATCGTATACTATAGTATAGGCCTATACGGTACTTATATCTACCTACCCCATCCAGACATGTGATATATCGATTATGACCAGACCACAGCTGGAAACGACTGAACTTGGGTTTATTAGAGGAAAGAACAGGCACTTTTCGTTGGCACCAGATGGGTTCATAAACTAGAATATATGTCCGAATGTACCGGGCAAGGTTTATGGTGGGGAGGGTACCTTCGGACACCATCATTTTTATTAAAATATTACTCTAGTGATCCGAATAATAGTAGGGGTCGGAATAATAGTAGGGGGTGGAAAATTTGCCAAATTTTAATAATAGTAGGGGTCGGAATAATAGTAGGGGGTGGAAATGTCAATGAAAAAGGAGATCATTGAAGAACACTGATTTAATTATCAAACAAAAACTTATAATAAACACTCCTCGACCCAGCACGGACAACGTCTGGTTCTTGCAGAACATTTTCAATGTCATTGATTTGAACGGAGAACACTGCGTCAATACTTTTATACGAATTTTCAGTTCCAGCACAGGTTTACTTTCATGCTATTAATTTTCTTTGGTCGGAATCGGTCCACCAACTACTCAATTGTGTTCTAATTAAAGAAACTTTCAAACGTGAGCCCCAGACGTTGATTAACTTCTTAGTTAATAACGCGTCAATTGTAAAAAAAAACAGACATAACGCGTTGTCACCTTTGTTCGCCTCACTGAACGATAAACAATACCCGCAGAGGGGGGTCTGTCTATTGCAATAGGGTCGCACGAATTGCAAAATAGCGACACGTGCGAGGATGGAGTTACTTCCCATGGATCAAATCATTGATTATATTGCGATGCCAGACGATTGCGCGAATTCTTTGAACGTATTCCGTTTCATGCATGCCATTTGATTAAAAACTACGAATAATGCGATCATTCATGGAGTATGGGTGATCAAAATTAAATAATCGTAGGGGCTTGAATAAGAATCGTAGGGGGTGGATTTTTTCTCCAAAATTAACAATCGTATGGGTACGGTTATTCGGATCACTAGAGTACCACAAAATAACTTTAATCGAGAAAAAACATCGTGATAATAAAAGATCATATCGTCTTTTTCGTAAAGGATACAGTTTCTGTTTAAATCCGCCCAAAATAATTAGAGCACTCTCGGAAAATAGGTCACTGAATAATTAATATAATTTTTCCCAAATAAGAATTTTCGCGGGTGGTTCTGCATGACGTCACTAGCCTCCCCTAACCAATCGCCTGTCTTGACATACGTCAAAAATGTAAACAATGCGAAGTGACCAATCGATGACAATTTATCAAAGCCATATTATTTTGTATTAACCCACTTGCTGTCGATAATTTAATAGAAGAATTTCCAGTATAACTGGGCTGTCCGAACGTACCACACTGTCCGAAGGTACCGTACTTTACCCTAGTTCAGTCATGATATTTAACATTCCAACAAAAGGTATGTGTTTTTTATTTGTAGTTTTATTTGTGTCATTAGACGTGAACAGTGTAAGTTATAGGGGCATGTCCTTGCCAATCGAATTATCGGGTTCTACGCTTTGCAAGTTTTCACGTCCTTTGTTGGACGATGAGGGATTAAGACCACATAAATGTCCAAATATTAAAATAGGTCTTAAATTGACTTAATCCGAATCGTCTAATTTGTTGGACTAAGTCTAAGCACTACTAGTACTAGGTCAACATGACCGTTTCGCAGATTGCTGCTTTCAGCAAGGATACGCACTACGTTCATGACTGAACTATACTAGTACTAAAAAAAAATACTATTGGAATTATTTTCTTCTGAATGTATGAAAAAACTAATTATATTTAACTATATGTAGCCGTAATGGGCTTCCGTGCTAAACAGCTTAAATACAGACAAAACCTGAATTGACAACCGGCGGAATGTCATTGCACTTGAGTCTTGACTCGCAGATTTTTGGGGTTTGGATTTTTTTTACTTGACTTCAGTCTTCACTTGTCCCATTAGCATTCCAAATCAATTTTCAATCTACAATGCCTTCATTATGCAACACATATTATCACAAACATGAATTATACCAAAGAATCAAATAATTGTATGCACTGACTTGATAATAAATTATGAAATAATATGCATCTCTCCTCTTGCGTTGGAAATTTCGATAAAGATGGCGTCTTTCTACGCTTCTGATAACTTAGCCCAATATATATTAATTGACTCCCAATCAAAACCAAGCTCTCACAGCGTCTCAAACTTCTATGGCGTTATCGATACCTGTATTGAGGATAAGGTTAAATAATTTATTCAAGAGTGGTAATAAAACACTAGAGCCACACTTTAGCATTTCGTTTAAAATACAGTCCAAACCACTACTTTTATTATTTGATAGTTTTTTTATGGCCACACTGATTTCTTCATTTTTAATAGCAAATGACAATTCATGGAATATTTGAGCACTCTGTTCTAAGTTGGATTTGTTTTGTTCAGTACATTTATTGTTTGATGGATTAAGTAATTGTTTAAAGTATTCTACCCAAGTGGGTCCATCAATGTTATTAAAAGTTTCTTTTGATACCTTATTTTGTAGTTTTGAAATGAGATCCCAATAGGTTTTTTGGTCTTTTCCCGCCATGCAGAGAATTTTATCTACAATATCTTGCTTAGTTTTCTTCATATGAAATTTTATTTGCTTTTTCAGATCTTTTCGTGCAGAATAGTATTTAACGCGAAGTGTTTTATCACTTGGATGTTGATACATTTCTCTGACTAACCTTTTGGTAGTCTTTGGAAGATCTCTACAATAGTATGGCAATTTATGATGATTTTTAGATGATATTTTATCACGAGATGCACTGTTTTTTGAAGATAATTTGTATTTCATGGTTGATTTGGCTGCCGACATTAAAATAGTATTGAAAGAATCAACTGATTGGTCAACACCAAATTTGTCAGCTGTGTATGAATCAATCATGAATGTATTTATTTTATGGCAATCCAAGGCTCTAATAAATTTGTTTTCATTCTTAATATCCCAGAAATTTTTTCCTGGTAACGGAGAGAGTTTATAGCCTACTCTCTATCATCAGAAGTATTAAAGCGAAGTTTATTAATCTTCATTGTCCACGACAGAGGGCAATGGTCTGAGTAAATTGTGAAATTGCCTACATTAAAACTAGTAATTATATTGAATAAGTCTTGGTCAGCTAAACAATAATCGACTGTTGAAGGTGAGTTTGCATTCATTGATAGCATGTTGCTTTTCCGAGAATGTCTCCAATTTTTCTACCATTTAATATTTTTTATTTACTCGATATGCATAATTGAAGAAAACTTTTTCCCCTTTCATCTGGCGGACGAGTATCTGAATTGTTTCTATAAGAATGTACCCCACATGAATAATTATTTGGCAAAGAAATATATATAGTTAACATCTTTTTCACTGTCTAAGCTGAAATCAGGAAGATTTCCTGTGTGTCCATTAAAATCTCCCATTAATAAACAGCTACCCTTCTGTGAAAAATCAGCCAGATCATTTTCAATTGCAGTTAATATGTCAATTTCTGAAGAATATGTTGACTTTTCGGGGCTGTCACATAAAAAACAAATGAAAATGTCTTTGTCAGTATGGAAAAAAGATTTGTTTAGTTTAATCCATTGGTAATCACAGCATTTATTTGGCATATAGCGAACACCTGCTCTAATCTTTTTATTAATGAAAATATGATATAAGCTTTCGCTTGTGTTGGCCTGAATTGCATGTATATAGTGCGCATTTTGACCGCTTTAAGATTCATTGGTAAATTATATGAGAAGGCTACATATATTAAAGATGCATTATCCGAATTAACGCTCCTAAATTACTATTTCTTTGGCTTCGGGGGTAAAAAAAATATATGTGACTCGAGTCGAGGAACCCACATTCAAAGCTTAAAGTGATCAGATATCGATTTTTGAAGTTTGTTTGTTTTTATTGTTTGTGGCACAAAAAGACGTCGTCAAACGGGTGGCCTCGGACAAAATTGCGGATGAAGATATGGACATGCAACTGTGATAATACTGCCATATTTCGTTGAAAAAAATGTTGTTAAATAATACGTTTTGTGAAATTTGATACCATATGTTGACGGTGGTTAGCATTATTTTGTTGCAATTAATCGATTCTGATAACTAAAGCGTATTTTGAAGAATGTTGTTGTTGTTGTTGTATCTTGATGATATGGGGACCATCTGATCGGATTGAGTTCATTTAAAGAGGCATAATCCGAATCAACGCTCGCAAATTACTATTTTCTTGGCGTCGGAAGTAATTTTTTTTATTCGAGTCGAGGAACCCACCCATCAAAGTTCAGAGTGATCACATATCGATATCATCTTATTTTGACCACCACTAGTTTGCAATAATGGTAATTTTCTTTCGGTATTGATCAGAACAATATGAACTGAGCCAATTTTAATCCTAAAACATAAGAACTAAGATCATGTCAGAAATCCTTACAAAATGTCCTTGTGGCAGTGGTATCTCAGCGGAGCGATGGAAGATAACTCTGCCTGGAGTTTGCACATTCGCGTCTTGTAAATCAGCCCAAGAATATTGGTACGCGACAATAACATGGAATTACCAGTTCTCTCCCCTGGCACGTGCGAACACGCGGAAATAATGTGTGAAGTAAATCGCGAAAACTTTGAATTTGTTTATCCAAAGATCGAAGACGCATTGAAGACAGCCGATTTCATTGCAATAGATACAGAGTTCAGTGGGTTGTCTGTACATGATAAATTCGATTCCAGTTTGTTTGACACTCCAGATGAGCGATATGCAAAGTTGAGAAAAACTTGTTCTCAAATTGCCTTGTTGCAAATTGGTGTTGCAATATTTGAGAGGGACAAATGTCATAGGTCAAACTCTTATGGTGTATCTTCTTTCAATTTTTACATATGCCCCCCAGCCTTCGGACCAGTTGACACTAAATTCACTTTCCAGGCATCAGTCCTTGATTTCTTCAGGAAGCATAAGTTCAATTTCAACAAAGTTTTCCATCAAGGTGTCACATACCTCAACGAAATTCAAGAAAAAGAGATAAGAGAATATTTGTCCAATGACAGCTATATTGGTGGAAAGGATAGACAACTTGATGAGTTTCTCATTAATAAATATTGTTCAGAGATCGCAAAATGGGTTATCAACAGCAAGGAAGGTGACATTCATATGATGAAGAAGTCTGATGAAATAACTCATGAAAATGAATATGTGATACACTCTGAAATACGGTCTCGTTTCCCATCAGTATGGAGTGAAATCGATTCACTTGGTAATATAACTGTGGAAAACATTTCCAAAGAACAGCGAAAACAACTTGATGTAAAGTGGATGGAAGAAAGTAAAGCGGAACAGAAACGTTTGTTGCAAAATTATTTAGGTTTCACAAGAGTTTTCCGGTTACTCTCACAAAGCAAGAAACTTATCGTTGGTCACAACATGCTTACAGATTTGCTGCTTATTTTTGAGAAATTCCACAAGCCACTGCCACTGAGTTATAAAAGCTTTAAAAAAGAACTAAATGAATTATTTCCAAAGATTCTGGACACCAAGCATATATGTTCAAGCATAAGAAGGAGATATGAAGAAACTGGGCTCATGCAGTCAACTGGTTTAGAAAGCCTACAAAAAGACTTTAGTAGCAACAAAGGAATTCAGCTAGTGATATATTCTCCACATATTGCATTGAACGATGACTCTTCTTGCTACAGAACAGAACATAAACCCCATGAAGCTGGATATGATGCATACCTTTGTGGTTATCTATTAATCAGAGTCGCTCATATCTTAACATTTATAGACATACCATCAACAGATGTTGAGCCTTGCAGATTTCAGAAATACTTGGAAACACTCTCTTCTTACACCAACAAAGTCAACGTTATCAGAGGCGCCTTGCCTTTTATCAGACTTGATGGTGATGAAACTTATTCACGAAGACCTCAGCTACTGTATGTCACATCTCGAAATAGCAAATTGAATTCAAACCAACTCATTAAATGGTTCTCACCTTATGGTTCAGTGGACATAAAACTTCAAAATCAGAAAGCAGCGCTAGTTGCAACAGCCACATTTCGAAGTGCAAGAGATATTTTACGTGTCTATAAGAAACATGAAGAAATTCATATTACAAAGTATAATATGTTTAAACATAATCCCCTTGTCAGATCTCTCCTATGGACTGGTGCTTTATTCTCTGGAGGGTTATGTGTATGGATAATATATAGTGGCAGCAAATCACATTGAGAATTGTTTCAGTTGCAGTATATTTGAATGTGAATCTGTGATATACATGTAGTTCTAGATAATATGATTGTTATAAGTTCAGTAATATTACACAGTGCCAAATGCATAACACTTTATTACAGCATCCTATCCAATGACAGATTTAAATATTTAAGTGCCATGGCACCATGATGGCAGATCAGATCAGTCATAAGGACAAAATAAATTGAATGTGTTTCCGGTAACCCGCCCACCCCAATCTAAAACACAGCGCCGAAAATCATTTTATTAATCTGGACCTTTTTCGTCGATAAACATTTAAAAAAAAGTTTTGTCAATCATTGCTAGATCTTTTTTTTTAAGTTTGGTCATGCAGTTTACTGCACAGTGCTATACTATTTTCCAATAATGGAGGGCCCCTTCCCCCTCCCCCCTTGAGTCCGGAATCCAGTTTTAAAATGACGCTGGAATCTGGAATCCAGCTTCAAATTGACCCTGGAATCCAGAATCCAGTTTGATGTAAACATATTTTATTCCAATCATAATAACATATATACATTTGACAAAGTGTTGACAATAAAAACAGAATAGGATAAATGATTGTTGGATTGGAAAAGGGATTAAACAACAAGCCCAAGGGCTTTTGTTAAGTTTGCTCCCTTTTTTTTTCGCGCCCACTCTTCATTAAGTGTAGAGGGGGGTCAGACGGGAAGGAATGGAAATATTATAATAATAATAATAGTAATGATGATGTTATGATAGACAGGAAGATATATATATATATATATATATATACATATATATATATATATAGAGAAAGAGAGAAAGGGTGAAAGAAGACGGAAAGAGAGAGAGAGAGAGAGAGAGAGAGAGAATGAGACTGTCTGGGTAAAGTGAGGATGTAATTCAGTTGCAGCTGATTGGTTACAATGCTGTACATATACTATTGTTTGTGTCATTGCTACGCCCGTCGCCGTGAGATGTCAGACGATCTGGGGCGGGTAAGTTTCGCGCTTAGCGGTAATATTCCATGCTTTTCACGAAGTGTGTGTACCTATCATATCCTTATGAAAATCGCTTTGTTTTCAAAATATATCTTTGGACCGCGTCAAATATTTTAATATTATCACGATGGCTGAGTTCCTGTGATCCGCACAAAAGAGTTTGTTCTGATAAAATAACATTCGGTATGGCGCATATGAGTTCAGTCCTTTGGCCATTGTATTCAGGACATTCCAATAAGAAGTGATGTGCTGTTTCTATTTTGCCACAATGACAGAGAGGGGACGTTTTAATGTGATTACTCAATAAGTCAGAGTTCAAACTACTGCATTTTAATCTTAAGCGAGAGTGAAGTATATGTGATCTGCGACACTTATTGTGGTAGTAGTAGGTTGGGGGGCGCCGTGTGCTTGCGTTTAGTGATTTTTTGAAGTCATCAATTGTATTACAATTGCGTATTGTGTCAGGCAGAGAGTTCCACTCACTTATAGCAGATGGCAAAAATGAATTCATGTAATAGTTGTACGAGATATCGGGTGGCAACCTTATGTGCTCAAAACGGAAGTTATAACCGGTATCGTAAGAATCAACTGGGCGTACGAGATTTCTCAGTATAGATGGTGCTGTTCCTTTGATCATTTTAAAAAATTGGCAGAGTTTGTGTTTTCTCCGTCGCGATGATAGTAATTCCCAACCTGTATCCAGTAGGAGGAGGTCTTTATTTGCGCTAATTGTTGCCCCTGTTACAATTCTAGCCATCTCATATTGAACTTTCTCTATGTCTGATGATAAGAAATCGGGAATGTTGTCCCATACAGGTGAGGCATACTCCAGTAAGGGACGTATAAAAGAAAAATATCCAGTTTAAGAAACAAATACCGATTTCACGTCCAGTTTAATGATATTATAGATTAGTTTTGTGATACCCATAATATATGAGCAGGTCCCACATATAAAGGCACCCCCGTCTTGAACCCCGGTAGTGGAAACTTCACCAATGAGGTCCAGAGCAGTCTACCTTGCGACAGTTTACAAAATGTTAGGATAAGAGTAACAAAGGTATAGAATATGCATCTAGACTTCCTTGGATTAACCGATCTTTATCACATTCCCGTGTAAAAACTAATAAATTAAACGCTCTTTATATGGGCGTGATATATTGACCCAGAATTAATACCCCGATGTGATAACACATGCGTAAAACCCTCGGGTGGATTCCAAACTCGAACCCAACCTGCACCGGATCAGTAATTTATCCCAGTAAACCAGTTTGGACTTACCAATGCCCTCACATGGGGACGCACATGGAAGGAAATCCCAACAAAAAAGGGGGACCCTATTCTATAGCGGAAATTGGCCGGCGGTCACCGAACACGTGATCTCGGCCTGCACTCTGTGTTAGAAAACCCAAATACTAAATTAAGTTTAGAAAGTTGATACGTATCTTAAGCCACCACACATAAACCAATACCGAATGATGGATGGACAGACGGTCGGACAGATCAATAACATAATGTGCACGCTCCACTAGAAAATTGGGGATTAATTGATGATTACATATTGGTTTTGATATATAAATATATGCATGTAGCACGGGAGTTGGAGCTCCCGATAATATGTATATATCCACTGGTAGTCAAACAATACACATCCATGTATTTGCATGCGTGTATATATGGCCGCTTGGGTCCCAGATAATAATATTAACAATCATGCTTAACACATCGCATGTAAACCGCCAAACAAACGCCATTTGAATTAATGTGTTTGATGATATAGCTAAGTGTCGGGAGAGTAAACAGTTTTACATATAGCATGGTTGAAATCCACACACTATCCTGGCAAGGTTATATTGTTTTAACTAGCCATCGGAGGTACCGTTGTTTATATGTTGATGGTAGCCCAATATAACATACATATTTTTGAATTGTGGGTTAAGTTTATGCCCACAGCGCATTTTCACAGAAATATAATTGGCAGTCCATCATCCAAATTGTTTTGCTATGTCTTTGGGGCAATTTTTGAGATATGTTGCCGCAAATAATGACCGGAAAGATAAAGAGCACCGTATACAAACGAATATATATGGACTAAGTCCTATAAGAGTGTGCATCAGATTGGATCCCATATAAAATTCATGATATTATGATCTATTATGACCAAATGAGGAACCAAATCGCAATATTTCACCCGAAATGGAATCCGTTTATATAAATACATGAATCCGGAATCCAGCTTAATTTGTGTCTTGAATCCGGCGTACGGGTCCAAAATGGGTCGAATCCGGTGTACGAAAAGGGGGGGGGAAGGGGCCCTCATAATGATCTCAGATCATTGCTACCCAGCTCATTTTAATATAGTTTCTGTCCATTTAGTTGGTAAGCAGAGAGTCCAAATTTTTGAGTTATGAAACCGAATGGTTGACGATTGCTGCAATGACGTCCCCAGAGGATGAAATTAGTGATGCTAGTCCGATATGTGGTTAGCGTCACAAAATTCACCCTCTAGGGACCTCATTATGCAAATGTCCAGCACCAGATTTTGAGGTCTGTGGAATTTGAATTAAGGGGTACTGGTAGCCCACTGTGAGTCACAAACATGTAATTTTTTATCAAAGTGAATGATTGGCTGAATCGAGTCCAAAATTTAGAACCAAATCCAATCTCATTAATTCACTGGATTAAGTGAGAAGTTGAAAATAGAGATTCCCTTGAAATGGAAACTATTTTTTATTTTAGCAAAAATGTGTGACATTGCAGTTTTCAATAATAAAGGCACTGAAAATTGTAATAAATGTAGCCAGGTTTGACAATACATGTATTGTGATAATGGTACATGTACCCAGGATCATCATATCTTTCTTGACCTTCGATATCTTCAGTGTTAATAGCAATTAAAGATGTTCATGTGGACAAAGCCATAATCAATTCTCCAGGAACAAGCCATTTCCCAGTTTCTTAGCATGTCTTAATCTTTAAAAGTGATATGTTATAGTACAGTAATGCCCTAAATAATTGACTCAGTGAGAGCTTTCCGATGAATGGCAACAAGCCATATTTCCGACTAAATCCTGACAAGTTACCCATAATTCTGCTGTGGTTAAGGAGTCGATTATTTAGGGCATTACTGTATATCCGCTGTACTTGTTGTTCTCAAGTTAATCTGAATCACAACAACTTTATAGTTGTGAAAACAGCATTATGTTTGTTGGAAGATTTGGTGAAACTGGGTGTTATATCTTTATCACAAGTTTTCAGATTGGGTACTTTTATGTCAATTTCCAGAACCTGCACACATTTATCACTACACTAAAAGTAAAAGCTTGGGTAATAAAATCAGATGATAGGATTTTTAGATCTGTCAAATAGGAATGGTGAGGATTTCCAGCTTATATTGTTTCAATGATTTAATTATATTTGAGATTGTTAAACCTTTCATGACTGGAGCTTCCTGAATTTTAACGAAAACTATGTGCCAATGAATTCTCTTATATATGCGAGTCTCCTATAGGGAGCCTTACATATATAAGAGAATACATTGGCCTAACAATATTTACCATGACCTTGAAAGCCAGTGCATTTTCTTATATATTCGAGGCTCCCTATAGGATACTTGCATATATAAGAGAATGCACTGGCACAGGATCTTCACTGCTGCATCAGTCATGAAAGGGTTAACTGAATATTCTCCTTTCAGTATTTGTGTTAATTTTGTACTTATCAGTTACTTTATTACATGATGTTCCGTTATACCAGTATTCTTAATTTACTCAACCCACTTCAAAAGCTAAAAGTTAACGATTGTCTTTCTCTTCCTAAATCCGTTTTATATAGTTTCAGGAGAATAAATAATAAAAATGAGTCAAAGATACCTGTCCAGAAACGCATCCATCAATTAATATTGATCTTATATTGATATTTTCTTATATAGCGCGATAATCAATTAAGATTTTTCGTTACTATTTTTAGAACAGACCGTGATGAGACATTCGGGTGATATCAGATAGAGATAGAGTTCTCCCTCTTGCTATGCTCTGCATGCCGTAAAATGTCCCAAATTGTTCGTATGTATTATGCCAGAAAATTTGAAATATTAATTGATGGAAGGGTTTCTGGACAGGGGTCTTCGATTCATATTTATTATTTTATATACAGGAAACTATAAAACACTTCTATACTAAACACTCATTGACGAGTAGTTCCTATAAGAAATGTTCAGATAATAAGTTCAACAAGTCGTTTATTGAACTTATTATCTGAACATTTCCCACCAATGAATATGAATCCTTCAGCACTTTTATTATCTTTCCATCTGACTGTCATCTGCTAATTTATCCTGAACACCCCTTCAAATGATTAATAGGCCATTCCCATGTATACCTTTATTACTGAATGGGAGAAAAACATTTAGTATAGAAGGGTTAATAGACTTTAGCTCAACTTTACTTTGTAAAGCTTGAGTTATTGCCATGGGTTGGTATCTGTTGTCATGACCGAATGTCAACGATTTGGCCACAGGTTGTACCTTTGGTCGGATCATTATGAAATTTGTCATGATTGTTGACATTGACATGTAGATAAACGAGTCATTTTGGGCTCATTCGGCAAAAACACATGGGTGCCAGCAGCCATTGGATATCAAAATTAAATCCATTAGCACAGACTACACTAACAGCCGGTAAAATTCATCATTCGTCTGTTCATCATGAAATTTGTCATGGATGTTAATATTGATATGTAGATTGGAAAGAGTCATTTTAGGGTTATTCAGTAATAAAAAATGATTAAATCTATTGGAACGGGCTATAGGTTGTACCTTTGATCGGATAATTATGAAATTTGTCATGGCTGTTGACATGTAGAAAGGAACGAGTAATTTTTGGTCATTCGGCATAAAAAACATGGCCACCAGCAGCCATCTTTGATTTCAGAATTCAATCCATTAGCACAGGCTACAGTCCAGACGAGTTATTTTGTGGTAATTTGGTCATAAAACATGGCTGCCGGCACTGCAGCCATCTTGGATTTGTTTCTTTGCATGACTAAATTCTTGGGTAAAACCTACAGACCACATCAGCATATCCCTCATCTGATTAACACCAAACTTCTTATGGATCATCGGTGTGACCTCTAGATGAGAGCCATCAAAGTTTTCTGAATTTCGTTGAAAAACATAGCTGCCAGTGGCCATCTTGGATTTGACTGTTTGTATCTGTTTATATATCTAAATTTTTCGGCACACCCTACAGGCCACCTCCCTCATTTGAACATCACCAAACTTCATGTGGAACCTCGGGCTGACCTCTAGATGGTAAATTGTTTGAAAAACATGGCCACCAGCAGCCATCTTGGATTAAAAATTTGAATCCATCGGCATACCCTGCAGCCAGCATTTATTGTCCCCCAACGTTCTGAAAGAAAAGGGGGACTAGAAACAGGCTCCGTCCATTCGTCACACTTTTGAGTAATTATTTTTTGACGGAGTTATTATTTTATTAACCCTTTTTGACTTAGAAAATTTCAACATTTTTTTATAATTTTCTGTATGAGGGTACCTTCATGGTGTAATCAACTCCTCCTACAGTTTTCATCCTAGAGATTTGAAGCTTCAGAATATTGTTGCCAATATTTTGAAGATGTGCAACATGTATATAGATGATGGAAATCTTTTTTTTGACAGTGTTATTAACCTTTTTCGACTTAGAAAATTTCAACATTTTTTATAATTTTCTGTATGAGGGAACCTTCATGGTGTAATCAACTCCTCCTACAGTTTTGATCTTAGATATTTGAAACTTCAGAGTATTGTTACCCACATAATGGAGATGTGCAACATGTATTTAGATGACGGAAAAATTATTTTTTACGGAGTTATTAACCCTTTTCGACTTAAAAATTTCAACATTTTTTGTTATTTCTTTAACAAAGTGGCATCGTGTTGCCACGTTGTCGGGGGACACTGTGGTCGGCTGACCTTTTATTGGAGAATTGTTTTGAAAATTTACAGGTACGTTTAGGAATCCTCTAGATGAGAGCTATCAAATTTGAATGATTTTTTATTTTCTGCTGAGGCCTCAACTGCTATGGGAGACCTAGGATCCGATTGAAGTTCCCCAGTTGAAGTTGGTAATCTTCACCCATTAGTCGCCTCGATTATGCATTTTATCTTCTGCACATTAGGGGATATAGAAACTGAACAGAAGGGAAAAAGTAACTGAATATTATGTTAATTTGATAATATAGATACATCCCAGAAGATGGGGCCTAATCAGAATGAGGTACCCAAAGTGTGAATTTGGTGATGCTAGCTAGCCCACTATGCATGGTACATGTAATGTCACTAAATTCACCCTCTGGGGACCTCATTGTGCAAATGACACACTATTTCAAGGTTTGGATAAAATATTGAAGTGCATTGGTGACTGCTTGTTTGAGTTTTGTGTGCCTGTCATTTGCAGAATGAGGTCCCCAGAGGGTGAAGTTAGTGACGCCATCCCACATAGCAGGCTAGCATTCACCAAATTCACCCTCTGGGAAACTCATTCTGCATGACCTCATCTGCTATGAGAGACATAGACTGAAGTTCCCAAATGATGAATATTATGATGTAATACACCCATTGGGAACCTCGATTATGTAATATGTCATCTGCCAATTTGGGGATATAGAGAAACTAAACTAAAAAAGAAATAGAATCTATGTGAAGAAGTTTCAATAGAAATTTTATAACAAAGAAACTTTCCAGAGAAGATTATACCTAAGCAGAATGAGGTCCCCAGGGGTTAATTTGGTGATGCTAGCCCACTATGTGGGATAGCTTCACTAAATTCACCCTCTGGGGACCTCATTCTGCAAATGGCAGACACACTAAACTCAGACTTGGCTTGTTAACCAGTGATTAATGGATCTCAAGTGGAAGCAGCTGGTGAAAGCTTAGTCAGTTTCCTTTGTGATAAATAAGCTGGTGAAATCGGTTGGGGGAAAATGATGTTTTACTTAGAAATACAGTAATGCTCTAAGTAATAGACTTCTTAACCACATCATAATTATCGGTAACTTTTCAGGATTTAGTCGGAAATATGGCTTGTTGCCATTCATCGGAAAGCTCTCGCCTGAGAGGTTTCCGATGAATGGCAACAAGCCATATTTCCGACTAAATCCTGAAAAGTTACCCATAATTCTGCTGTGGTTAAGAAGTCGATTACTTAGAGTCCCAATAACTGTAATAATATTTCACATTTGTGAGAGTAAACTGGTTTATTCCATAGATATTATATTGTACTGTACATGAGTTGTCAACTGAAAGTAGCAATGTAATGTTAAAAATATATTTTTATCACATTGTTTACATAAATAGAATCTCATTTGGCCTCACGAAGTGACAGTATGAATTAAATGTAAACAAAACTGAGGTTGCTCGTAATTACGCAGCATATTCTATGCGCAAATTAGCATGAAAGTTAGATTATAATACATTGTTAAGACCGTAAGATGTCACTCTTTCCGATGTATATAGTATCACCATCATGTATTGATTTGTAGGTTGAAATCAATTTAAAATTTACAAAAAATCCTGCTGCTGGTTCTGGGCTGCTATAAATATATATACATGGGGCTTTGATGTAACAAAAGGCACTATCCGATTTCACTACAGTAATGCCCTAAATAATCGCTCCTTAACCACAGCAGAATTATGGGTAATTTTTCAGGATTTAATCGGAAATATGGCTTGTTGCCATTCATTGGATTGCTCTCACAGAGCTTTCCAATGAATGACAACAAGCCATATTTCCGACTAAAATCAGTGACTAAATCCTGAATAATTACCCATAATTCTGATGTGGTTAAGGAGTCGATTATTTAGGGCATTACTGTAGCTGGTTTACATTGAAGGAAACTCGGACCAGTGGAAAATTGGTACCATACGAGTTGTTGTTTGACCGTGAACTGACTACTAAGTAAAAGTAAGTCTGGGACCATTTTTGGCACATTGGTCATTGATATAAATGTGCTTGACAGTAAGTTTGTACTTTGTAGATATGATATATATCCATATTTTTGCAGCTAAGACCACCTTCACAGTGGGGAATCATGTGGTTATGAGGTTGGTGAGTACCACACATTCAAAAAGGCAGAGGCGAGCCCAAACATACAAAAACATAATATATGAGGACTGTTACAGGCATAACGCTAGTTTATTTTTAAAACAAGTGGATATCTTATTTGTTCCAAAATACATGCGAAATACTCAGTAGTACATTCTGATCAAAGTTGCCAGTCGGATGTTCGTGGAACACACCAGTCCATGCATCTAGGAGAATTCTTCGACTTGACAACTTGGTCAGAATGTTGGAGCAAACAACTGTGAGTTTGGAATGGAAACAAATGAGGTATCAGAAAAATAGTATAGCATATGCTCATAGCTATGGGAAGCCAAATTGACATTTAATAAATAATTGAGCTAAAGCACAATAAGGAATCTCTAATTGCGCTTAAGCACAATAAGGGAAGATATAGTTGCACTTAAGCGCAATAAGGAAATATCTTATTGCACTTAAGCGCAATAAGGAATCTCTATATTGTACTTGAGCGCAATAAAGAATATTCTTAATGCGTTTAAGCACCATAAGAAATATGCTTACATATCGCGCAATTATTTATTAAATGTCAATTTGGCTTCCCATACATAGCTGTCAAAATACTATGTAATATGTCATTTCATAGTTTATTACCTTTTTCCTCATTTCTGGTTGTGTTTTTGATCGCCTTGGCCTTTTGATTGCGTGATACTCATCAACTCGAAACCACATGGTTTCCCACCGTGCACCATGTAGACTTAGGGCAATCATTCTGTGTGTGTACAAGCTCCATAATAATTATTATAGAGGCATATAATGATTAACTTAGAAGTCAGTGAAAGCTGGGGGCTGTGTGTGTCTAAAAATCAAGTGTAAAACATATATGTTTGAAGTTTTGCGGGATGGCAGATCTCTGAAATCGCCAGATGCAAACGAAATACATACTTCCTGAATTTTTTTATTACCCCTGCCCCCCCCCCTGGTTTAAACAGTTTTGGGGTGGCAGATCTCTGAAATCGCCAGATGCAAACAAACAGCATACCTTCCTGGTTTAAACAGTTTTATCAATGTTAAAGCAAAAAACAGTTCTGTGCTATTTTGGTCTAGAAATGGTGAAAGAATCTGCTGGTATACTCTTTATCACATAGGTGACATGTCCATGATGCATGTGCACATCTACATGTAGCCATTCAAATGTTGAAATGAAGCTATATTATATTAAACCAGATTAAACAGCTATTTAAAACACACATGTACCTCCCCATCATGTGTCTTTGTTAACGAAAGGTGATGGCCTTGAACTTCAGTTACTGTGAGGTGATTGGTCAGGCCCATGGTCAGTCAGCAATCTGCGAATCATCAAATTCCCAGGAACCAGAACCCTCTCCCAGAACCCTCTCCCAGAAACATGACTTGTGTCCTTATAATGAACAAGAAAACTTAACATATATTTTATTAGAGTGCTGTGTGTATAACATATTATATCACATACATGTTCTGTAAGAACAGTTCACATATGAACACACTCGGATAACTAAACTATTGCGTCACTTTAAAACATAATCCAATGCATATACAGTAATGCCCTAAATAATCGACTCCTTAACCACAGCAGAATTATGGGTAATTTTTCAGGATTTTGTCGGTAATATGGCTTGTTGCCATTCATCGGAAAGCTTACAAGCCATATTTCCGACTAAATGCTGAGAAATTATCCATAATTCTGCTGTGGAGTCGATTAGTTAGGGTATTACTGTAGTAGTACATAATTTTGGGGGCGATCTGGACAGCCCTAGCACTGAGTCTGAGAGTTAACATCTAAATTGGCAGATTTCATGGAAGTTACATCAGTATATGAACAATCAAAGGATATCCACATAAAACAGCTTTCGTCTATTCATTTTTTTGCAGAGTTATTGCCCTTAGTGTGAAAAATGTGTCCTTGTCAACTTTTAATCTCTGTTATTGCTCATGTTTGAACTTATTTAGTATACTCATAAGGAAGCATTGGTGGAACAACATCCACATCAAGTCTGAGTTTAGTGAGCCTGTCATTTGCAGAATGACGTCCCCAGTGGGTGAATTTAGTAACGCTATCCTGCACAGTGGGCTAGCATCACTAAATTCACCCACTAGGGATCTCATTCTGCTTAGGCCTCATCTTGTCGGGAATGTTTCTTTATTATAAAATTTCTATAGAAACTTCTTCACATAGATTCTATTTCTTTTATTAGTTTACATGTAGTTTCTCTATATCCCCAAATTGGCAGACGACACATTGTATAATCAAGGTTCCCGATGGGTGTACATCACAATATTCATCATTTGGAAACTTCAATCTTAGTCTCTGTTTCCCGTAGCAGTTGAGGCCTAAGTAGAATGAGGTCCCCAGAGGGTGAACTTAGTGATGCTAGCCCACTATGCGGGAGAGTATCACTAAATTCACGCTATGGGGACCTCGTTCTGCAAATGACAGGCACACTAAACTCAGGCTTGATCCACATATAACAGGTTTTGTCCATTCATTTCATTTGAAGTTATAATAAAGCCTCACAATCTCTTTATTAATTTATCATTACAATTAGACAGAATACAGTAATGCCCTAAATAATCTACTCCTGTGTTAAGGAGTCGATTATTTAGGGCATTACTGTATGTGCTCATCTCGCTACCTCAGACTGATATTTTACGACTCGGCCACTACATCCATTTGAAGAATGTATCATCTAATTGTTATTGTCGTAAAACACATCATCTGAAGAGCGCTAAAAGTAAACAAACAGTCTGCTATTCGTCCCGAACAAATCAACGATAAATAAACGAGAATGATTCGCTAACGAAATCCAGATTTTTTTACCCTGTGCCAATGCATTCTCTTATATATGCGAGTCGACCATAGGTCGCCTCGCATCTATAAGAGAATGCATTGGCCTAACAATTTTTTACAATTTTAATAATTTTTTCTTGTATTCTTTAACAATTTTATAATTTCACCCATACAGAGCCCCAGACAAACATGAGCAGACGACACTCTTCTATATGCTTCTATATATGTGTGGGGCTCCCTGCAGGGTAATGGATGTTGTGTGCTGGCAATTTTGATACAAAATTATTTAAAATACGTGCCTGGAGCAAGTTTATTCGCTGTGCGCCCCAGCGGAGTGTTTCACATTACTTTAAATTTTATCAGAATCGATAAAGGTAGCTCAGATACCTGCAGATACAAGTAAAATTCTTTACCCCACCTTGACCTTCCTGAATATCTTACGCATTTGTAGTTGCCCAGAGGACAGGGTACCAGCATGCCACGACATGTAATTCTAGATCACAACTGATTACACGATGAATCCATCACAGAGTACCTACATGCAACGACACGTAATTCTAACTCACGACTGATTACACGTTGAATCAATCAGGAGTTCATTATACCATAAACAAGTAGTTTGTAGATTGAGGGCAAGCCTGTAAATAGTGTGTCTGCCTGTCATTTTCAGAATGAGGTCCCCAGAGGGTGAATTTAGTGATGCTATCCCACATGGTGGGCTAGCATACCAAATTTACCCTCTGGGAACCTCATTCTGGTTAAGCCTCAACTGCTATGGGAAACCTAGGATCAGATTGAAGTTCCCACATTTGAAGTTGGTGATGTTAACCCATTGGGCACCTCGGTTATGCATTTTATCTTCTGAAATTTTGGGGATATAGAAACTTCCCAAATGGAAACAAGTAACTATGAAAAATGTTAATTTAAGACTATAGATACTTCCCAGAAGATGAGTCTTAAGCAGAATGAGGTCACCAAATGGTGAATATGGTGATGCTAGCCTGCTGTGTGGGATAGTATCACTAAATTCACCCTCTGGGAACCTCATTCTGCAATGACAAGACACACTATTTGCAGGCTAAATTAAGGGCTCATATGGTGATTTTTTTTAATTATGCAAACTTAATAGATCTAGTAAATTTGATACTCAACCGGGAATTGTTGATGCAGAAATGTGTTTTATAACTTTATATCGTTTGCATAATTGATGCGATATCAGATTGAGTTAGTTGCTGGGATCTGATGTCTGGATTCAGTTCAATCTTAACAAAAGGTTCCCCATTGTGTAAGTAGAAGCCAGCATAGGAAATATATACCTATCTTTTATGGCTTCTATTTCACAGTCTATATCTAAAGGAATGCCCCTACTTTCGAGGGTATTAATTCGGTCAGTCTGACATTTCATGATAGTGTACAGGACTTAGAACTGCCATATGTAGATACAAGACTGAATTTATTGTGCCTGTCATTTGCAGAATGAAGTCCCCAGAGGGTGAATTTAGTGACGCTATCCGCATAGCTATTTCTTTAGTTTAGTTTCTCTATATCCCCAAATTGGCAGACGACACATTGCATAATTGAGGTTCCCTATGAGTGAAGTCAGTGAACATCACAATATTCACCATTTGGGAACTTCAATCTGAGTTTTGATGAGGCCATGCAGAATGAGGTCCACAGAGGGTTAATTTAGTGATGCTAGCCCGCTATGAAGGATAGCATCACTAAATTCACCCTCTGTGGACCTCATTCTGCTCAGGCTTGTGTTGATATACATTCTATGTCATAAATATGCGACAAACTGATCAATATATATTTATCCTTTCAGCTGCTGACAAGCAAACTAATATACATATAATAACAAACAATATTGATTAAGCTGTACCTTTTCTTGGGACTAAAATGCATGAACATAAGAGAAGACGATATTTGCATAAATATAAATATCAACACATCAACAATAAACATACAAAGCCAAATTTCAATTATTTCTGGCATACTTTGGGTTATATTGCACTTTGAATGGATAACAACAGAAAATATCATAATATGAACATATATCTCTCATTATTAAACACAACATAATAACAATGTTATAATATATTAAAGGCCAACATAAAAATATGCTTGATTCTGATCCCCTCCCGATCCTATTTTTTTTTCCCCTCAAATTTTTTATTTGGATAATTTTGAATTGAACTTTTTTTTCTCATGCCATAACCCTTTTGTGACGGGAGCTGCGCTGGTGCAGCATTAAAGATCCTGTGCCAGTGCATTCTCTTTTATATGTGAGCCTCCCATATATGAGAATACAATGGCTTAATATTGTTAGGCCAATGCATTCTCTTATATATGTGATGCACCCTATGCATTGGCACAGGGTTTTCGCAAAATTTCAGGAAGATGCAGTCATGAAAGGGTTAAGGGGGAGATAAAGTGACCAATTTTGAACGGGGAACAGAAGCAGGCGTATCATTGAACAGTCATAATTTTAAACAGGCAGGTGTGGTGCACTAGGTAAATTAAAAAATTTTGCAAATAATATTTTTTTTTCTGGAATTACATCACATGACCTACATTTGAGAAATCAATATAAATTTCAGAAATAAATACACCAACATTAATGGAACAAGTTCCAAGCAGACCTGTTGTTTCCAATACCACATCAATTCACAATCAGAAGTATTCTGTGCAACTCTAACTTTTGCTCTGCAGAAATCCCCATTCAAAATTGGTCACATGAACTCTCCCTTAACCTCAAAAGTATACGATGCAATGACCCATTAATAAGTCTGTATCAATCAAATTGGGCAATTTAAATCACCTTTTCTTGAATACAACTGACCAGGACCATTTAAAAATATACATTGGAAGGGTCTATTATTCACCAGAAGTGATTACGGAAAATGATCAGACAACAGACACCCAAAGGATATGAAAATGCAGGAGTTGGATGAGAATCTAGTAAGATATTAATATTGGCCTAACTGCTAAATGCCACAGTAATGCCCTAAATAATCGACTCCTTAACCACGGCAGAATTATGGGTAACTTTTCAGGATTTAGTCGAAAATATGGGGTGTTGCCATATTTCCGACTAAAATCCTGAAAAGTTACCCGTAATTCTTCTGCGGTTAAGGAGTCGATTATTTAGGGCATTACTGTATATATTGGCCTAAATGCTAAAGCTAATAGAACATGATACATAAAGACTTCATTCAGCGATCGATCGTTCTTTATAGTTTCTCCATGCTTATGAAGGAACTGGGGAGTCTTTCATACAAGGCATCAAGCACTTTGGTATCCATCTTTTCAATTTTGAGCATTGTCATACCTATATTTTACAGAGTGAGCAGCATTGTACCAGTTTTTCAGATGCCAACATAGAATGGTCACCTCTCCAGACCTGAAGTAATTTTTTTAATTTAAAAAAGAGGTAATTTTTAAAATAATAAAAAAAGTAATTTTTAAAATAATAAAAAATAGACATTTACCTGGTGGATCGAGATATTGTTCTGAAAGATCCATATACCAAGTTTGAATGAAATTGGTTGATGTTTGTTCAAGTTATCGCGCTAATGGACATAACATAATATTGCTAAAAATAGAAACAAGTCCCATAACACTGGTTAGAAAGTTGAGGAAGGCCTGATTTACTTGTGCAGCCAACGCAAGTGACAAAAACCCACATACCAAAAATTTGATAGAATCCATCAATAAATGGCTATGTTATATAGGTCTAAGGTTGCCCGCCCGCCAACCATCCCTCGTTATACCATAAGTCAAATTGAACAAACAAAAATAGACTAAAAACTGAAGGCATCATCACTAGCGCAACAGTCCAACAAAAAGGTGTTATATCTAGAATACATCAACCCTTTACCCAACAAACCGGCCAAAAACGGCCAAATAAAGCTGCAACAGCCTAAATTATCTTCGGTCTGTCTCAATAAAACCATACAAATATGGATATCATTGGAACCGGCTCATTGACCACATTGTGATGGTTACAGTTATGCCCTGAGCCAATGCATTCTTTTATATATGCGAGTCGCCTCGCATATATAAGAGAATGCATTGGCCTAAAAAAATCTTTTTTTACCATTTTTTCTTACATTCTTTAACAATTTTATATATAATTTTTAAACGCCCTTTTGAAAAAAAGGCCGTATTATAGTATTGGTCTGTCCATCCGGGCGGGCGTCCGTCCGTTAACCTGTTGTCCGGATGATAACTTTAGTTAGAGTGAACCAAAATTAGTAAAATTTGGTATGTGGGTTTATTAGCCGAAAAGTAAGTTCAAGTTTTGGGTTCCGCCCGCCAATTTTCACCGGAGTTATGCCCCTTATTTAACGTTTTTTGACTTAGAAAATCCTTGAAATTTGTTGTCCGGATGATAACTTTAGTATAGTTTATCGGAATGAATCCAAATTTGGTATATTACTTTCTCCCACCAAAACACAGGTCAAGTTTGAACTTGGGTTCTGTCCGACCATTTTTGGCAGAGTTATGCCCCTTTTTCGACTCAGAAAATTCAGTTTTTCTTATGTTTTTTGGTTTCCGGATGATAACTTGATTTTGGAATGTTTATACGCAAAACCCGTTTTTTTGTGGATTACATATATCAAAATACAGCTCAAGTCCGAATTTCGTTTTAATCCGATAATTTTTGCGAGAGTTATGGCCCCTTTTTTGACGTAATTTGACTTAGAAAATCCCTGAAATTTGTTGTCCGGATGATAACTTTACTAGAGCTTATCGGATTCAATGATAATTTGGTATATTTCTTTCTATAACCAAAACACAGGTCAAGTTCAAATTTGAGTTCCGTCCGCTAATTTTCACCGGAGTTATGCCCCTTATTTGACATAATTTGACTTAGAAAATCCCTGAAATTTGTTGTCCGGATGATAACTTTACTAGAGCTTATCGGATTCAATGATAATTTGGTATATTTCTTTCTATAACCAACACACAGGTCAAGTTCAAATTTGAGTTCCGTCCGCCGATTTTTACCAGAGTTATGCCCCTTTTTTTTACCAGTTTCCGCCGACCCAAGAGAGGGCGTATATTGCACGCCCAGCGTAGCTCTTGTTAATGTGTTAAGCCAATAAATTCTCTTATATATGCGAGGCGACCTATGGTCGACTCGCATATATAAGAAAATGCATTGGCACAGGGCCGTTCTGTTGGGTAAAGGGTTAAAAGGAATGAAATGTTGGAATTTGATCAAAGATGCGACCTAATCTTCTAATTCAGGCTGGCATACTATTGACAATTATTTATCATGTCCCACTTAGAACATGTTTTGATTCCCCCATATAAAAATGTTAAAAGCTAGGCTTACAGTGTTTGTCCATGTAGTACTAGAACCATCATGTTGTCAAACTCAGATATCAAGTTTCAAGTTTCACCCAGCAATCTCACCTGCATAATAACTTATGTAAATATGTCATGGGAGACCCACTCAAACATAAAGACACCAGGTCCTGACAGAACTGGTTATATAATGCCCAAGAATTTTATAAAACACAATGTAGACAGAAATTAGCTCAGGCCAAAGAAAAAATATTTGTGGTTTGGGTTCCACATCCAACAATTTCTCATAAAATTGCAAGACTAATCGGCATTTTGGTACATAACTTGGCATATGCTGTGATATGGGTCAGGGACAGCCTATCCTATTTTAAACCTGATGTATTTATTCAAGAAATAATATAAAACACAAAAAATTATTTTCAATGGCTCAGAATGGGTTGTATCTGTCAAAGCATTGTGTTTATTACAGCTTATAAAAATAAAAATTAATGTCATTGAAATCTTGCAGAAGAAAAAATGTCATAATTATATGTCATTTTGAAAAAATAAAAACAAAATTAAAATTAAAAAAATAAAATTTTAAGCCTACCTAGCTACTGACATGTAACCTGATTCAGACGTTTATTTTTCATTGGCCTCATCAATATTGGAAAGCAACTCCAACCGATTCACATCCAATGATTTCTCAAAAAATGGCAAGACTATTCTGCTGCATTTTTGTACAAAACTAAGCATATGCCATGATAGGGGTCAGGGACCAGCCATGAGGGCAACGCGTGATATCTTCTCCCTAAAATGTGCCACTTCTCCATATTTTTGTCCCAGGGAGTAGTGATTTCTCTCTCATATAGCAGTGCGCATATGTCCCAACAGCATATTTAAAGAAATTTTACTGATTATAATAGTGTTCTTACTCACTATATTGGTCAAGGCTGCAAATAATGTGTTTGTCATTTGCAGAATGAGGTCCCCAGAGGGTGAATTTAGTGACGCTATCCCGCTAGGGACCTCATTCTGCTTAGTCCTCAACTGATATGGGAGACCTAGGATCAGATTGAAGTTCCCCAATTGAAGTTGGTGATGCTCACCTGTTAAGTCACCTCAATTATTCAATTTATCTTCTGCAAATTAGGGGATATAGAAACTTCCCAGAAGGGAAAAAGTAACTAAAAACAATGTTAATTTGAGACTATAGAATTTTCCCAGAAGATAAGGTATAAGCAGAATGAGGTCCCCAGAGGGTGAATTTGGTGATGCTAGCCCACTATGTAGGATAGCATCACTACATTCACCCTCTGGGGACCTCATTCTGTTAATGACAGACACCCTATTTGCAGGCTTCATATTGGTTTTATGAATGGGCTCTTGTTTTGCATACTACTTACTGGATCATAGATGGGTGATGTTCGGGTGTAAATTGAACTTCAGACATTATGACTTCTTCCCGACAACAGTCCATTTCTCCCAAGGCTCAAAATAAGTGGCTGGTCATGGTCATTGTCTGACGAAAAATAGCTTATGTCCAGTGCACTTCTGTATCTGTCGGACATTTTGTCCCATGCAAATTTTTAAACAATCTGTATCTGTTTTGGGTATGTCCAAGAAGCCACTACTGGCCGAATCGGACATTGAAAGTAAAAAATAGTTCTTTTTTAATTTCAGATCAATTCAGAGTGAATATAATTATGTTGTTTGTGAATTGCATGTGTATTTATTAACTGACATAATGTTTTTGAACTTTTGAAAACAAAAATAACATGGATTTTTCCTGGGTGGAGATAAGACGCTCACTAAAATGTCCGCATCATTGACGAATAATAAGTCGATTGGAAATTTAAATACTGTCTCATACAGCACATCTGAGTTTTGACAGGCACCATTTTGAAATGACCAACACCATCCATTTGGTGTCTGTCATTTTGACAATCAGTAAAAAAATAATATATTTTGAGCCTTGATTTCTCCCTAATAATCAATTATGGAGAAGAGACTTCTCCCAATTTGAAATTGCTTGACTGGTCCCTATTGGGTCGATGGAACTTTATGCTTCATTATGTTTTTTGTAGAATTATAATTAATTGACCTGTCAAAGCACACAATATGGATTTAGTAAGCACTAAGCAATTTCAAATTATTTCGGCCACTGACCATATTTGAGTCCATGTTAATTTGGCTGACCATTGGTCAGCCAAGTTAACATGGACTCAAATATTTTTTAGAATTTGAAAATGTCTTTGAGGGTTTTTGATCCATGCCTAGCCTATCTCAGGGTGTGGAAAGATTAGATGGACCTACACAAAAAACTACTTAATTGTTAAGCTAGTACACCACATGAAGGAATATATGCTCTGATATAGCTCAGGCATGCATGGAAACTTCTTAACTTGATAAGTTGATATTTAAAAAAAAATTAAATTAACTGAAAGTCTTGAATGGCTATTTATATAATATTAATTGAGAGCAACACTGCTTCAAGAATGTTAACATAATGTCAGTTGAGTGCTAGAAAATTATGAGCATCTATTTTGCAATAAATGATACAGCCGTGGGAATTAGCCTAGGCAATGCCTAGGTAAAAGCAGAGGCAAAATCAGTTTTCCTAGGCAATTATATTGCCTAGGTAAAACAAGTTCATTGTGTTACTAAAATTGATTTGTGTCTATCAGAAATAGAACCTCTTTAGCCAAAATGACTTCCTTAAATCACTCTTTACATATATTGTCCTAAAATTGTTTCCATGGCACTGGGCCATTAACTAGCTACCCATAAGGGCACTAGTTTTGGAGATGATTTGTGGAATGTATATATATGATAAGTAGTGCATGGCCTGGAAATGTTCTCCAAAATAACTAAGCTTTCAGGTTATTATTGAATCATATTGAATTGAGATGGCAATATTGTTGCAAAATTGCCTAGGTAAAATCTGTTTTTCCTAGGCCGATTTCTTTCACCTAGGCAAAAATATTGTCTAGGCAAATTTTCCTTAATTCCCAGGGCTGATGATACCCAAGCTTACCAGCTATCTCTAAAGGTGTTTTACAGTTGATTGCTCCCTGGACAGGCCTGCATACCAACATTTGTATCCATTGGACTGACTGGTTCTTCAATTCTAACAGTTCTTGCTATAAATGGCTGATCAGCAATTTTCCAGCACGCAAATAACATTCTGGGACTATCATTTATATGATATTAGAAAGATATTAGAGAGTTGTCATTGGAGTTTTATGGGACCGTAAGGTATAATAACATGTTTCATAGACTTTTCGAAGACACCGTGTCAAATATGGCTCAGGTGTCAAATATGGCTAAGAGTTTTATTAACATAAAAAGCTTTTAAAATGTCAAACTAAAATAAAATTGGTCTTTCCTTATAAAACTGAACATAATATTGTAAGTCAATAAAACAGACTGGGAAACTTCGATAGTCTTATAAACATGAGAAGTTTCAAAAATGTTAAAATAATATTGGTTTTCCCTCTTAGATCTGATATAAAAATAAAATAAATTTTCAAATTCATGAAAAGTCACCTAACTTCTAAGGTGACAACAGTCCAAAGTACATGTATCTGCGGGATAGGCCCCTGCGAATAGTGGGTTTTTGATAGAATCAATAGCTCTCGAAAAATTTGAACATGAATCGAATATGGAATCAAATTGAATATTTCATCAACTTGGTAGTGCGGATATGTTTCCCATTTCGTCTGTATGTCAGAATTATCAAAAGCAAACCATGATTATATTTGTTGGCAAGAATAAAACTGGCCTTGCCTATACATGTAGTACCCACCACATCTTAGAAAAAAATATTCAAATGAATGATAATCTAGTCATTTTTTGGTTGGCATTACAAGCTGCTAAAATTATGTGTCACACAACTTTGTGCTCCATATTTGGGTCATGATCATATTCATAATCCAAATGAACAAATGCCCTTTCAACTTGAGGAAATTTTTCAAGTTTCTGCTGCAGTTCTTCTCCAATGTCATGTGCCTTTTTTAGAGTCATGTCCTCGGGAAGAACAATATCAACTTCAACTAGAAAGTTATTTCCGAAATGAAATGCCCGCACAGTGTCAATAAATTTGAGTTCCTGGTGATGGTTTATACACAACCATGTTATCTTATTGAGGAATTCAGGCTTCGCAGTGTGTCCTGTGAGTAGTTTTATTTGTTTATATCCAGTTTTCCACCAATTAACAGCTATGTAGAGACTGATCAATATGGCTCCAATTGGATCTACAAATGCCAATCCATAAACCTGAGTTTTGTCTCTCATCTGCTCTGAGCCAATATATCCGCAAATAATCGCAACAATGTTTGATAATACGTCATTCCTGTGGTCTTGAGCCAGTGCTTGGCATGATGGTGTTTTCACTCGGTAACATATAATGAACAGCACAAATTTGATTGCAACTGTTGAGCATGTGATGATGATAGTCACAAGATCAAAGTTTGGTAGGGTACCATTCAGGTCATCAATGTAACTAATTATCTTCATTATTGATTCCTTGATCAACAGAAGAGAAGCCACCGTCATTAAGACCGATAAGATGATGATAGAAACAGGCTCAAGCTTCGTTCTTCCTTGCGGGTAGTGGTATCTGTTTCTCCTTTTCATTGCTCTGGTTGACCACCACATTAAAATTCCAGATGAAAGGTCCATGCAACTATCAACCAAACTTGAAATGATTGATATTGAGCCAGATTTGGCAACAGCAACAATCTTGGCAACAAGGAGAATAAAGTTGGCAATGAATGAAATTATTGATAGAAGGGATGACATATGCAACAATTTTTTCTGCTTTTCCGCATCATCTGCTTCATCATCTGCTTCCAATTGTATGTCTTCATATGAGGTTATTAGGTCATCTTGAGCCTTGTAGTAAGACCTTATTCTCTTAGATGGTTGACAGCTAACCGAATCTGCACCAAGTTTTTTAGATGAGAACCTGTCAATTGACATCTTCCACTTTAAATCAACACTATCTGTACTGTCAATAATAATGCCTCCCACTGGAGCAACCTCTGTTATTCTAACTTTGCTTATGGTCTCAGCAACAAGATTGTTACCAATACTGGTTGTTGGAGATACACATGAAGCTTTTCCAAGAAAGTAACCCTCTTTACCATCTTCTTTTCTCTCTATCAGTTCAATAGATGTGCTACTTCGGCGATCTTCCTCAAATGGAACAGTCATTCCCTGCAATTTGTTTTCCTCCATGGCAAAATAAATTGTGGATATAACAAATGGGCCCTCCACAGATTAACCTATTAAATGGTTAAGAGAACATTGTTATTGCTATTCTAACAAGCAGAATAGCACGTCAGGTATTGCAATCTACATTAAAGATGGTCAGTTGTAATTCATAGTATGATCCACCTAAAAATCAAAGATTACCTTACTCACTCAACACGATCAGAAACGAATGTTGTATATGCAAAAGCCAACTTTATATATACCATGTATTAGAGCGTAAGCGACATAATCAATGATGAAATATTCATATTGAGAGACGTCGGCTTGTGTTAATTAACGTCTATATCTTCTTCTTCTTCTTCTTCCGATTTCAGTCCACCATCAACAGGCTGATGATTATGACTAATTTATTTTGGCAACGACTGGCGATAATTTCTCTTCATGATTGGGGTTTGTGATAAAATAATTGATTTGATTTGAATTTGATTTGAATTTTTTTGTTTTTTTTTGTTTTTTTTTGTTGGTTTTTTTGTTGGTTTTTTTACTGGGTCATCTGTGTCTGGGTTGGACCAGGTTGCATGGCACGGGTTGATCTGTGTTGAGAGACATCTCAGTGAGCCGTTCCGACGATACAAATAAAATCAAATACTTTATTGGACTAGACGAGTTAGTTACACAAGTATGTCCTAACAACATGAGTGAAATAAAATAAAATAAAACATAATGTGAGGTATAACATTGTTACAGTAATTATTATATGGCCCTGGCTAGAGTACCGTATACGGCACTTTTGCCGGGCTGCTAAATTACCGTATACGGCATTCTAGCCAAACATATGGGCCGTGGCTAGAGTACCGTAAACGGCACTTTAGCCGGGCTGCTAAATTTCCGTATACGGTACTCTAGTCTAACTGCTAAAGTACCGTATACGACACTCTAGCCAAATTGCTAAAGTGCCGTAGGTCTTGGAATATTGCTCTTCCAAACTGTTAAAACTGTCGAAAGTTTGCCCTGCGGCCGGTATCCATTCGGGCGGCGCCATATTTGTGACGAACACGCGCAATTGACGTTGACGCCATTCTACGTAGTGCGTGCCAAGCAACGAAATAATCTACGGTACTCTAGCAGTTTGGCTAGAGTGCCGTATACGGCACTTTAAATAGCAGTTCGGCTAGAGTACGGCACTCTAGCCAGTCCGTTATTATATAGGCCTACAGAGTCATAGTTTAGTTATAATAATTAATTGAGTTGAGTTGTTATATAATAATGAGTAAATTTAGTTGAGTTGAGTTGTTAACCAGTTGATGATTGATATAATAATTAATTCAGTTGAGTTATTATATAATAAAGAATGAGTTGAGAGTTGAGTTGTTAATCAGTTGATGATCGATAACACAGGTGAATAACGAATTTGACTGATGTGGTCTCATAGTTTAAGTTTGTGCAGGTTATTTTAGTTAATTTCTAGTTTGGTTGAAAGATAAGTAGGCTACATGTATGTTGTGAAATTAATTCTGGTTTTTAGAGCTATTTGACGATACAGACATGACCATTTCGATAAGAAATGAGAATTTGTTCACGCTCGCTGACATTTTAAGCAATATCTATGAAAATTCATATGAGGCGTCGTTCTATTTATTACCTATAAGTTAGTGATATCAATAATTAATTTTATGATATCACTAAGTGAATATGTACAATATCACAAAATTGAATTTATGATATCATTAAAAAAATTATGATATCACAAAATTATTTTAAAGATATCACTAATTCCAATTTGTGATATCATATATTAATTTGTTTATATGTATCACAAAATCGAATTATTGATATCACAAAATAGTAAGGCTTTAAGCATTTAGTGATATCAATAATTCGATTTTGTGATATCATAAATTCATTTTGTGATATCATAAAATTGAATTTTGTAATATCGTATATTCGATTTTGTAATATGAATTTATTTACTAATTCCAATTTGTGATATCTCAAAAACTGTTTGTGATATCACTAATTCCCCAACATTTTATATCACAAAATCGAATTTTTCATATCACAAAATGCTTACTTTTTTGTGATATCAATCATTCGATTTTCAATTTCAAATGTGCTTGGTTCAGTCAGCGTGAACAAATTATGATAATTTCTTACCGAAATGGCAATGGCATTCTATCGGTCAGAATGCATGCCTGGCACATTGAGATCAATTCTGATTGATATATGCCCTCCAGACCCCGCCCCGTCAGAAAACATCAATGCATTATGTCACCACCGTGCCTATGCCAGCCTCTAGCTAAACAACCAAAATTATTTTTAACAGATATTTGAATCCATATAAATAAGAAAGTAATACCATTTACCGAAAAAAAAAGTTTTAAAATACCATAAATGGATCAAATAACGTGTTATACTTAACGTATACATGTATATGTTTGTTTACTTTTATGCATTTAACCGACATATACTTAAAGATGGTCTATCTCTTTGTAAACATGTGTTATATAGTTACCGGGGTATAAAATATTAGATCTGAATCGAAGACCCCTGTCCGGAAATGCTTCATTGTAATTCGAATATTTTCTGGTCTAAAACGTGTGGTTGTTTAGCTAATAACCAATATTGGTTACTGTTAACCGAGACCAGAAATTTCATTGTGTAATTTTGTCACAAATAAACGTTAATTAGACTCATTATCGCTTACAACTATGTAATAAAACAATACAAACAATCAATCTGGGACAGTTGACGTTGGGATGATAGCTATGCATGGGAACACTCAATGAAGTCTATCGCTATATTATGGTTTCACCCGAATGGTCTGTTATAAAAATAGAACAATAATGTGTCCCACTTAATCATCTCATTTTATAATAAAATATTCGAAATAAAATCAATATTAATTAATAGAAGCGGTTCCGGACATAGGGTTTCAATTCATATTTATGATTTTATACCCACGAAACTATTTCAAAATTGTTATATGAAGAGATAATCTATCTTTAACCAATTGCAATCGATACCTAATGGCGATCTCGTTTTAATATATGGTCGATCGGCGAACAGTTGTAGCCTAATTAAAGGTACTCAATCCGATTCGATGGTCCCCATACCATCAGATTCCAACAACAAGATTTGTTTTTTTTTAAATGCCGCTTCAATTATCAGAATCGATTAAAGGTACTCAACCCGATAAAACTCCTCTTAATTACTATTTCAATGGCTTCGGGGGTCAAAAATATTTGATTCGAGTCGAGGAAGTCACCCATCAAAGCTCAGATTTGTTAGATATCGATTTTAGAAATCTATTATTTTTCATTATCGGGAATACTATCTGGCCCAGAACTCAGTCAAAATTGCGTTAAAATTATCCCTTGATTTTAGAGTTATTCATCCTTGTCTGTTTGAATAGATTTGGAGTACACATCCAGAGCAGATTACGGCAGTTATTAGTACGCATCTCGAGAACATAACAAATTTGAAAAATCAATATCTAATAACTCTGAGCTTTGTTTGATGGGTTCCTCGACTCGAATCAAATATTTTTTACCCCCAAAGCCAAAGAAATAGTAATATAGGACCCTCTGATCGGATTGTTGTTGTTGGAATCTGTTGAGATGGGGACCCTCTTTACGGGTTGAGTACCTTTAATTGCCACAAAAAAAAAATTGCCAACAACAGTCAACGTGTTATTTGTGAAATTTGGCCGGATTGTCAAATATCTACCACCCAAAGCCACTTTTAGAGTTATCCATCTTTATCCGCAAGTTGGTCCGAGACCGTCAGCTTGACGAATAGTTGCCAGCCCGCCTAAGATACAACAACAACAACAACAAAAACATTTCTTCCAAATAGGCTTTAGTTATCAAAATCGATTAATTACAACAAATAATGCTAACCACTGTCAACCATGGTATCAGATTTATCAAAACGTGTTACTTATCAATATTTTGTTCAACGAAATATGGCGGTATTTTAACTTGAGTATCACGAAATTTTGCCACTTGATTTTAGAGTTATTCATCTTCATCCGCAATTGTGTCCGAGACCGTCCGTTGACGATGTTTTTCTGGACCACAAATAATTGCACACCTCGGGAAATAAGAAATTTCAAAAATCAATATCTGATCACTCTGAGCTTTGATGGGTGGTTTCCTCGACTCGATTCAAATATTTTTACCCCCAAACTAAAAAAAAAAAAAGATTATGGAGCGTTAATTCGGATTATGCATCTTTAATTAATTAAGAATGTTCTCGGTTTATAGTGTCTTCTCGGTTTGGCATAGTGTGATCACGTTTATTATACCCCCATCCATAACGGTGGGTATAGTAATATATGGATTACATCCGTCCGTCTGTCAGGACTTCCGTCGATGCGGCCGCCAGCTCATATATCTCAACCATGGTTTATCGGATTTCGTTGAAATTTGGTATGCAGGAGGCACCCAAAAGAGGATTCATTGACGATGTGCATATTTTCTGTTAAGAGTTATCTATCTTTGTTTATCTGAAAATGTTGGAATTCCGTTGGTCAACTCATATATCTCATCAATGGGTTATTGGATTCTGTGGAAATTTGGTATTGAGGGCATTTGTTTTGTTTACATCTTCCGTTCAAGAGTTATCCCTCTTTTGTTCATCTATTGATAAAAAAATTAATGTTGAATTTTTTTCCCCGTCGGCTCATATATCTCATTCATGAGTTATTGGATTCTATGGAATTTGGTATGGATGTTTTACATCAGGAGGGCTTTCAACAGTTTTATTGTTTGCATTTTCGGTTCAAGAGTTATCCCTCTTTGTTCATCTGGAAATGGTGAATTTGTTTCCGTCCGCTCATATAGCTTTTTAACTTTGGTTTCCGTCCTGCCCATGTTTCAATTGGCACCATGGGGGTACCCCAGCACCCTGTATCTGTATCTGTAGTTGTTACGTCCTAGTGACCAAGGCTGGCTTTTACAGGACGGGATCGAGTAGATCCATAATTTTTCCAGGAAGTTTTTTTTTTTGCCGAACCCGTGACTTCTTCGCCACGGTAGGGATCTTTAAAGTGCGCACATTGTTGCACACGGGACAGCCATTAGCGTCGGCTCCCGATCCGACGGTGTGACAAGTGTAGTGTCATCCCTGGTCATGACATTACGAGAGGAGCAGAGGTACGAAGTTAGTCCAGTACGCATTTTTTCAAATTTTGTCTGAGACTCTTTGGCTTCTGGAATCTTTCTCAGATCACTGAGATCACTGATCGTGGCATCGATGATTGATTTGTGATGCCCGTGGTACTGGGAATGCAGATGGCGACACAAAGTCCGACCGATATTTTGTCGTATTTGAACCCTCGACCGTGTCGAAGGTGTAGCTCAGAGGTCGGCCCACAAACCAACTGAGCTATCCGCTCCTCCCTATGTGCAACATCTTGTCAAATATGCTTAGTATATTTTAGAATAGTTTGGTACAACTGACCACAAATAGCGGAGCATCGGTATCGATTGAGTCACGCGTCGATACTATTTAGAAACGTCATTTTGAAGTGATGGACTCTAATGGTCCTCGAATGTCGTAAATTGTAGGGATCAAAGTGCTTGTTTCTAGAATCGTAAGCGACATTTGAAAATTTTTCAAGAATGGCAGCCGCATTGGAGCAATATGTAAACAACGTGCAAGTTCTGTCTTCTCAAGGTGTTATATGCTTTATTATAATTTTAAATAACTCACGGAAAACTAGTGCAAGGCGGTTTAGATCTTGAATCGAGGATTAAAATAACCTTTTTTTTTCTTCAAATTTCAATCTGACATCATCAATGACAATCATTCAATCATTCAATTGTCATTTGAATTTTGATTTGGCAGATTTGCCCAGGTCGGGCACACATCAAAAACAGATACAGACAGATACAGAAGTGGGGAAAATCACAGGTGGAGAAAAGTAACTTGCCCGCAGACGCTACGGTGCTGCGATGTTTGCAGCTACGATTGTTAATGTTACGATTGTCAGGTCTGGCAAATGTGAGAATACAGCTGTGGCAATATCATACGACTTCCCCGTCGAGAAAATTTGTCGCCCAATGTTTTGAGTTTTTCAAAGAAATGTAACTCTAACATACCCGTTATTTAGTAAAAAATCACCTTTACTAAATAACGGGCATACCAAAAGAATGACACCACAAAGAGACACGTTTCAAAAACACTATAGGAAAAATCACTTGTAGGGTGGGTGGGCTTGGGGGAGGTGGACGGCACTATCTAACAAACTTCAGCCCAAAATGTTCTTGACGGGGAAGTCGTGTGAGATTGCCACAGCTACAATAGCTGTATTCAGCTAACCTAGCTGTATTCAGCTATATATTATACTCTCAAACCGGCTGTTTTTCGATAATAAACTAGAAGCGCTAATTTGCGCATCAAAATTAGGCTACCTTATTCTCCGACCACCCTCAACCAAATCAAAATCGTCGCTTGTGTTCTGACAAAGTGTTGCCTTTTGTCGGCACGGCGATGGTGATTATGTGTGAAAACTTACTACGGCGGTCGATGTCGGTCATAACGGTTAATAACTCTCTTATGCAATGCGGAATACCTTGAAAAATACATTAAATACAATATTTATCACCGAAGATGGAACATCTTAATCATTCCCGGAAGTATCAATATGATGCTGCTAAAACGCAGTTTGGTTGGTGCGTTAAAACAGGTAAAAAGGGGAACATCTCTAGCCACAGTTTAACCGAGCGAGTTCCACTCACGGCTTGAGCTGATTCTCTCCAAAAATACGGAAACGCATACTTGTATGTCGAATCGCGAAAATACAAATACCAATGTTATGTTTAGTAAGTTTTCACACATTATATATTTTCCCGCCAAAACAGATTGAATAGTTCTGACACGCTAACGACCAGGACTTCATGTTTGAAATACTTCAGAAATTATATAAGTCGCATTTTCATTTCAGTTGTCACTATGTTGTGCCATACATTTGCAATATGCCGCACAATATCTGTATATACAGTTATGAATAGTTACCAGTATCGCTCACAAACCGCTAGTGGTATGTAATTCTAAATGCTTGATATAGGTACACCATTCTAACGCCCCCTACCGGTTTAGCATCGGGAAGAAGTAAACGAGTGTTTGGGATGAATTTGATCTTTATTTTATAAGTTAGTTAATGAATGCATTTGCAGAAAATAGTCCCCAGAATATTTACTGACATCGACCACCGTAGTAAGTTTTCACACAAAATCAGAATTGCCGTGTCGACAAAAGGCAACACTTTGTCAGAACACAAGCGACGATTTTGATTTGGTTGAGGGTGACCAGAGAATATGGTAGCCTAATTTTGATGCGCAAATTAGCGTTTCTAGTTTATTATCGAAAAACAGCCGGTTTGAGAGTATAATATATAGCTGAATACAGCTAGGTTAGCTGTATTCTCACATTTGCCAGACCTGATTGTATCCACGCGATCGATCTCATGATTGATACTGATAGCAAAACTGAACTGGTTCAAGGATTATCTTACTCACAGAAAACAATGCGTTCAATATGATGGCCATATATCAGAACTCAATGAAATTACCTGTGGGGTCCCACAAGGCTCTATATTAGGGCCTCTCTTATTTTTAATCTATATGAATGACTTACACACCTTCTCAAAATAAGTGGCCCTTTTAACGCGGTCCTCAACGTGGTCGTAACGCCAACGTAACGCGGTTTTTGCGTTGGTGATACGTTACGACCGCGTTGAAAATCAACGGACCGCGTTGAAGTTTAACGCAGACTGCGTTGAAGTTTAGCGCAGACCGCGTTTACGTTAAACACGTTGCGCTAAGGATCAACACACAGTCGCACACACGTTTTAAAATGTATATGTTTTGTTTTTAAATATTTGATGAGGACACATAAATAAACTGAATTGCAAAGTGATTTAATTCTGGTGAGAAAAACAGAATTTAACTGAATTATTAAACTTATATATACTACTAAAAAGTAAGTTAATATTTACCATACATGTATGCTTGCCAATACAATAGCGGACAATTACTGAAACATGTAACGTCTCTTCGAAGCCACGTTGAGTAAGTTTATTTCATCATCACGAAAGCGACACGGCCTCATTGAGTGATCATTGTGGCACACGATGTCCGCTAGCCAATCAAAACAGACAAAGTTATGCTTGCACGTGTCCAGTCGAGAATTCTGTGTTTGAATCACAGTCAATCAATACAGAATACAAGCTGGTAGGAGGAGTCATCTTCACAAAGTTGCTACATGGTATAAAAATATCTTGCAGTAATTCCTTTGATCTAAATTTAATAATAACTTCAAAGAACGAGACAATGTCACCATTCAGCAGCATGCGTGGTCCAATAGAGGTTCGCGATGGGGAAGTTATGGTTTCCTTGTATTAAAGGGGCACTGATATCTGGATAATATTTTACGAACTGCCGACGAGAGGCTAATGAAAGTCTGAATAATCAAGTCATGGTATTCTTCGACATAAATCACAAATCGTGTTTATTTTATAATGATTATTGGTTTATTTAATGCTACATGTACATGCACGTGTATAGTGGTATACATAACGAGCGTCGTGAACATTTCTGGAATTTTTCATGGCGTTTGTTTATGGCGTATATAAACGCGTTTTATTGTTTCATACAGTTTCGGCCGACATCGGAACTGTCACAATACCCTTGGTCTATACATGAGCGTACAGGAAATCGACATTTAATCGGATATGACGCTGAATATTAAATATTCAAATAACACACATACATGTACATGTACATAGCGACGTGACATCAATATGTTTTGTTTGTTAGCAGTCTCGATTACGTTTCCATTAATTCGTGCAGCGCGATCAACGTGATTTACATTAATTTATTATTTTTTCCCGGAAAAAATCTAAATGTGGGCTAATATGTAAAACGTTTTAACACAAATCTATCATGCATTACTCCCATCACGTTAACAGCATTGTATTATTTTGGAAATGTTCCATTTCGTTGATTGTTATCTCGACTGCGTTTGTTGCATGACGGTTTACTCGACCGCGTTGTGATCAACGTGATCTACATTTATTTATTAGTTTTTTTCCCGGAAAAATCTAAATGTGGGCCTATATGTAAAACATTTAACACGAATCAGAATGCATTACTCTCGTCACGCAAACAACATTGTATTATTTTGGAAACATTCCATTTCGTTGACGGTTATCTCGACTGCATTTGTTGCCTTGACGGTTAACTTGACCGCGTTTATTATATGAGGTTTTGATGACTAGATATCGGCTTTCAAGAGAATACATTTAACTCACTTGTTGTCAGTCTTGCAAAAAAATTCAAATTGTCGCTTCTAATAAAGAGCGTCCATGTTTACATCGAAATGTGGTATGTAATAAAGAGCGTTTAAATTATGATAGTTTGTACTCGTTTTCAATGTAAAACCACAAACGTATGTAAATATAGATCGATAATAAAACGGTGGACATTTGTGTGTTTTTTTTGCAATTTCTGTGACATAATAATTGATGGTGACTACATGTATATTAAAGTTTTCTTTTATAACCCGGAAATCTAGAAAAATTTTTTTTTGTCTAATTTGGTATTTACTGCGTCGGACGGCGCTTGGATCTTCAAATGTACATTGTACATTGTTTTCAAATATTTGATGAAGACAAATAAATAATTGAATTGCAGTGATTTAATTCCGGTGAAAAAAAAACTGAATTTACCAAAATTATTCAACTTATATATCCTACGGTAAAAAGAAAGTTAATATTTATCATATGCTTGCCTACACAATAGCGGATTCGAAGCACCATTGAATACGAATGATTTCGTTATTTCATCATCAATGAATTAAGTAACACCTGAACAAGACTTCATCGAGTGGTCACTAGCCAATCACCGCTGTCAATCATTCGCGGCATGCTTTTGATCCGCTGTCTGTTGGTTAAAGTGACAAATCACTGGTAACCAAATCTGAGCGCTGTTTGTTTTACATGTATTTCACAACACATGGATAATTAATATTCTAAATTATTTGCATCACTGTACATGTATATCCATGTATCAATTACGAACGTGCGTGTAAATGTAGCTGTGTGTTTTATCGTACCCTCACGAAGACTTCAAATGACATCGGACCCTTGGCGTAAGGTTATTATGACCTTTATTAGGAGGTGACGCTGAATATTAAATATTCAAAGAATACACGTACATGTACATTGCGACGTGAACTCAAAGTTTTTTGTTTGTTAGAAATCTCAATTGCATCTCTATTAATTCGTGCAGCGCGATCGATGTGATCTGCATTTATTTATTATTTTTTTTCCAGAAAAATAATAAATGTAAAACATCACCAATAAATCATGCATCACCCAAGCCAAACACACGGTCACCGTCTCGATTGATTACAACACTTCGTTCTGTTTCCTATCAGAAAATTGTATGAAACTAAAATTGGTGGCAGTCGTTCATTTTCTCTTTTCAATTTAATGTTTTTTTTTAATAAAATGAGTTCATGTCTCAAAGTTCTTGTTTACAATGTTATTCAATAATTATTATTACAGTTGATAAGCTCCACATAATCCTCAGCAAATTGAGGGCGATGGAGTATCAAGTAGATAGATAGAAGCTATTCTCCCGACCTCGTTTGTTGCGTTGACGGTTATCTCGACCGCGTTTGTTGCGTTGGTGGTCATGCCGACCTCGTTATGTTGCGTTGACGGTTTCCTCGACCGCGTTGAGAGTAACGTTACGACCGCGTTGGAGTAACGTTACGACCGCGTTCGGTCCTAACGTTACTCCAACGCGGTCGTAACGCGGTCGGAAGGGCCATTACTTTTGAGAAGGTCTGTACCAAGTATATGCAAGGATGCTAAATTGATACTTTTTGCAGATGACACAAATGCATTTTGTTCTGATAGAGATATCCACAAATTATTTAACAGAGTTAACACTGAACTGGATTATATGAATCAGTGGTTTGCTGCTAATAAACTGTCATTGAACATTGATAAAACAAATTACATGCTTTTCACTAATTGTTCACTACCTGAGGTATTACCAGTCCTAACTATAAACAATAAAAATGTTAATAGAGTGGCAACTACCAAATTTTTAGGCATCACTATTCACTATTGAAGACAATTTATTCTGGGACAAACACATAAATTCATTATGTTCTAAACTTGCCAGTAATGTTGTAATCCTGAGGAAAGTCAGTGAATTAGTTCTTGCAAAAACATTGAAAACCTTATATTTATCACTAATTATCCCCTACTTGACCTATTGTAACGCAATATGGAGCTCGACTACCAAAAAGAACATAACCAAAATCAGAAAACTACAGAAGAATGCCCTTAAAATTATCTCAAATGATACAAGTGATATTATGACTTATTGTAAACTAAACAAACTACTAATATTTGATGATATTGGTAACATGCAGCTCATTAGAATACTACATGATTATCATATGCATGCACTACCGGATTCGTTATCAAAATTATTCACACATATTGAAGATATCCATAGCTATAATACCCGCGCAAAAACAAAAGGTAATCTTTATCATGAATTCAAAAGGACTAAAAACTCAAAAAGTGCAATCTCAAACAAAGCGCGAGAATTATGGAATAGCCTCCCCGCAGACTGCACACTACGCATTAAAATTAGTAGCCCAGAATACCTTAAATATTTAAAAGATTACTTTATAAGAAAACGAGTACAATAATTCAGCCGTATCAATGGCCAATTCTAAACTTAAATCTGAAAGTATAAACTAAACTACCACATATCTCAAACCTAAATGAGGTCCACTGATTGTACAGCCACATCCTTGACATTCACATAAAATATTTTAAATTGTTCTTGGAGTTGACTTAATATATATACTTTATGAGCATCGCCCAACATATTATGCACACCATGTAATCTTGCACCCCCCCCCCCCCCCCACCAGCCCCAACTCTCCCCAATCCTTGCACCTACCTGCACTCAGTATATATTCATTATTGTATTTATCATGCTATTATAGGGCTCTGGCCCATAAGCCATGCCTTCTACAGAGCCCCGTTGTTATTGTGTATAATATGCATAATTTAATTTATCAATAAAAATCAGTTCAGTTCAGTTCAAAATGTTATATCACATTCTCCGCATTATGCAATTATATACATAATAACATATACATGGCATGTATCTCAATTTTCTAAACTAACAAGTTGATGTTGAAAGTTTTTTATTTTGCCATTTTTGTACCTGTCAACTCAACAGGCTCAGCTGCCCCAATTGAATTTCAACAATTGCGGCAGCCCGTACTCCTTGTCTGCATAGCAGAATGCTGATGGCTGATATGTGGTATAGGCCTGCACTCCCTGCCGTGCCACATCTCCACCAATGTGGCCTCAATTTTGTAAGTCCAAGAAGTTTGTAAACTTTGCGCCATTTTTGAATTTGTTCTTTTCGTGGTATTTACAACATGACCAGTGCGACAGTGGTCATGTGACAGCTACGATCGCGCGCGTTGCCAAGGTCACGCCACGATTTTCCTGCTAAAATCAAACAGTGCTTGATCGCTACGATTTGGCTACGATATTGTCGTGGGCATGCGCATTGGATGCTTCCTCCTGTGATTTTCCCCACTTACGTTTTTAATCGCAGCATGTGCGGTGGCACTTAGGCGCAATTAACGATGTTTCAATTAAGACCTGTTAGCGTTTGGTAGTGACTTTCCCGTAAATATGTTGATTTTGCCATAAAAAGTAGGCAAAGATCCATTTGTTTTTGCAGGATATATCTTTTTGAAGGTCAAGAACGTCCAGTTTATGTGGCTTACCTGATTGGATAAACTTGCCAGTAATGTTGTAATCCTGAGGAAAGTCAGTGAATTAGTTCCTGCAAAAACATTGAAAACCTTATATTTATCACTAATTATCCCCTACTTGACCTATTGTAACGCAATATGGAGCTCGACTACCAAAAAGAACATAACCAAAATCAGAAAACTACAGAAGAATGCCCTTAAAATTATCTCAAATGATACAAGTGATATTATGACTTATTGTAAACTAAACAAACTACTAATATTTGATGATATTGGTAACATGCAGCTCATTAGAATACTACATGATTATCATATGCATGCACTACCGGATTCGTTATCAAAATTATTCACACATATTGAAGATATCCATAGCTATAATACCCGCGCAAAAACAAAAGGTAATCTTTATCATGAATTCAAAAGGACTAAAAACTCAAAAAGTGCAATCTCAAACAAAGCGCGAGAATTATGGAATAGCCTCCCCCGCAGACTGCACACTACGCATTAAAATTAGTAGCCCAGAATACCTTAAATATTTAAAAGATTACTTTATAAGAAAACGAGTACAATAATTCAGCCGTATCAATGGCCAATTCTAAACTTAAATCTGAAAGTATAAACTAAACTACCACATATCTCAAACCTAAATGAGGTCCACTGATTGTACAGCCACATCCTTGACATTCACATAAAATATTTTAAATTGTTCTTGGAGTTGACTTAATATATATACTTTATGAGCATCGCCCAACATGTTATGCACACCATGTAATCTTGCACCCCCCCCCCCCCCCCCCCCCACCAGCCCCAACTCTCCCCAATCCTTGCACCTACCTGCACTCAGTATATATTCATTATTGTATTTATCATGCTATTATAGGGCTCTGGCCCATAAGCCATGCCTTCTACAGAGCCCCGTTGTTATTGTGTATAATATGCATAATTTAATTTATCAATAAAAATCAGTTCAGTTCAGTTCAAAATGTTATATCACATTCTCCGCATTATGCAATTATATACATAATAACATATACATGGCATGTATCTCAATTTTCTAAACTAACAAGTTGATGTTGAAAGTTTTTTATTTTGCCATTTTTTACCTGTTAACTCAACAGGCTCAGCTGCCCCAATTGAATTTCAACAATTGCGGCAGCCCATACTCCTTGTCTGCATACCGGTAGCAGAATGCTGATGGCTGATATGTGGTATAGGCCTGCACTCCCTGCCGTGCCACATCTCCACCAATGTGGCCTCAATTTTGTAAGTCCAAGAAGTTTGTAAACTTTGCGCCATTTTTGAATTTGTTCTTTTCGTGGTATTTACAACATGACCAGTGCGACAGTGGTCATGTGACAGCTACGATCGCGCGCGTTGCCAAGGTCACGCCACGATTTTCCTGCTAAAATCAAACAGTGCTTGATCGCTACGATTTGGCTACGATATTGTCGTGGGCATGCGCATTGGATGCTTCCTCCTGTGATTTTCCCCACTTACGTTTTTAATCGCAGCATGTGCGGTGGCACTTAGGCGCAATTAACGATGTTTCAATTAAGACCTGTTAGCGTTTGGTAGTGACTTTCCCGTAAATATGTTGATTTTGCCATAAAAAGTAGGCAAAGATCCATTTGTTTTTGCAGGATATATCTTTTTTGAAGGTCAAGAACGTCCAGTTTATGTGGCTTACCTGATTGGATAAAGCGAACAGCTTCACTCGGAGACGACTATTTGTTAAATGTTTGGCGAACGCTATTCAGAGAAGACAACTACGGAAACACCATTCACAACTCTACTTTGAAATTTGGAAGCACCTCGCGTAACATTACAGTTATACAAATATGGTTGTCCATTTGTCGTTCCGTACATTCCAACAGATATATGTTACACTCAAATCCCATTAAGAACGTACCATTAATCCCCGGCTAAATGCAACCAATCAGATTATCGCCTGCACACGGATGTTTGCGAACACAATTGCGACCGGAACTACCTCAGATTTGATAAAGATTTACATTTCGATCAAGAGATTTTGATGATCATTTCTTACCGTTTTTCATGGTAAATTGACCAAAACAAATTGATTTTGAATCGCTCAAAAGGTATTAAAGCCGTGGTGAGTCGTTGAGTTTTTTGCTTCTTTGTAGATGTGATAATGGTACACAACTAATGGACGAAAATTCGAAATGCGCTTTTTTAGTGGTATGGCGATAATCGCAGGAGGCATGTAAATCACATTAAAAACGTAGCTCAATCGGGCTACAGTAGACAAAACGAGCTACGTAGACCATTTCTGATGTGTGCCCGACCTGTTGCCTTGGCGAGAGACTCGAGTTTCGTCAGTCCACACACAGTCCTTGAAGTTGAAGTCAATGACTTTGTATGAACAAAACTATAAAACAGCAATGTTTTTCTAATAAATATAATACCATTTTTTATATAGTACCAACTACAGACCCTCTCAAAATAAGTGTCCCTTTTAACGCGGTCCTCAACGCGGTCGCAACGTCAATGCAACGCGGTCGTTGCGTTGATAACACGTTGGCGATACGTTACGACAGCGTTGAAAATCAACGGACCGCGTTGAAGTTTAACGCAGACCGCATTGAAGTTTAACGCAGATCGCGTTTACATTAAACGCGTTGCATTAAGGATAAATGCACACACGTTGAAGATTACAATCACCGCGCTGAAAAGTAAACAGACGTTTAAATGAGTCGCGTTATTTGGTTTTATACCATTCAATTTTTGTTTTATTATGATCACCTATGACTAATTTAGTGTCATTTCCCCACTCTCCGAAAACCTATCTGCGCATTCGTTCTAAATAAGGCAATTTATTTGCAGCTTTTGACTCGCGTTAGACATTTTTGTGATATATACAGGTACATTGTGCATGTATCAGTGTATCGCACAGAGCTGTCATGTTGTTGCAGGGACATATCCAGGCCGTTTTTCATACCGTTTCCCGGGTTTGGGCGCCCAAAAAAATAAAATTTGACCCAAAAAAAACCCCAACAAAAATTCAGGTCCCAATTCATATCATAATAAGATATATATATTTATATATATTGACATACCGGTAAGACATGTAAGTTTACAAAAAGATTTAACTTATTTTTAACAGTTGGAATCATACTGTAAAGTATGTTTGGCTTTATCTAGCTTTCATCTGTGAAAACTTCAAATAGTTTGAGTTCAGCCTTCAGTATTTCAATCAAATTCAAGTGAAATTACACAATACAGTACAGGGACAGTGACAATTTGATCAAATCAACCTGGTTATCATGTAGGATTTCATAATACCAAATGAATAATTAACATAGAGATTAGTACTACTAGTAATTACTAACTTAATAGACATTATTTCTGTACTACTAGTATATTATGAATGTGTCTCTCACTTGAATTTTAGAAAATAGCCTATTATATGAATTACAGTGATAATGGTCTCATTTCAAGCATGATAAGCATAATCTATTGAACCAAAAGATATCTGACAATAAATTATAAGCATTTCCAGTCCATACATATATAAAAAATTTCCAAAGTTACGCTTCAGAAACTTGATCAAAGTGAACTCTCAGTAAAATTCAAAATACTGACTCCAAGAGCTCTAGATTAGCTCTCAATGCATTGGATTAAAAAAAAAATTTCTAGGGGGAGACCCCCCACCATCAACAGGGGGATACCCCCTCCCAAATCTCCCTGGCTCAGGTCTTCGGGATATGCTTCGGCATATCATTGCCCAAAAACAGGTGTCCCCAAAAAATCCCTGGATCCTTCACTGTGTGGTTGTGTTTCCCAATGTATGGAGTAAAACACTATGAATATATTGCCATAAATGTCCGCTACAGAACTGCTGGAGAGTGAATATATGTACACGTCGTTGCAAACGGAACGAATAATACATATAATAGGCTTAGTAGCAGTACATAAACCACACTTGACCTAAATTCTGGTTTTGTAGTTGACGAAAACATAATAACTTCGTCAACTTTAATAGTTTTAAAATGCGCAGTATAAGCATGACGTCTGTCGTTTCCCTGCACCAGTATGTCAGTCTTCATTCAGGAAGTGAATCTGATCAATTAGAAGATCAATTGTCAAATATGGGTGGAGTTACAGAAAAATTATGTGGTGGAGGTTTGTGTGTGGGGGTTTTTTAACGGGACATGGAATTACCGTACATATTTTGTCCGGCTTCGGCGTTTGAAATCAAATGGGTATGCCATTATGTGTAGACTTTTTACGATGTACTTACATGTATCAGCGGAAATGACAACGAATTTCTGAGAATACTGTAAATAAATGTGCTAAAGGTAAAATGCACAGGGGTTGTGCAACTTTTTATTTTATTATATTATTTTTGAAAATAATATCATAAAATATTTTTTTTTTTAAATTTTCCCGGACCCCTGTGTGTAAAAGATATCATTGCATGTTTATTTTGGTGTGGTTATTATGCACAACGCATGCCGTTTTATTCCTAATGTAAGTATATACATGTACATGTATCATACCATGAACTTAAGGTTTCTATAATTGACAAACCGGTATTGACGTTTTGATGGCCAGCTATCGGCTTTCGAGAGAATAAATTTTACTCAATTGTTGTCAGCCTTGCAAAAATACCAATTATCGCCTCTTATAAAGAGCGACCATACTTCCGTCGAAATGTGGTAGTCAATAAAGAGCGTTTGAATTATAATAGATTGTACTGGTTTTTAACGTAAAACCATCGATGTATGTAAATATAGATCGATGGTAAAACGGGGTGGACACTTTTGTGTTTTTTCGCGATGCCTGTGACATAATAAGTGATGGTGACTATTTTAAAGTTTTCTTTTAACCCGGAATGCTAGAAAAATACAATTTTGTCTTATTTGCAGGCCTTAAAATCCATTCAATTTCATGAGAATCAACTTTGATTCGGAACTTTCCCTATGTTAGAATCAAAACACGCGATGCCGAAGGCATAGCCCGAGGGCCGAAGGCCTGAGTTGAGGGAGAGTATGAGAGGGTGTGTCCCCCTCTCGTCGGTGGGTGTCGGGGGGCCTCTCCCGGGAAAATTATGAAAAATGGAAGTCCCTGAGATTTGGTATCGACTGCGTGGGGACCGTGCTTGGATCTTCAAATTTATATGTTTTGTGTTTAAATATTTGATGAGGACAAATAAATAATTGAATTGCAATTATTTAATTCTGGTAAGAAAAAACGTTAATATTTATTATATGCTTGTCTATACAATAGCGGACAATTACTGACGTAGAACTTGTATACACGCTCTCACGTCAGTACATTTGCATCTCTTCGAAGTCACATTTCATTATTACATCATCATGAAAGTAACACGACCTCATCGAGTGATCATGTGGTGAACGCTGTCAACTAGCCAATCAAATCCGACGATGTTGTGACAGCACGTGTTCAATCGAGAATTCTGTTTTGGAAGCTTCGGGATACACCGAAGACACACCCCTATTGTATTTGAGTTCATTGGCACTGCTGTCAATCATTCGCGGTAGGCTTTTGATCCGCGGCATGTCAGTAAAAATGACAACTCATTGGTTACCAGTCAGAGCGCTGCGTATATTGCAGGTGTTGACGAACACATGGATAAGTAAATTATTTACATCATTGTAGATCTGTTATCGAGTTATCATATCCTCACAAAGATTTCAAATGACATCGGACACTTGGCGTACAGATAATCGACCTCTAATCGGATGTGACGCTGAATATTAAATATTCAAAAATATATGTACATGTACATTGCGACGTGAACTCAAGAGTGTTTTGTTTGTTAGAAATCTTAATTGCATCTCTATTAATTCATGCAGCGCGATCAATGCGATCTACATTTATTTATTAGCTTTTTCCGGAAAAATTCTAATGAAAATGTAGAACGTTTCACACCAATCAATCATGCATTATCCATGCCTCCCACCATGCAAAAAAACCATTGTATTATGTTGGCAATATTCCGTTTCGTTGACGGTTATCTCGACCGCGTTTGTTGCGTTGACGGTCATGCCGACCGTGTTATGTTGCACTGATGGTTACATCGACCGCGTTGAGAAAAATCACAACCGCGTTGGAGTAACGTTACGACCTCGTTGCGTTAACACAAGAACCGCGTTGATGGTCAATTCTCAACGTGGTTCCAACGCGGTCGGGAGGGACACTAATTTTGAGAAGGTCTGTAGCAGGACAAATTTACATTACAAGAGGTAAATCACAACCCCTATCTTGGTTACCAATTCGCTAATGACATGGCAGCACCACATAGAAACCATCACAAAGAAATCAAACTCAACACTGAGCTTCATCCAACGAAACCTGAGACACTGTCCAATGGACTTTAGAAAAAACATCATACAAAGCAATAATGAAGAGGAGCACGTTTATCAAACAAGATTACCGATCAAGAGAGAAAGGCTGCGTAACAACCATGCTCAAGGATCTAGAATTACTATCACTAGAATCAGGAAGAACAGAGTTGAGACTAGCACTCTTTTATATAGTGATTAAGGGGTCGGCCCCCAGGTATAAAACCCGAAAAATACCTGACCAACTACTAGTACAAACAAAGAAGAAAGAGGATTTCAAGCTAATAAGTTTGAGGATCTCGTCAGTGATAATATCATAGAAAAACTGACTATAAACAATGGAAGTGCCTTTGTACACTGATCCTGACAATGAATCAATTTGGAAACTTCTTCTTTCCAAGAACAATGATTTACTGTGTAGCGGTCGCGTCTTAATTATAGAAGGCCGATGACTTCTCTGCTCGAGAGGTCTAGATCTCTTGGTCACAGAGTCGTTAGACACTTTGTCTGATCACCGAAGTTAAGCAACGTTGAACTCGGTTAGTCCTTGGATGGGTGACTGGCTTTGGATTCCGGCTGCTGCCAACTTTTTGTGCAACTGCCGCACTTCTCTCTCTCGTTCTGTTACACTGGGGGGGGGGGGGGGGGGGGGGGGGGGGGCTCGTCCGCTCCTCGGAGTCTCTGTCATGATGCGACTGCTCTGGGGGAGGACTCGGGTGAGATTCGGTGAATCTCAAAAAGAATGGGGGGAGTAGTGTAGCGGTCACGTTGTAAATATAGAAGGCCAATGACTTCTCTGCTCGAGAGGTCTAGATCTCTCTGTCACAGTCGTTAAACTCTTTGTCTGATCACCGAAGTTAAGCAACGTCGAGCTACATGTAGGTTAGTCCTTGGATGGGTGACGGGCTTGGGATTCCGGATGCTGCCAACTTTCGGTGCGACTCCCGCACTTCTCTCTCTTCCTGTTAACACTGAAACCATTTGGACGATACCACAGTCAACGCTGCCGACTTAGATATATTCAAGTCGGCCCTGGGAGAACATCACAGGTGCTCCTCCCACCATCCTGCAAAAGCCAGAGTTGGGTACTAAGGACGTACCAGTACTACCACATACAGATACAGATAGTAACGTACTAGTTAGGAGGTATCCCCATAAGTCAGCCCCATACAAAGAAGGCACAATTTTCTAAGTTGGCCCAGAGAAGACAGTAACACCATACAAGCAGCAGTGAAGTACCAAATCCAGCAGACCAACGAAATACTTTAGGCTAGAAACTACCAAACAGTAACAGCAGCGCCGTCAACAACAAAGCAAGAAGAAAGAAAGCAGAAGGCTAGCTAACACAAAGAAAAAGAAATAACAGAATTTGTTCATGTGCCCTATTTATGTATTTAATCATTATAAAATATATATGTTTTTGTGAACATATTAAATAATCGTAATCTGTTCAGATTGAGATATTGTAATTCTGTTGATTGCATTGAAATTGAATAGGTTTCTTATTCATTTCCAGAAATGTATGTGCCATGGTTTAGCTAAAGAAATATATTGACTGCTATGGCAATTTTGTTCCTTATCATAATAAATGCCATGAAATTCTTTTGCTGCAATTATCTCAGAATAATTTTACACATTTTCGTGTGATATCCCAACATTCAAAATATGATAACATTTGACAGAAACAAGATGCAGATATTTTATATGCAGATGTTTCTTATATCAATGGAAATGTCATTTAAAGTTGCAGCAGACAGTTTTAATATCTCAAACAAATATTTTTTGAGACTTTAGACTGGTTTTGGTGTGGTTGGTCACCTCTTGTAATTATATATTTTAAATAATAATACTTTTAATGCCTTGACAATCTGGGCTTCCTTGTAGAAATCTATTTGACATCACCAATATTTGCTTAGAATCTTGTTCCCATTCAGTTTGATGATGATTTGCAGTATGTTCTCATTATTTTGGTTAGCGCATATTGTCAATGTTTGTAGTATATATTACTGAAATATGTGACAGATCACTTAAAAGCAAAACAATTGATGAATTTGGTCAAGTTTTATATGGGTAAATCAGCCTAACTATTTGCATAATATTCAATCATTCTATTTGAGGTGATCACTTTGCGGATTAACTGATCGTCAAGAATTGCAGAGGTCCCCAACTTTCGGAGGTCCCCGAAGACTTCATGTTTTTAAAATTATCTAAACTTATAACTACAGACTAATTATTTTTATCGCATGGTCATGTAGAGGCCTAAAGATACCACCGTCAATTCATGCAGTGTTCCAACGAACAGTCAGGGATTTAAAATGTCATACTGGCAGGCATTAGTTAATTTAGTCATTTAGTTTCTAAAGTTACAATATAAATTTAACCTAATGTAAATCAGTCACTAGTGCATGTAGGGTCTACATAAAGTTTATAAGGATGATTTTTAAGAATTATTAAATGATAATATTACAAATGTAGGCTACACAAGTGACAATTAACTTTAATTAGGAGTTCTGGGCTCGCAAAACAGCATCAGTTTGTAAACATGCTGCGAAGTCATCAGACCGTTTACGCAAATATTGGTGACGTCACAGGGATTTCTACAAGGAAGCCTTGATTGTTGAGGCAGAAATCTCTGAATTGGCATTATCAGTATTATTATTGATATAATTACTAGTTCGAAGGAAACCACAACAGATTCTGTTGTTCCGATAGGAAAAAAATCAACAAATCAATTCCAAATCAAATTGCCCAATTTTGATAGACCAAGATAAACATCTTTTTTCTGGGAGTGGTCAAGTCAGCGTCTTTCCTAACAAATACCATTACTATATATAAAGGGAAATATATATTAGATATTCAATATTTATTTTTAATTTACTTTTATTAAAACAAATCTGAATTTTGAAAATGACTCAGGAAATTGGATCTGAGTTAGAATCTTGGATTTGGTTTCTTACTTTCTAGACATTTCATACAGTCGATAGCGAGTTTGACAGAAGATATTTGCAAAACCCACTCTGAATTATCTAGACTATGAACCCAAATACGGTATGTGCTCAGTCAACCATCTGAAATCATGACTGTGTGAAAATAAATAATATATTTTTTCATTGCATATTTTAGTTTTTGGCAGCCATTTGCCGAACTATTTTTGGGATGAAAACTCATCATAAAACTACATGTCTGAAAAGATTAACCCTTTAACCAACAGAAGGGCCCTGTGCCAATGCATTCTCTTATATATGTGAGTCAACCATAGGTCGCCTCGCATATATAAGAGAATGCATTGGCTTAACACATTAAAAATTATAAAATTGTTAAAGAATGTAAGAAAAAATGGTAAAAAGTGTTAAAAAAAGATGTTTTTTAGGCCAATGCATTCTCTTATATATGCGAGGCGACCTATGGTCGACTCACATATATAAGAGAATGCATTGGCACAGGGCATAACTGTAACTATCACAATGTGGTCAAGGAGCCGGTTCCAATGATATCCATATTTGTATGGTTCTATTGAGAAAGACCGAAGATATTTTAGGCTGTTGAAGCTTTATTTGGCCGGTTTTTGCCGGTTTGTTGGGTAAAGGGTTAATCAGTATAGAGTGTTTATGTGTCTGCCCGATTATTGAAAACGTGGTTGAATAATATTTATGTTGTTTTATGTTGTTTTGGTCCTTCACATGATAACTCTCTATCGACCTACCTCAAAAAATCTGGGGTCTTTTAATTCACTCTTTTTTTTTTTTTTTACATACATATCTCTCATACTGTGAGAGTAAACAGATGTTATAGCACTATAGAATACATTGGTTATAAAGGATAATAACAAAAGTTGGGAACAAAAGTTTGTTTACTTTGACAGGCTTTCAACTCAAATATTTAAATAAATATTGTAATTCAAGTGATGTGTGTTTTCAAGTAGTCATATTTTTATTTAAAGACATATTATGGACTTGTTCGGGTGCGTGAAATTGATCAGATTGTACTTAGGTGCTATGCTAACTTAAGGGATGTAGCATTCTACTAATATTGCCGAAAATTTTGAAGAAATCGACCATGCCACTCCATAGAAAATATCGTCTGAACTACGCTCAATTGTAAATATTTACATCTCGATTCGGGACGCAACTATCGTCGATAAACTTAACACAAAAGATTTTGATATTGAGAGTCATTGCATTTAATTAGTATATAAGAATGACAGTGTGTGTGGTCAATTTGGATTAATATTTATAAAAAAATAACTACTTTGAGCAAGATTATTCTCAATTTCTATTTGACCACCCTACCGGGGTGTTTCAAATCACTTTAACCCTTTACCCAACAATCCGGCCAAAACCGGCCAAATAAAGCTTCAACAGCCTAAAATATCTTCAGTCTGTCTCAATAAAACCATACAAATATGGATATCATTGGAACCGGCTCCTTGACCACATTGTGATAGTTACAGTTATACCCTGTGCCAATGCATTCTCTTATATATGCGAGTCGACCATAGGTCGCCTCGCATATATAAGAGAATGCATTGGCCTAAAAAAAATCTTTTTTTAACACTTTTTACCATTTTTTCTTACATTCTTTAACAATTTTATAATTTTTAAAGTGTTAAGCCAATGCATTCTCTTATATATGCGAGGCGACCTATGGTCGACTCGCATATATAAGAGAATGCATTGGCACAGGGCCCTTCTGTTGGGTAAAGGGTTAAACAAAGTCTTTAATGTATACAAATAGTGCAATGTTATAGTGAAACCTATAATTTTCGATAGACTCTTTAACTGATGGCAATTTATGAGCACATTGATTGACTTAACAGTGCTCAGTGATTTGCGTTAAACTGGCTGATTATAATATCTATTAATATCCATCCCTTAACTAACACTTTTTCTGATTGGGCAAAAGCCGCAACGTGATAATCCGGGAAAAAGACATATTGAATGTCATATTGGACTCCCCAAGTGTGCAATATGACTTTTTTATCGGGACTCTGTGACGTCATGAATTAACTATTGCGAAATGAATTGGTGACATTGTGATGCACGTGCAACACTGGTGGATTTAGTAGACGTTTCACTTCGGTATTGAGTTTTTTTTCATTTCCGTGTTTACTGCCCCAAATCATGCTTTCTTTCATGATCAAATACAGACTTTTATAGAGAATTAAGTGCCGACAAATACAAAAAATAACCACTAAAGTTTTATTCCCAAAATCTGGATAAACATACAGATGGATAATAAAAATGTCGTTATAGAATGTTGTGTACAGTATGTGTTTTTCTTGTACTCGTCCAGGTTGTGGTGAAAAGTCATATTGGACTTGAAACTGCGTGTCTCGTCCAATATGACTTTTCACAACAACCTGGACGAGTACAACAGTCTATAATAACTCTATAAAATGTTATATTTCAGGTAACTTTGCACCTTTGTGCGAGTTTATATCTATAATGTTATATTTCAGGTAACTTTGCACCCTTGTGCGAGTTTATTGGGAAGAGTGCTGACAGTCTTGGTAAGAATGCAAGTCACCTCGATAATGTATTGGCAACACTCGACGTTCAGCAACACTCTCTTGGAATTCTAGGAATTTTGTAAGTGCTTCTTGTTACTCAATTTTCTGAACAGACCTGGATTGAGTTCAGTAATGCTCTAAGTAATCGACTCCTTAACCACAGCAGAATTATGGGTAACTTTTCAGGATTTAGTTGGAAATATGGCTTGTTGCCATTCATCGGAAAGCTCTCCTCGAGACCACCCCCTAATGTGAAGTAGATTATCGAGGAACAAGTATTAACAAAGAAATATATTTCCTGCCTTGTTTAGTCAATGTCTTTAAGTTGAAAAAGTTCCCTGTCAGATTGGATCAGAATATAAAAAATCCCAGGTTTTGTCCTGGTGGCCCACACCATGACCAAATAAAACTTGTCGATTCAGATAATCAAGATGCAAAGCTGCTATAGGATCAATTTACATAAACGAGCAAAGAATCAATCGCGCATAATTCAATATTCTTGATTATTTATGTCCATCCAGTGGATACCAAGATTATTACTTATTATATGAATATAAATTTACCTCCCAATATTCCATGCCTAATAATATCCCATGCTAACGACTATCACACAAACACAATCATTTGACTACGTTCAATTTTCATGACTGGAGTTTATGGGAGGCTCGCATATATAACAGAATACACTGGCATAGGGTATTTAATTCTGCACCAGCTCAGCTCCCGTCATGAAAGGGTTAACATAAGATTCTGTAGACCTCATTATGGATAAAAATAGAATAAGTTTCAAAGCCTAAAAATTAGCCGGTCAATCAAATTGCCATTAACATTATAAGCGACTTGGCTAATTATATTATTTCTTGGGTTTCATATAATAAAATAGTTATCACATTGTTTCGAGGTTGACATGAGGAATTGTCAACTAATGGAAGCAAATATTCACTATAGCCTCGATGAATATTGACTCCACAAGGGTTGACAATTTGTTATGTCAGCCTCGATACTATGCGATAATTGTTTACTACTTGCACTTCCTGATCTTAAAGGTGGATTATCTCTTTGTAAACATGTATTATATAGTTACCGGGGTATAAAATATTAGATCGGAATCGATGACTCCTGTCCGGAAATGCTTCTATCGATTAATATTAATTTTATTTCGAATATTTTCTGGTCTAAAAAGGTGTGGTTATTTAGCTAACGAACAATAGCGGTTACTGTTAACAGAGACCAGAAATTTTATTGTGTAATTTTGTCACAAATAAACGTACAATTATACTCATTATCGCTTATAAATATGGAATAAAACAATACAACCAATAAATCTGGGACATATGACGTTCGGTATGTAGCCATAGGAACAGCCTAATGCTCTATATCGCTATATGGTGTCACCCGAATGGTCCGTTCTAAAAATAGACAAATAAAGGGTCCCAATAAAATATATGAAATAAAATCAATATTAATTGATAGAAGCCTTTCCGGACAGGGTCTTCAGTTCATGTTTATTATTTTATACCCACGCAACTATTTCAAATTTATTATTTAAAGAGATAATCCATCTTTAAAATCTGTTTACAGTGATTTGACGGGTAATTTTGAAGTTTTCTATTAATAATCAGAAAGAGGTCTGCGAAATCTTATGTTAACCTCTTGTGAATATAATGTTAATCTGTCCCATTTTAAAATGGAATCAAATGATTGTATTTATGTAATAGTCATTAGTTTATAGTAAGGGGTTTTGGTAGATCAATTTAAATTCATATAATAAATGATATTATCACATAGAAATCCATTTGGAAGAAAGAAATTATGGGCTAGCACAGACCGGAAGTACTGGAATTTCTCTGCTTGATATATTTTATTACAAATGAATAAGTTTGAAGTTCTTATAATCATTGATAAACTCATATTATTAGTGATTTATAATTTACTATTACGTCTTTTTCACAGGAAATCAACGACTTGATTTTGAGGATCTCATAAATGTTCTTGATTTTTTACGAACATGTTGTTCATTGTGTATATAATGTTCCCTCTAATTAATCGACCCCTTTAACAAGGTTGTACCATAGGTCATTAATTTGTATGACTCTTATTGATTTTGTTTCAGATGTGTGAAATACAACTTACCAAATATACCTGACTTCGAATCGCTGTTTGTACAAACTCAAGAATTTATATTCTCATCCAATGGGGAGCAAGTGAGATATGCAACAGATAAATGTAAGCTTTCACGAGTATATGTGACCCGCCATATCAAATCCAGTCGTAAGTCGGGATTTTTTACCCTGTGCCAATGCATTCTCTTATATATGCGAGTCGACCATAGGTCGCCTCGCATATATAAGAGAATGCATTGGCCTAACAATTTTTTACAATTTTAATAATTTGTTCTTGTATTCTTTAACAATTTTATAATTTCACCCATACAGAGCCCCAGACAAATATGAGCAGACGACACTCTTCTATATGCTTCAATATATGTGTGGGGCTCCCTGCAGGGTAATGAATGTTTTTTATTTTATGTCCTAAAAATTGTAAGAAACATTTATTTAAAAAACATGATAAAAAATTGTTAGGCCAATGCATTCTCTTATATATGCGAGGCGACCTATGGTCGACTCGCATATATAAGAGAATGCATTGGCACAGGGTAAAAAAAATGCCGACTTCCGACTGGATTTGATATGGCGGGTCACATATTTCAAAGGCTTGATCTGATTTGATTGCACAGTTTATGTCTTTAGGGGCATGTTTTGTATAAATTCTGGTCGATTGTGGAAAGAATTTTCAGTAGTGAATTTCTTTGGAAGTATAATGAACAAACAAGGGTGTCTTGAACTGTCTTCTCTCATCCCTCATCCGACCATCACCAAACTTCATATGGATTTTTGGGGTGCCAGCAGCAGCCATTTTGGATTTCAAATTTAAATCCATTGGCAGACCCTGCAGCCGCATTTATTGGAGAAATGTTTTGATAATTTACAGGCATGTTTAGGATCCCCTCTAGATGGGAGCTATCAAGTTTTAGGTATTTTCGATGAAAAATATGGCCATTGGCAGCCATCTTGAATTTTCTCTTTGCATAACTAAATCCTTTGGCAGTCCACATTCCTCATTTCTATCGCCACATAACTTCAAATGGATTGTCGGGGTGACCTCTTGATGGGAGCCATTAATTATTTCCGAAACTCGTTTAAAAATATGGCCGCCAGGACCATCATGGATTTTACTCTTTGCATGAACAAATCCTTTGGCACACCCTAAAGGCCACATCCATCATTCAATCATCATCAAACTTCATACGGATCTTCGGGGTATCTTTTAGATGGGAGCCATCGATTATTTATGAAATTTGATAAAAAACATGGCTGTCAGCAGCTATCTTGGATTTTTAAATTTGAATCTATCAGCACACCCTGCAGCCCGCATATATTTAAGAAATGTTATGGAAATTTACAGGCATAATTTGGATCACTTCTAGATGAGAGCTGTCAAATTTGAATTTTTTTAAATTAAAAACATGGCCGCCAGCAGCCATCTTATAATTTACTCTTTGCATGACTAATTCATTTGGCACACCCTACAGACCACATCCCTCGTCTGATCATCACCAAACTTTAGTGGTATCTTTAGGGGGACCATTAGATGGGAGCCATCAATTTTTTTTCCGAAATTCATTGAAAAACATGGCTGCCAGTGGCCATCTTGGATTTTACTCTTTGGATGACTAAATCCTATGGCACGAACTACAGGCCACATCCCTCATCCGATCGTCACCAAACTTCATAAGGATCTTCAGGGTGACCTCTATATGGGAGCCAATGATATTTTCCGAATTTTGTTAAAAAACATGGTCGCCAGCAGCCATCTTGGATTTTACTCCTTTGGTGCACCCTACGTGCCACATCCCTCATCTCATACTTCATATGGTTCTTTGTGTTACCTCAAGATGGAAGCTGTCCAAATACTTCCAAATTTTTTTTTTAAACATGGGTGCCTGGCGCCATCTTGAATTTCATATTTGAATCCATCGGCACACCCTGCAGCCCACATTTAGTGGAGAAATGTTTGAAATGAAATTAATTTCATTTTCACAATATAATCCTTTTAGTGAAACTTTTTTACTTTCCTTCTTTATCATTCTATTGACTGCTAAGCATAACATTCTGTCACAGTCTGTTCTTATTATTTACAATGAGTTTGGGTCCGTCGTTCCATCCATCCCTCTGTTTTATTATTTACTAATAAGTATTAAATTATCTTGTTGCAGTTGCTGATCTATGCCACAAATTTAGCCAGAACTTGGTTGAGAGAAAACAGGTAAAGCGAATGTAGTTGATTTGTAATCCATTTTATTGTTAAGTGTAGATTAAAAAATATTATGAACAATTTCCCTAAGACAGGGTTTCCACTAGGGGTTGTGGGAATGGTACCCCTATAGACTCTGGGTGTAAATCTCGTCCATCAACCAGCTGCTAGTAAATCCATCAATAATTTAAGGGTAAGCTCAAGTTCTGACCGTCTATGGTAATATAAGTTGATAAAGTCAAGGAATTGTGTTTTATTTTCAACAATTGAAGAATACATTGGCCTAACAATATTTACCTTGACCTTGTAAGCCAGTGCATTCTCTTGTATATGCGAGGCTTCCTATGGGAGACTCGCATATATAAGAGAATGCACTGGCAGAGGATATTTAATTCTGCACAGCGCATCTTCCATCCTGAAAGGATTAAATAATGTAAGGTGTTGTCATTTGACACTGCATAAGATATTGTAGGTATTGTAAATTTTTCAATTTAAACCATCTTGTTAAATCCGTGGGTAAAATAAGTGTTACTGACTATTTATTGTACCATCACCAACAACGGCAGAGTAAATTCTTAAAATTTATTGTTAATTTATTTTTATGTTCGACTTACTACAGTACATTCATGAAAAAATCTATATACCATGAAATCAGCATTCACGCTGGCTGGAAAGTTTTTGTGGCCATTTCTTAATATTTTGGGGCGACTTGAGGTTCCCATAGATTGAATTTGATGATGCTAACCCACTATTTAGGTAGCATCACTGAATTCCCCCTCTGGGGACCTCATTCTGAAAATGTGAGACACACTATTTCAAGGCTTGGTGTCACATGACATATTTATCATCCAAACTAATATATTGATAACAAAAGAGGACTACTCTTATATTACTATTTACATTACAAGATTCTTGAACACAAGGATCTTGCTCTTTAACTCTGTCTATACTAAATTAATTCTCCCATTCAAACCTGAGTTTAGTGTGTCTGTCATTTGCAGAATGTGGTCCCCAGAGGGTGAATTTAGTGAAGCTGTCCAGCATAGTGGGCTAGCATTACTAAATTCACCCTCTGGGTACTTCATTCTGCATGGGCTCATCTGCTATAGGAGACATAGACTCAGATTGAAGTTCCCAAATTGTGAATATTGTGATGTAATACCCATTGGGAACCTCGATTATGCAGTGTGTCCTCTGTCAATTTGGGGATATAGAGAAACTAAACTAAAACAGAAATAGAACCTATGTGAAGAAGTTTCTATAGAAATTTGATAATGAAGAAACTTTCGAGAGAAGATGAGGCCTAAGCAGAATGAGGTCCCCAGAGTGTGAATTTAGTGATGCTAAATTCCCCCTCTGGGGACCTCATTCTGCAAATGACAGGCACACTAAACTCAGACTTGCTCCCGTTCAGTTATTAAAGTAAACTTCGAAGTGATATTGTATTCATTTGAGTGGATGACCAGGTAATAAAAGCAGACGACAGACAGTGCAATACAATACAAGTTCAGAAGGATACACATTCATTGGAGGGAAATGTTGAACTTATTATCTGAACATTTCACCAAATTCACCATCTGCCAGTCTGGAGACCTCATTCTGCTCAGGCCTCATCTTCTGGGAAGTACCTATCGTCTCAAATTAACTTTGATTTCAGTTACTTTTTCCCTTCTGGGAAGTTTCTATATTCCCTAAATTTCAGAAGATAAAATGCATAATCGAGGTGACTAGTGGGTGAACATCCCCAACTTCGACTGGGGAACTTCAATCTGATCATAGATCTGCCATAGCAGTTGAGATCTCAGCAGAATGAGGTTCCCAGAGGGTGAATTTGGTGATACTAGCCCGCCTTCCGGAATAGTGTCAACAAATTCACCCTCTGGGGGACCTCATTCTGCAAATGACAGCAACACTATTTGCAGACCTGAAGACAATTTGTCCAGCAATGACACATCATGCTGTAGTCACATATAGTAAAAGTAGCTATCAGCTGTTGTTGGCTCTTCGGATATTTTATAAATGGGACATCATGACATGAAATATATGTTTCAAGATTTATTATTTGCATCACAATTTTTGTTTTATGTTCTGTATAGTGTATTCAACAACTGATAGGTCCTTTGTTGAACTTATCATCTGAACATTTCCCACCAATGAATATGAATCATTCTGCTCTTGTATTTTCTGCCTGTCGTCTGCTTTTATTACCTAAACACCCCTCTAAATGAATAATAAACCGTTCCAATATATACTATTATAACTGAGTGGGAGAATCCATTTAGTATAAAAAGGGTTAAATATAAAATTATGTTTAGATTTTTAAATAGTCTTTAAATTTAATCATTTTTTTTATCAACAGACACCAAGAGGTATCAAAGTTCTCATCCATGCCATACAAAAAATCCAGCTACAACCCGCCCAGCTGACATCAATACACTCCGACCTGTGTCAGGTAAGGCATCCACGCCATACAAAAAATTCAGCTACAACCCGCCCAGCTGACGTCAATACACTCCGACCTATGTCAGGTAAGGCATCCACTCCATACAAAAAATCCAGCTACAACCCGCCCAGCTGACGTCAATACACTCCACGCCCAGCTGACATCAATACACTCCGACCTGTGTCAGGTAAGGCATCCACGCCATACAAAAAATTCAGCTACAACCCGCCCAGCTGACATCAATACACTCAGACCTATGTCAGGTAAGGCATCCACGCCATACAAAAAATCCAGCTACAACCCGCCCAGCTGACGTCAATACACTCTGACCTGTGTCAAGTAAGGCACCCTCACCATTACAAAAATGCTTTTTTGTTTTATGGTGTCCAAATTAATATGAGCAATGGGGGATGCCATAGTGTCCTGGGCCCGAAAAAATGGTACCCTGCCTTGCTCACCGGAAGCTTAATTTCTGCTAATGATGAACAGACAGTCTGCCGTCAGAGCGGCTTTAGCCAGTCCATATAAAATTAGTAATAAACTCAAGTATTTTTATCATATTATATCCCGCCCAGCTGACGTCAATACACTCAGACCTATGTCAGGTAAGGCATCCACGCCATACAAAAAATCCAGCTACAACCCGCCCAGCTGACGTCAATACACTCAGACCTATGTCAGGTAAGGCATCCACGCCATACAAAAAATCCAGCTACAACCCGCCCAGCTGACGTCAATACACTCCGACCTATGTCAGGTAAGGCATCCACTCCATACAAAAAATCCAGCTACAACCCGCCCAGCTGACGTCAATACACTCTGACCTGTGTCAGGTAAGGCATCCACGCCATACAAAAAATCCAGCTACAACCCGCCCAGCTGACTTCCATACACTCCGACCTATGTCAGGTAAGGCATCCACGCCATACAAAAAATCCAGCTACAACCCGCCCAGCTGACTTCAATACACTCAGACCTATGTCAGGTAAGGCATCCACGCCATACAAAAAATCCAGCTACAACCCGCCCAGCTGACGTCAATACACTCTGACCTGTGTCAGGTAAGGAACCCTCACCATTACAAAAATGCTTTTTTGTTTTATGGTGTCCAAATTAATATGAGCAATGGGGGATGCCATAGTGTCCTGGGCCCGAAAAAATGGTACCCTGCCTTGCTCACCGGAAGCTTAATTTCCGCTAATGATGAACAGACAGTCTGCAGTCAGAGCGGCTTTAGCCAGTCCAAATATAAAATTAGTAATAAACTCAAGTATTTTTATCATATTATATCCATTATTAACCCTTTACCCAACAAACCGGCCAAAACCGGCCAAATAAAGCTTCAACAGCCTAAAATATCTTCGGTCTGTCTCAATAGAACCATACAAATATGGATATCATTGGAACCGGCTCCTTGACCACATTGTGATAGTTACAGTTATGCCCTGTGCCAATGCATTCTCTTATATATGCGATTCGACCATAGGTCGACTCGCATATATAAGAGAATGCATTGGCACAGGGCCCTTCTGTTGGGTAAAGGGTTAAGACAATAAGTGAGTCATTACTTTCTGTATGTCAAAATTCTTAAAGACATATTATGTGCTTATTCCACCATTTCAAACTTATATTTTATGACTCATATCAGTCCGGAGTAAACTACATACCAGAATAACCCACATATAAAAATATGAATCAGTATCAGTATGAATCTGAGTGTATGTTTACAAAGACTCGACTCATATACACTCTTTTATTACTGATATTTTACAACTCATATTACGGTCGTTTATTTCCATATTACAGCTGTGTTTATTATCCAAGAATATGAAGCCGGCTTTACAGTTCCTCGACGCCGATATGACGGAGATCAGTAAAGAGGTTCGTACTTTAACTCTTTGATTGTTTTAAAATTATTTTGATTGAAGAGACAAATATAATAGGAAGATGTGACAGACAGACAGACAGACACAAGGCACAAACATTAGAGTTAACCCTTCCTGAAATTTTGCGAAAAAACCTGTGCCAATGCATTCTTTTATATATGCGAGTCTCCCATAGGGAGCCTCACATATATAAGAGATTGCATTGGCCTAAAATATTTACGTTCACCTTGTAAACCAGTGCATTCTCTCATATAACGCGAGGCTCCCTATGGGAGACTCGCATATATAAGAGAATGCATTGGTACAGGATCACTAATATTGCACTAGCACAGCTCCCGTCATGAAACATTTAAGATACATTGGAATATTTAATATTCTGGTGCTCTCATTTACATACTCCCAAGTGATGTAGAATCTCACTTGGGTCACTCTCTCACTGGCGACTTTAAGGAAAGCTTAGCATATATTAAATTTTTCTCTTTAAAAAGCCGTGAAAATTTTACGAAATATTTACGTCTCTGGATATCTCAATCAGTTAGTGAATTGATGGTATTCCCTCCATTTCATTGGAGAGTGGTGAAGCACGCGTGTGATTTCATTTATGGCATAACAGATCACAGATCAGATCAGCGGTCAATGATGTGTTGACAAGTTTGCCACGTATTGTCAAACTCAACTATTGTTGGAAAACTGAATACAGGCGATATATCCATAAATCATTTACTAATCACAATATAGGAGACATCATCTTCAAATTTTTATCAGTCAGCGATATTCGTGACTGATTATTCTTTCGCATTTTATTGTATTTTATAACTATTTCTAAATACTATGATTCTCACAAACATTTACTATGTCAGGAATGCACTCCATATTTGGAAATGGTTTATTACGTCATGTTGGAAATGCCGCGTCGGTGCAGAAATGAAATTTAGTGGACACATCTAGATACGTATACTTACAGTATTGCTCTAATTAATCGACTCCTTAACCACAGAGAATTATGGGTAACTTTTCAGGATTTAGTCGGAAGTATGGCATGTTGCCATTGGAGAGCTTTACGATGAATGGCAACAAGCCATATTTCCGACTAAATCCTGAAAAGTTACCCATAATTCTGCTGTGGTTAAGGAGTCAATTAATTAGAGCATCACTGTACTCTATTTAAAGAGACTGATATTAAATGTGATATAATTAATTTAACCCTTTTTATACTAAATACTCATTGACGAGTTCGTTCCCTTAGGAATTGTTCAGATAATAAGTTCAACAAATGACCATAAGAAACTGCACTATTCTAGAACTAAACAATATGACGTCATACTGTAGATTTAAAGTTCAAAGCTAAATTTATGGCACTGCAAATGGAGGCAGTGCTTTAATTTATATAGCTATATTATTATTATTTTTTTAAACCAAAATTTAATTTTCATATAGTTGGTAATAGGTTGATAGTTATTTGTCCATATCTTTTAGAGTGGCCATTATGATGCCAAGAATTTCCAGCTTTTCCAATAGATTTATAGTTATACCCCAACTTTCAAAGAGAATGGGGGGGGGGGGGTGTATTGGATTGACTGTGTCCATCTGTTTTACCATCCATCAGTCCAACTTGATAAATCGATCAAATATATACTGATTTCAAAAATAAGTTTTGGTATACAAGTTGCTTGCTACAATATCTCAAATCAGTGAGTGAACCAGGTATGTCCAGATTTTATTTGCCTGAGTTATGGACCTTAGATTGTACATTTTTCGCAATTTTTAACCGTCTTGCTTGATAACTCTAACAAATATGAACTTTAAATTAGTTTTTGTATAAAAGTTGTTGCAGAATGCAGATGGTCACTCAGTATTTGGGTTTCTACCTGCCCTTATTTGAATTTGCACCTTGGGAGTATGCCATCACCTGTGTTGCAACCTCTTCTTATCTATTGTCCTTATCTTTCAGAGTGGGCATTATGATGCTAAAGACTTCCTGCTGTATTATTACTATGGAGGAATGATCTACGCAGCTGTAAAGGATTTTTGCAGAGCTCTGTATTTCTTTGAAGTTGTAAGTGTTTTATGTTGAAACATTTGAAGTGACTTATAATATTTAAACGTACCCTGTCAGATTTGACACCCCAGTTTTAATATTTCTTTGGCTTGGGGCGGGGGGGGGGGGGGGGGGGGGGGGGGGTGTAAAAAATATTTGATTTGAGTCAAGAAACCCACCCTTCACAGCTAATAGTTATTATATTTAAATTTTTTAAATCTATTTCTGTCCAGTGAATATTTGTCAGCCTAGCAAAAGTTATACCGGAAATATATAAGGACATACGGTGACGCTTTAACGAGAGATCGCACAAGGTTCACCTTGGATAATCGGATATGATTTTCGAAATAAAAGACACTATAATATATAAATAAATATCAGTGCCAAGATTAAAAAACATTGACCGAAAAATGTAGGAATAAAAGCTCGGACAAAATTATGAATGTTGCAAAAAAAGTTTCTAAATAAAAAAAGGGGGATAACTCCACCAAAAAATGTCGGACAGACGTCATAATCTTGTTTCTTGTTATTGTTGGCATGTGGACACATAGGTACATGCCATGCATGCTCTGACGTCACATGCTATGTCAATAATTTGAAGCACACACTGAATGAGTTAGTACAGTCGCGATCAGAACTGTCTTCAATAACGACCAATTGGCCTTTTCGTCTGTAGAGGACAATATGGTGAAGTATAGTTCCAAATTGCACTTGTTTTTTCCGCTCCGCGAATCGCCATTGTTATAGTGATGCTCTCATTTCAAGTTATTTGAGCATCACTTTCTTGTTATTGTTGGCATGTGGACACATAGGTAATGTTATTCCCGAATCAGAAATCAATATCAAACAAAATAGGGTCCTTCAGCTGGCACTTTTCATTCAAAATAACCTTCATATGAATACATCCTTAAAGATGATCTATCTCTTCCCAGTAAGTTTTATTTAGAATCCGGGTTATAAATTCATAAATAAGAATCGATGACACCTGTCCCGAAATTCTTCTATCAATTAATATTCATTTTATTTAGATTTTGTCTGGTTATAATACATACAACCTTTTCGGGACAGATTTACGCGCTATTTTTATAACAGAAGCTGCAGGCGCATTTGGAGTATAACTCATATCTTGTTAGCACTCCCCATCAAGACAAAATGTCAATTCCCTTCAGATATTTTGTAGGAATACACACTTTATTATGATTCTACTGCCCTTTTGAGAGAAATAATATACTCAATCTTCAGTTTTGTCTGTTTTATTAACCCTTTACCCAACAGAAGGGCCCTGTGCCAATGCATTCTCTTATATATGCGAGTCGACCATAGGTCGCCTCGCATATATAAGAGAATGCATTGGCTTAACACATTAAAAATTCTAAAATTGTTAATGAATGTAAGAAAAAATGGTAAAAAGTTTTATTTTAGGCCAATGCGTTCTCTTATATATGCGAGGCGACCTATGGTCGACTCGCATATATAAGAGAATGCATTGGCACAGGGCATAACTGTAACTATCACAATGTGGTCAAGGAGCCGGTTCCAATGATATCCATATTTGTATGGTTCTATTGAGACAGACCGAAGATATTTTAAGCTGTTGAAACTTTATTTGGCCGGTTTTGGCCGGTTTGTTGGGTAAAGGGTTAACAGAAAAATATATTTTTAGTAATAATATTGGATGTTGAAAACATTGTTTTAAAAACTTTATTGTTACAATAAAAGTAATTTTATTAACAAACATTGCCACATACAATTGCAAATCAAATGTTTTATGGGCCCATTTAATTTTCGAGTCACTGATTATTTTTTATAGTGCCTTTGTATATGGTTTTAATAATAATCTATGACATAAAATATGATTAAAATACTATAATTCATTACCATTTGGAAGGTCTGTGTCCCAGAAGGTGCCCATAAAGTAATATAAAATAGCTGAAACATAGAAACATTTCCCCCGTCTCACTCCCAGAATGCAACAGAATTCAAACTAAGATATAGAGTTATTCCCATTCCATTGAAAATTATAGACTTTGCAGTTCAATCCAGATGCATAGAAATAGAAAACACGTCGGTATACCTCAACAAAAACAACATGTTCACAGTTTATCACACTGGATAATACAATGTTCTGGAGCTTCCTCTTTCAATTGGTATATAATGTGGCATATATTTTATATAATGTGATCTGGGGGTTCAAAAATTAAGTGGGCCTTTAATAGTTGAAAATCTGCGTTTTATGGAATAACGTTTATTCTCTGAGCATTTGTAATGTAAACCTTCATGATTTTATCAGAATTTGCTAAACTGTTTGTTGATAAAATGGCTGGCACTGTAACATCAACGTTTACATACAAAGGTTTTAACATGCAATGTCTCGATATTGAAGCATTTTCAGCAATAAAAAAAAACAAAGTCTATCTATTTTTCCATGTTCCTCTTAGTGACGATGGTTTTATGATTTTTCGATTTTTCAAATTTATCCTCTGCGAGTGCCTTGTGTCCCTTCAACCATTGGTAACTTTTTTTTTTTCAGGCGATAACAACCCCGAGCATGGCTGTCAGTCATATAATGCTGGAGTCCTACAAAAAGTATATTTTAGTAGCACTTATACTTCATGGAAAGGTAAATATTAATAAGAAGAGTTTGAGCAGACCTGGATATATTATATTGTAGATCATGGGATGAAGTGAACTTAGATTGGCTGGGAACTTTATGACATCCAAAAAAAATATCGCAGGTGATATATTTATGGGTTACTACAATCTAACATTGTCTGTTGTCTGGGGACTGTGTGCTCCTGAATTAAAAAAATTAATTAACCCTTTCTATACTGAATGGATTCTCCCATTCAGTTATAAAAGTATACATTGGAACAGTACTATTTATTTGGAGGGGTGCTCTAGTAATAAAAGCCGATAACAGACAGAAAACAGATACTACAAAAGCATAATGATTCTTAACCCTTTGAGTGCCAGGTCGATTTTTGTATCAACCCATATACCCTGTGCCAATGCATTATCTTATATATGCGAGTCGACCATAGGTCGCCTCGCATATATAAGAGAATGCATTGGCCTAACAATTTTTTTTTTTTTTACAATTTTTTACAATTTTAATAATTTATTCTTATATTCTTTAACAGACTTATTTTGTAGGTTGAGATCGGCCCCTGTCACTCAAAGGGTTAATGATAGGTGGGAAATGTTTAGATAATAAGTTCAATAAATGATCTATGGCCATTTGTTGACTTATTATCTGAATATTTCCTAAGGGATAACTACTTGTCAATGAGTATTTAGTATAGAAAGTGTTAAATTGATCGATATCTACCTTTTGATTCTTTTCAGATACCAAATTTACCAAAATATACATCACAAGTTGTAGGAAGATATATAAAGGTAATGTTGATGACCCATACATCTCCTTGCCAGCGCTTCGCTTTGAAAAGAAACAGAAAATTTGCAACATAAGGCCATCCAACATAAGGCCATCCAAAATTAAACATAAGGCCGTCCAAAATTAAACATAAGGCCATCCAAAATTAAACATAAGGTCATCCAAAATTAAACATAGGGCCATCCAAAATTAAACATAAAGCCATCCAAAATTAAACATAAGGCCATCCAAAATTAAATATTTGTTTCTCAGGCACAGCCACATTTATTTTTTTTGTGGCCCGCATTGATCATTTTTATTGTGGATGCAAAAAATTGTGTTATGGACTTTCATAGAAAACACACGAATATTTGGCCATCAAATTGCAGAAAAACAATAGATAGAAATATAAAGTAGATTGTACAGTAAAAGATGTGCAATTTATTAACTTGTGAATAACTGGGGTTGATTCTGTGGCCCACAGAGATGCGATACACAGCTAAAATCCTGAACGAAATCGAAAATAGACCTATCATTTGAAGATTAAATGTCACGGTCTTCAGTGGCAAATTCCCAAGTAGTTTTACTTTCTAATCACGGCGTGTTCAGGCGGCAAAATGAAACGAAACGTGTTGGGAAAGCTTCAAACTAAAACAATTTCCGAAAAAGGAACAATTTTCCATTATTTCTGCAAGAGAAAGTTACTACGGTAATCTTCACTTTTTGCTTTGTTCCATTTTACCTGGTTTCGAATTCCAAGCAAGCGGAACAACCCAGCCCGGAAGTTTTCGTATCCATGCTGTTTTCGGTCAAAATATCGCAGAAACTAAAAAATAAGAATATGGTCCATGGTTTCCATGTTAGATGGTCTGACACTAGGCCAAATGGCTAACAAAATATTTACAAAAATATGACCTGTTAGGTCATTAAAGTAATCAATAAGCAGTGTTTCCATCTTACAAAAAAGTATCTTATGTCCAATTCAATAACATTTGGTGGATTCTTTCCAAATTTTGTTTATTCATTTAATCAAAAGACAACTAGATAACTATGTCTAATTTATAAATTTAATTATTTTTCAGCCTCTATGTCAGGCGTATCATGATGTAGCATCCACATATGGTTGTAACAATCCATCAGAATTACGATCTGTAGTATTAAAACACTCAGAAACATTTAATAGGGTGAGTGTATAACCCTTCTATAACGATCTGTAGTAACAAAACACTCAGAAACATTTAATAGGGTGAGTATATAACACACGATCCATAGTAACAAAACACTCAGAAACATTTAATAGGGTGAGTATATAACACACGATCCATAGTAACAAAACACTCAGAAACATTTAATAGGGTGAGTATATAACACATGATCCATAGTAACAAAACACTCAGAAACATTTAATAGGGTGAGTATATAACACACGATCCATCATAACAAAACACTCAGAAACATTTAACAGGGTGAGTATATAACCCTTCTATAACGATATATATTAACAAAACACTCAGAAACATTTAATAGGGTGAGTATATAACACACGATCCATAGTAACAAAACACTCAGAAACATTTAATAGGGTGAGTATATAACACACGATCCATAGTAACAAAACACTCAGAAACATTTAATAGGGTGAGTATATAACACACGATCCATAGTAACAAAACACTGAGAAACATTTAATAGGGTGAGTATATAACACACGATCCATAGTAACAAAACACTCAGAAACATTTAATAGGGTGAGTATATAACACGATCCATAGTAATAGGGTGAGTATATAACACACGATCCATAGTAACAAAACACTCAGAAACATTTAATAGGGTGAGTATATAACACACGATCCATCATAACAAAACACTCAGAAACATTTAACAGGGTGAGTATATAACCCTTCTATAACGATCTATATTAACAAAACACTCAGAAACATTTAATAGGGTGAGTATATAACACACGATCCATAGTAACAAAACACTCAGAAACATTTAATAGGGTGAGTATATAACACACGATCCATAGTAACAAAACACTCAGAAACACATAATAGGGTGAGTATATTACCCTTCTATAACGATCTGTAGTAACAAAACACTCAGAAACATTTAATAGGGTGAGTATATAACACACGATCCATAGTAACAAAACACTCAGAAACATTTAATAGGGTGAGTATATAACACATGATCCATAGTAACAAAACACTCAGAAACATTTAATAGGGTGAGTATATAACACACGATCCATCATAACAAAACACTCAGAAACATTTAACAGGGTGAGTATATAACCCTTCTATAACGATCTATATTAACAAAACACTCAGAAACATTTAACAGAGTGAGTATATTACCCTTCTTTAAAAGACTCTATGCCCAGAATCAGGGCCAGGAGTTATCTTGCTTGTATGTCTTCGATTTAGGTCAAATGGACACTTTGCGTATATGAACATAGAGGGCAGTCTTTTTCAAGTATGATGATATAAAACATGTGTATATCTGAGGTCCATTGAATGTTAAAGCCTTGTTTTCCAGAGAGTTTCGATTTGTCGCGCTATCTGAAAATGTATATAAACAATACATTAAATGATGATAATCATTGCTTTACCTCTTTCTATCACAGTAAATGATAAATCATTTTGAAGGCAGATGATTAATCACATGCAGGAGTTTACGTGAATGCCGCACTGCATGTGTAAATGAAGTACATCTTTTGAATATATAGAATAGTAACGGGACAGGACTTGGTCCAAAATAGCATGAACCCAGCTGACGTCTCAAGCTGTTTTAGACCGAGAAGACTTGGTCTATAGAAACTAGTGTGTCTAACTGAAGGGTAAATTCAATTGTTTTAGTGTGACTATCAGCATTAGGCATGGGATGGTATACTATTAATAAATGAGAAATAGAATTATCGTTATACTAGGCCACCATTCGCCACTGCAGGTTGAATTTTAAATAATTATGTAAGTGTTCTAAAGTGAATGAGTATTTAGAATAGGAAGGGCTAACCTACTCATGCAGAACATTTATGTTGTAGGATAACAACACAGGCTTAGTGAAACAATGTGTGACATCTCTATTCAAGAAAAATATCAAGAGATTAACTAAGGTAGGCTATGTACCACACATACAATGTGTGACGTCTCTATACAAGAGATTAACTAAGGTAAGCTATATACCTGTACCACACATACCTACATATAGGATCCCTGGATCATCTACGTCAACTTTAATACAGGGCTCCTTGTGGCTCAGTTGGTTATTTGCATAGCATATTAGGCCAACAAACCACTCAGTGATGTCTAAGCTGGTCAGTCATATCCAATGGTTCCAATATTTTTACCCTAGCGGAAACCCTAAATGATGCTTTTATTTTTATATAATTCCGGTGTCATGGTTGAGGTGAATGTGTGTGCCACCCGTGGGTCATACGGATTTATAAATATGGCACAGCAGGAATAAGTGTGTAATACATACAAGCCTTGAAATAGTGTGTCTGTCATTTGCAGAATGAGGTCCCCAGAGGGTGAATTTAGTGATGCTACCCCGCAAAGTGGGCTAGCATCACCAAATTCACCCTCTGGGGACCTCATTCTGCTTACACCTGAGCAGAATGAGGTTCCCAGAGGGTGAATTTGGTGATGCTAGCCCGATATGTGGGGTAGCATCACTAAATTCACCCTCTGGGGACCTCATTCTGCAAATGACAGACACACTATTTCAAGGCTTGAATACATACATATTATCATAGTATCACATCAGGTTGAGGTGTGCAGATTGCCGGATCAATTGAGCTGCCCTACATCAATGACACGTGATGTGATGACAAGATAAAATCACTGAGCTGTGATAAAAAGTTTATTATATGATGCCCAATTTACAATAATAACCATTTTATTACAGATTAGTTTCACTTCAGCAGTTTAATTGTTTTACCGGATATAACAGGGGCGAAAATAAACACAGCCACAGCATATCTTGTTACGTAGTCTATTTTTAATGGATAAATAGTCGTTAATTCGGCAATTTCTGTAGGAATGTGATCTGATTTGATCCGGGGAAGTCTCACCCGGTGTCATTCGATGATTTGGATCAGATCGTCAAACAATAGTCATGTTTAGGGAAGAATAGTCAGTCATATAATAAAGCATTTATCCATTAGTCCGAGAGCCCATAAGGTTTTATTGTCGTCACTCTGACCAAAAGACCCACTTTGCTCATTTTGTGGCAAATTATATGTAGTTTACGGAAACCAATTTCTTGCGAGTGGGAAACGCGGCGTTTGGGAGATATTTAACATAGAATGATGCCTGGTGAGAACGAAAAATGTTACTTAAGTGTTGGGGGAGGGTTAGTAATTTTGAATGTATGCAACATATGTAATGTCAGCTAACACGTTATATATACCATTTTGTCGGCAATAAGTTATTCTATCTAGTGAATAAACACAGAATCAGAATTTCAGCAACTGACCTCGAGTACGAGAGGTCAAAGGTCAAATATATTTTGAAACGCCATTTTTTTTAAATGTCAAATTGGAAAGTTAGCTTAAGAAATTTTATAATCAATCATCTGTTGGAATCCGTTCTAGTATAATTTTGAACTTTACTGTATACCAGATTCGGATATGTGGAAAGAAAATTAACACAGCCGTAATTGCAACCATTCAAGATGTCAGCCAAAATGTGTGTCAAAAACAGTAAAAATTCATAAGGTCTCTCTGATCGCCGTTATAGTAAAGATGATGTCACATGCGGTCATGTTGTCCGTTCGTTACGTTATGGTAATATACAACCGTTACAAATTAGCCAAAAATCCGACACAAAAATCCAATATGGCGGCCAAGATGGCCGCCGAAATGTGAATTTTTTTAATTTTTCGGACATTTCACCACCTTCCGTTTGTCTCTGTTGGAAAATATTGGCTCCTTGACGCGATTTTATACATTTATCGTATAGAAGAATTATTGGCGAACACATGGGGATAATAATATACATTCCTTGCTGGAAATTTTTGTCCGATATCACGTTTTCCCAAATGCCGGTATAATTCGGTCAAAGCCAAAATGACGCTAATAACGCAATGGCTGTTTCGAATCATCAATGAATGTTATTGCTATCACAACAAAACCCACGCGTATATATGTGCAGGAGATACTCGAGCTAGGCTTCCTCTTATACCTGAGTTGAGAAATATTCACCCAAATCCAAGATGGCGGCCAAAATGGCCACCAAAAATAGAAAATCGCTGATTTTAACATCAGTGACAGCTATTGTCACGACAACTCCACACATATTGTGAGTTGGGAAGACTGAGTCGAAGAACTGCGCTTATATTGCATCGAAATAAAAGTTGCCCAAATCGAAAATGGCGCCCACAATGGTGGACAGATTTAGAAAATCTATCATATTCACATCATTGGGCATTATTGTCAAGACAACTCTACCCATGCTTACAGCCGAGTTGGAAATACTGTGATAAAGTAATTATCTTGGATTTGATGAAGGATTTTGTTTCCAAATCGAAGATGGCGGCCAAAATGGCGTACGAGATTTGAAAACAAGCTTACATTCCTTTACTTTCATACTATGTGCGTCATTGTTGTGAGAATTTGGTCGTCATCTTGAACTAGAAAGGCATATGGTCTATAAGTATACAAGCTTACAGGTCATCTCCATGTATGTATTTCTCATATCCCATGTGGATAACCACATGTACACCTGGCGAACTTCCCAGCTAACTAGTCATTTCTCAATAGATGGTTCAACTCACAAACTTAGCGAACGTATTGGCATACGTGGACAACTTCGGCAGTGTTTCAAATGTAGCTAGCTGTCTCATTCCCTTGGACACATTCATATCTGCTACAGAGACGACCATAATGTACAGACTACCCACACTTCTTGATCATGATCCTAAGCAACTTTGTAACATCCCGCATTCGTCTCGTTAGCAGAGAAGAACGATACTCGCGGTGCTAGTTTGTAGACAAGCGCCATGACAGTGGGAATGAAATGGGCCATGGCATACACCCCCACATCAGGTGCATGTTTCAGATATAGAATGTCATGTGTGTTGGTGCTTTTGGTGTGGTAAGATTTGTGTTTCCACATCCGTTTCAAGGCCGTTCTTAATCAACTTGACCAGACATGTAATTTTGTCTAGATAATACTATCCTATCCTCCCCAGAAGAGTCGGATGGGCTAAATGATGTCTTTATGGAATGAGGGTATGCGTTGTTGTTATCCTCTCTCAAGACTAGTGTCAGTATATGGGCGGTATTTTCCAAGGAACTGTGATGCATTTGTGAGAACAATTTATAGATCGATGGGAATGGATGATGACATAGGTGAACTTGACCTTTATGGTCATATAGCTTTATAGTATATAACTTTAGAATATAGTAGTTAATATGTTTCATGCAGGACAATGGCTTTGATTGGCGATGTTACCAAGAAATAAATTGGTGTATCCAACGTAGGTTAAACTTAATGCAATGTCTCAACAATCCCCTAGATGTTTTTCGAGTTAAAATTTTCATCATTGTGGTGATGGCATTGCACTTTCTTGAACCACACTGACCATCACACATCGTGAGTACGACATCAACTACCAAATGCATCGTCCTCAAGACTACATCCCATTCTGGGTGGGGCTTATATAGTAGTAGCCAATGGTACAAGCCTGGTCTAATTGATTAAGAACGGCTTCCAAACGGATTGGAAGATACAATCTTAGCATATAAGGGAAGCAAAGCTACATGAGATCATGTCTAAATCTAAAACATACCCAAAGAAGGGGCAGCGCAGTCATGGTCCAATTTCATTTCCACTATCATGACACTTGCCCACAAACTAGCACCGTGTGTATTGTTATTATCTGCTTGGATATGTACAGTGAGACGATTGCTGGACGCCACCATGACTTTGTATTGTTATTATCTGCTTGGATCTGTATAGGCTTTCAGAAATTGGAAGCCATATACAGAAGATATCCGGCTACGTCAGTATGTGAATATGTGAATTGATGAACCATATATTGAGAAGTGGCTGGATGGGTAGATCACCATTTTGTTATCCACATTAAGTTACCAAATCTGAATCTGAATAGGCAGATAGAGACGTCCTTCTGAAAGCTATTATACGCATCGACCGCATAACTTTCTAGTTTATCACACAATATGACGATCAGACCCCATATGTAGTGTCTGAATTATACCGTAAGCTACCACGAATGAAGCTCATCAAGAATAAGGATAAGAATTCCCATCTTTCGAGACAAACGCGTGAGCTTGACCCCGGCATATGTATTGTGGGTTTTCATCCTTCCAGAAGGCAACGACCTATGTTGGAACTAATAGTTGGCTTATGTACCGTTTCGTTCAATCCATACATATTGATATTATGACGAAAAGTTGAAATTTGTGTGTGATAATTTCGACTTTCTTCAATTTCTGGCCACCAGTTTGGCAGCAATCTTGATTGCGAGAGTTGGCCAAACTCAAATAGATACTTCATATCAATTTTCCATGTGAATATTTAAGTGTGTGTAGAATTCTCACAACAATGACGCACATAGTATGAAAGTAAAGGAATGTAAGCTTGTTTTCAAATCTCGGACGCCATTTTGGCCGCCATCTTCGATTTTGAAAAAAAATCCTTCATCAAATCCAAGATAATTACTTTATCACAGTATTTCCAACTCGGCTGTAAGCATGGGTAGAGTTGTCTCGACAATAATGCCCAATGATGTGAATATGAGAGATTTTCTGTGATTTTCTAAATATATCCATTGTGGGCGCCATTTTGAATTTGGGCAACTTTTATTTGGATGAAATATAAGCACAGTTCTTCGACTCAGTGTACCCAACTCACAATAGTAAGCAGGTGTGGAGTTGTCGTGACAATAACTGTCACTGATGTTAAAATCAGCGATATTCGGCAATATTTCTATTTCTGGTGGCAATTTAACCGCCATCTTGGATTTGGGTGAATATTTCTCTACTCGGGTATAAGAGGAATCCTAGCTCGAGTATCTCCTGCACATATTATGCGTGGGTTTTGTTGTGATAGCAATAACATTCATTGATTCGAAACAGTCATTGCGTTATTAGCGTCGTTTTGGCTTTGACCGGATTATACCGGCATTTGGGAAAACGTGATATCGGACAAAACTTTCCAGCAATGAATGTATATTATTATCCCCATGTGTTCGCCAATGATTCTTCTATACGATAAATGTATAAAATCGCGTCAAAAAGCCAATATTTTCCAGAGACAAACGAAAGGTGGTGAAATGTCCAAAAAATAGAGCAATTTTTCACATTTCGGCGGCCATCTTGGCCGCCATATTGGAGTTTTGTGTCGGATTTTTGGCTAATTTGTAAGGGTTGTATATTACCATAACGTATCGAACGGACAACATGACCGCATGTGACATCATCTTTACTATAACGGCGATCAAAGAGACCTTATTAATTTTTACTGTTTTTGGATATTTCGGCACACATTTTGGCTGACATCTTGAATGGTTGCAATTGCGGCTGTGTTAATTTTCTTTCCACATATCCGAATCTGGTATACAGTAAAGTTCAAAATTATACTAGAACGGATTCCAACAGATGATTATAAAATTTCTTAAGCTAACTTTCCAATTTGACATTTAAAAAAAATGGCGTTTCAAAATATATTTGACCTTTGACCTCTCGTACTCGAGGTCACTGGCTGAAATTCTAATTCTCTGTTTATTCACTAGATAGAATGACTTATTGCCGACAAAATGGTATATATAACGTGTTAGCTGACATTACATATGTTGCATACATTCGTAATTACTAACCCTCCCCCAACACTTAAGTAACATTTTTCGCTCTCACCAGGCATCATTCTATGTTAAATATCTCCCAAACACCGCGTTTCCCACTCGCAAGAAATTGGTTTCCGTAAACTACATATAATTTGCCACAAAATGAGCAGAGTGTGTCTTTTGGTCAGAGTGACTACAATAAACCCTTATGGGCTCTCGGACTACATGTCTTATACTGGAAGTAACTTGATTCTTCTTTTTTCAGACATTCCTCACATTATCCCTAACAGATATGGCTCAGAGGGTGCAGTTGTCTGGACCAAAGGAAGCCGAGAAATATGTCCTACATATGGTTAGTTACCTGGTTACCTAGTTAGCTCAACTTTACTTTGTAAAGTTTGAGCTATTGCCATGGCTTTGTCGTCCGTGTGTGCATGTGTGTGTGTGCGTGATGCGTCAACAATTTCCTTTAGCACGGGCTACAGGTCGTACCTTTGGTCGGATCATTATGAAATTTGTCATAGCTGTTGACATTGACATGTAGATGGGAACGAGTCATTTTGGGTTCATTAGGGAAAAAAACATGGCCGCCAGTGGCCATCTTGGATTTCAATATTCAATCCATTAGCACGGGCTACAGGTCGTACTGTTTGTCTGATCATCATGAAATTTGTCATGGATGTTAATATTGACATGTAGATGGGAACGAGTCATTTTGGTGTCGTTCTACCAAAAAACATGGCCGCCAGCAGCCATCTTGGATTTTACTCTTTGCATGACTAAATCCTTTGGCGCGGGCTACAGGTCGTAGCTTTGGTTGGATGTTCATGAAATTTGTCATGGATGTTAACAATGACATGTAGATGGGAACGAGTCATTTTTCCGCCAAGGAGAAGCCCTCAACTGAACTATATGGATTACGTCTCCGGCCTTGTGTCAATCAGGAGGGTTAAAATTTTATTGCTGTGCCGACCCCACTCACATCCGTGTCCAGATTAGTCTCGCATGAATACACCCGCATTCTATCTATTGTCTAGTCAGTTTTTATTCCTCCTCGCCAGGACAGGATCGTTTCTATTTTCTCAAGGTTGTATCTTTCTGTGTTGCGAGTTTATCGACTCAATATTTATTGTTGATATTACAAACTTGCAATTTATTGTACCCGATAGTTAATTAATATTTCTCACATCCGAAACGGGAACTTTTTTCGTTTCACTGTATCCGTAATTTGTTTCCGTGTTTTCTGTTTTCCTCAAGACGGCCTTATCTTCCAACAATTGGAATTAAGATGGCCATCTTGACAATGACTAAAGACGCACATAGCTTACTTGTGGCAAAACCACATAGTGCATATTGTGCCACACATACGGCGTGATGACTATCATGACTTACAATTGAGGACGCAATGTAGTACGGTATGCGATGTCTCCTAATTTCGTGCTACACGTGTTTCACTTTACATAAGTTTCCGTCGACTCGCTTCGGTTATTTCGTAAGTTCCGTTGCTTTGTATCCTAATGTATACTGCCAAATCATACATGGCACTGCTCTGTTAATTCGCAGAAAGTTGCACAGGACAGCCATATCCTCCTTTGTAATAATTTACATGAATAAATACGAAAGATAGTACTTGTTATCACTATCAGATGACAATTCACATTTCTTTCGACTGAGCGATCTGTAATATTTTTTTAACGATCAATACCTGCGAATCTACGCCCGCCAGTATGTATGAGCGCGTGGTCTTGTTAGACACATGACAAATGTAATAACGCATTACATCGACTTCAAGGTATTTCGAAAATTCTACCTTGTCTATCACGATTAAATATCATATAACTCATTGTATCATCAGTACAATAGTTACTAACACTCCGTAACAGGGGGATGGTATTCGTTATCACATATATAACCACACTTCGAATTGATGTGTTGTCTGACGTTCTAAATATTGTGTTGCATTCTTTACATCCATGTATGTACAGTTTGGGTTCCTACGAACTATTGTTCACCAACTGCAATGAAGTGTAAACTTTGTGGCCTGACACTAAGACATCTTACCGTAGGCTCTAATATGCCTCGGCGTGGGCGAGCTTGCAATGATGTATTGCACGCCGTAATAGTTCCATACATTGTACATGACAATCATATCGTATCAGGGCCTCATGTATGCTGTCAGAACTGACTACTAGTATGCTTACATATGGTGAACAGTTTTCATCCCAATACTGACATACTTTGCAGTTTCATCAGTGAATGATAACGGCAAACCGCGAAATAGAAAGTAGAGACCATCACTTGGCTCACTAACTTCTATTTCCACATATATCAAAACGATATTCTGCCACATAGCTTTCACTCGTGTATGATGCGCAGTTACATGCAACACATTTATATTGCGCAGAAAGGACTGCATTTGTATTGTTACATGTCTAAAGCGAGCTTACATGCGCAGCGTTTATATTGCGCACATCTACTGCCAATATATTTCCGAAACCGGCCATGACATGGCTCTTCGTCTATGGCGGCTGTTCTGGGTGGGGAAGACTCGTTGTCACGTGACGCTCTTGCTCTCATAGACATAGCGCACCAGCCAAATGGCCTTCTGACTCTTCCCCATGGTGCAGTGGCCCACATCATTACAAGATGGGGTCCAGTCGATCCCCTGGAATAGTAATACCTTCGGGATACATCCGGGCCTGCTCCTCCGCAGTCATGTGATCATAGTGGTATATCATCGACATATCCACTGATTATGTGACAAAACGATTCGATACAATCATGACGAAAATACAGGCATTCGTATCTTCACGTCCGCTGTAAGCGCACTTTCCTAACGGAAACCGCCTAGTTCTTGCCTATGTGCATTCGGAACTCATCGTCCTCATATACGAGAAAAGACAGTATCTTACCTGTCATAGCAGGTAAGATCACGTGGCCAGGGGTATAACGTGATTTTATATTAACCTTACTTTATATTCAATAACCTAGGTTGTATTGTGTTATGTATATTAACCTTGCTTTGTTATCACTAACAGCATGTCTTGCAGTCGAACATGATTCGAATTTGATGGCCACACACCGTGCAGGTTGCTCATTCACGGGTGTATTACTTGTTATCGTTGGGTAAGGGCATATTAGTCAATGATTACCTACTTTGAGCAACCGTACCAGTCTTTACCTCGGGCAGGACCAGTTCTGGCCCCCCAGGTCCTGCTACGGCAGTTGAACCAATGGTAGGCGGGTGCTGCATGCGGTTGATTCGGGAAACCAATCTTCACGGGCGATTGCTCCGGCACCTTTCTCTCAGGTGCCTAATGGTAGTGGCAATACGATTATTAAATTTCGAAAAAATTCACATCGATATACTATTATTCCACATAGAGTGAAATTTCCATCAGTATTTTGATTTCGGCCTGGATTCCTGCCACGAAGATCTGTTTATTGGGCACCTGGGAGTAGCCTTTGGCGGCTGTTCTGGGTGGGGAAGACTCGTTGTCACGTGACGCATATGCTCTCATAGACATAGCGCACCAGCCAAATGGCCTTCTGACTCTTCCCCATGGTGCAGTGGCCCACATCATTACAAGATGGGGTCCAGTCGATCCCCTGGAATCGTAATACCTTCGGGATACATCCGGGCCTGCTCCTCCGCCGTCATGCGATCATAGTGGTATGTCATCGACATTTATTCCAGTTTGGTCAGGACCACCTGCATTTGGGGGATTCCATGGAAGGGGCTTCCTCTGATCAAGTGGCTCATCAGAACTTATTCCCTCTGGCCTTGGGGGCGCAGCTTGATGATGCCCCAGAATTTGAGGGGGTGACCTTGGACAGGCCATAGCTACTTATCCCAAATGCAAGAGCATTTGTCTTGCGTCGAACCATTTCAGAGTAGGCCTCTTCCACAGTCTGGTATCCCAACCTGATGCAGCCAATTCTGTTGGCGTCGATCTTGACATGCTTCTCTGCATCGCATGGCGTCGGCAGGTTTGACGACGATGAGCAAGAATCGCGGGTCGACAGTGGGTCGTCAGGCACACTGTCGGACGAGGATTCTTTTATAAAAGAAGAAAAGAAAAAGAAAGAAGAAATAAAAAGAAGAAAGAGAAAAAATAGCCTTTGGAGGATGTTCTGGGTGGGGTAGACTCGTTGTCACGTGACGCTCTTGCTCTCATAGTCTAGACATAGCGCACCAGCCAAATGGCCTTCTGACTCTTCCCCATGGTGCAGTGGCCCACATCATTACAAGATGGGGTCCAGTCGATCCCCTGGAATCGTAATACCTTCGGGATACATCCAGGCCACTCCTTCACCGGTAGGAAAGAAAGGCTGAATGATCTGGGTGGGGAAGACTTGTTGTTGCGTGCCTCCAAGTGCTGCACCAACCAACCTTCTAACTCTTCCCCATGGTGCAGGGGCCCACATCTCCACAAGATGGGGTCCAATCCCCTGGAATCGTAATACCTTAGGGATACCTCCAGGCCACTCCTTCACCGGTAGGAAAGAAAGGCTGAATGATCTGGGTGGGGAAGTCTTGTTGCGTGCCTCCAAGAGCTGCACCAACCAGCCTTCTATCTCTTCCCCACGGTGCAGTGGCCCACATCTCCACACGATGGGGTCCAATCTCCTGGAATCGTAATACCTTCGGGATACCTCCAGGCCACTCCTTCACCGGTCATTTTGCAATTTTGATCATTCTGCTACATTTGATCATTTCGAAATGTACCCGACACTCGTTCTGTGCGCCATCATAGATCACTGATGCTTCTATGCTTGTTCATCAAGTCCGCTGTGGTGTTCTCTAATCCCATATATACTGGTATGCAATGATACCTTGGATCATGATGGCGTTCCCTGCTCTCTACATTATACGAGGCTGGAGTACAGATGTGTGGCATGATATAATGAAACCTCATACCTCGCTATGATATCTGCAGCATATCATTTTTATATCTGGTTTGTGTATCACAGGGAGCAATTTACTTTCGATATCTGATTAGCAAATAATCTCACATTGACATGATTAGATAGCATTTTTATAACATCATACATGTATAAAGAAATTCCTCGCTATTACCGGTATCCACATTTCAGTGGCGAATCGCGATGCGATTCCAGTTAATTTGCTCCCTGGTGTATCATAAGCATTCTGATATCTTATGGCCTACACAATGGCTGCATGTGACATCAGTTCATAATGTGAACTGTCGAGAGAGCGAAGAAGATGACAAAGAGAATAGGATGCAGCAAAGTTGTACTTGCTCGGTTGTCTCGCTAGCATGAATTATATGGCACTACCTGGGATGTTTATTCCAAAAACAAGGGGGGCGGGCGGTACACATTTGAGCAATGTCGTAATCTGAATTGGGAGCTCTTTCACGTAACATAATCATATCTGATTCATGACTAAATCACATTTACATGAATCATGTTTCGGAAGAGTACATTCCCATCGAATTTGGATATTAATTAACTTTATTGCTCGTGCCTCCTCCTGGGCTTGCATTCTAATCCATATAGTTCAGTTGAGGGCTTCTCCTTGGCGGAAAAATATAATATTTATAAATAATATTACTTTTTCCTTAAGGGAAGCCCGAAACTGAACTATCATAGATCCCTCCCATGGTGGTGCCATTCCCAACCCCGCGACTCGCAAATCTCATGATTAAGTCGGAAATAAAAAACTGACTAGACAATAGATAGAATGCGGGTGTATTCATGCGAGACTAATCTGGACACGGATGTGAGTGGGGTCGGCACAGCAATAAAATTTTAACCCTCCTGATTGACACAAGGCCGGAGACGTAATCCATATAGTTCAGTTTCGGGCTTCCCTTAAGGAAAAAGTAATATTATTTATAAATATTATATTTTGGGGTCGTTCGGCCAAAAAACATGGCCAGGATAAGAGCAACTGTGCACTGTGACGCCATTGTTTTTGTTATATCCATTATATATGAGATTATAACAAATTGTAACAAAAAGAAATAAAAATTATTAAAAAAAAAACCTTTACTATTCCTCCATTTATTGTCAACCATTAAATTATTCCCCTACCTAAGTTGAGCTACAGTGTCATTGACACTTTCATATCAATAGCGCTGCGTTTGTTAAAGTGGCAAGCTCATTTTTAATTTAGATTTTTTTGATTAATATATTTTACTCTTTTTTTTAACGACAGTCCCCTGTGACCAAACCCTGTCACATGAGTCTGATGTTACATCTTTCTCTCAGTTCACCATTAATACTGCTCCAAACTCTCCACACCAATTTAAACGTCCCTTATATAGATGGCCTAGACAGACAGGCCTCTCTATCTCCTGGGTGTCGGTGTTGTCAAGCCTGCAGATATTGTGTCTGACATTTGCAGAATGAAGTCACCAGAGGGTGAATTTGTTTATGCTATCTCGCACAGCAGGCTAGCATCACCAAATTCACCTTCTGGTGACATAATTTTGCTTAGGCCTCATCTTCTGGGAAGTATATATAGTCTCAAATTAACATTGTTTTAGTTACTTTTTCCCCTTCTGGGAAGTTTCTATATCCCCTAATTTTCAGAAGATAAAATGCATAATCGAGGTGACTAATGGGTAAACATCACCAACTTCAACTGGGAAACTTCAATCTAATCATAGGTTTCCCATAGCAGTTGAGGCCTAAGCAGAATGAGGTCCCCAGAGGGTGAATTTGGTACTGCTGGCATGCTGTGTGGTATAGAGTCACTAAATCCACCCTCTGTGGACCTCATTCTGCTAATGGCAGACACACTATTTGCAGCCTTGGGTGTTGAAGTTTTGCTGGTGTTGGTCACATTATGTTATGTTTTGTAATTTTATGGTTTTGGGTCCATGCTTATATAAGTTATCCTATTGCCTGGACCTGGTGCCATGTCTATGTACTACTAGTGACCTGGTGCCATGTCTATGTACTACTAGTGACCTGGTGCCATGTCTATGTACTACTAGTGACCTGGTGCCATGTCTATGTACTACTAGTGACCTGGTGCCATGTCTATGTACTACTAGTGACCTGGTGCCATGTCTATGTACTACTAGTGACCTGGTGCCATGTCTATGTACTACTAGTGACCTGGTGCCATGTCTATGTACTACTAGTGACCTGGTGCCATGTCTATGTACTACTAGTGACCTGGTGCCATGTCTATGTACTACTAGTGACCTGGTGCCATGTCTATGTACTACTAGTGACCTGGTGCCATGTCTATGTACTACTAGTGACCTGGTGCCATGTCTATGTACTACTAGTGCATAAATTAATTATTTAAAGGCCCACTTAATTTTTGAATCACCAGATCACATTATATACATAGAGGATCTCAAACGAGTTACTATTTTATACGGAATTTATCAACCGAGTTCACTAAATTCGATTTGAGCCGAGGTTTACCGAGGCTCAAATAGAATTTAGTGGACGAGGTTGATAAATTACGTATACAATAGAACGAGTTTGAGATACTTTTTATCACATGATCATATAATCGCTAAAATTTTATCGAAAACAACAATTAACTGCAGCCAGCGATCATTGTCCCAAAGAGCAGCGTGACGTCATTGCACGCGACGATATTACACGTGTCTATTACGCTCGAATATTACATAGGAAAATAGTGCTAATCATGTGATAAAACATATTCCATATTATATATCATCAACTGGTCCGGTCGAATATACTGGGAACATGTTTTTGTTGAGATACTGAGGTGTGTACTGTGCTTAATTTTGATCTAGACTGTACTGTAAAGTCTATTATTCTCAATGGAAGGGGAATAATTATCTATTAGTATGAATTCTGATGCATTCTGAGTTGACAACAGGGAAAGTATTGGAATGAATCTGAGAATCATCACTCCAAGGCCACAAATGGTATATAATATGGAATATGTTGTGTATAATGTTATCTGGGAATTCGAAAATTAAGTGGGCCTTTAACCCTTTAATGATGGTAGCTGGTTATCTTATATATGCATATATAAGAGAATGCATTTGCTTACAAGGTCAAGGTAAATATTGTTATGCCAATGCATTCTCTTATATATTGAGGCTCCATGGGAGACTTGCATAGAGAATACATTGGAACATGTTTTTCGCAAAATTTCATGAAAGGGTTAATAAATGTTTGAGCTGAAAGACCCACTCAATGAATCTTGTGTCTTTTATGGTGAGCGCACATGTAAAGAGTGTTCAGAAAACTTGAAAGTCTCTGAGAATTTCATAATGGAATTCTACGAATTTAATGCCTATATCCCGAATATCGTGCTATTCCACGAATTTAATGCCTATATCTCGAAAATAGGTTTCTGGTTGATGCTTTATCCACAAAATTGCAAATAAATATTGAGAAATACAGAATTATATTTATACATATACAGTGAAACCTCTCTAAACCGAATACCCTTCGAACCGGCCCTTCCGTCCGGTTTAGAGAGGTGTTCGATTTATATAAAATCGCTTCACCGTCGGTGATATATTGCTGCCGTTTAATACCAAGAATGACCAAGACTCTATTATTGATTAATGAGAATTTATTGAATAATTACAAGAACGAAATACCAAATACATGTAAAATACAAACATAACAAATTATATAAAACATATATAGAACATGATTTGTGCAACTAGTCCGACTTTAGAAAGAAATTATCTAACGTTGATTGGGTGTGGGCGCATGCTGACTTCACTATCATCGCTTCCGTCATGGATTTCAACTCCATGACGACCGGCAGATATCTCTCGTCTTTAGATAGCGCGAAACTTTGGAACTTCTTCAACATCTCCAGGATATCTTTGTGTGACAGATTTGAGGCTATGGTGTCAGTTGCGTCATCTTCTTCTTCATCGTCGTCGGCATTGGCGGTGGCTTTTGAGATGTGGGCGGCGATCAACACTTGCTCCCAGTCGTCGTCTATAGATTCTGTTGGCGTATGTTTGTCAAAGTCTATAATGATGTCGATGTCGGTGATGGATAGCTTCTTGGCGATCTCTGATAATGGAATCTCGTCGTCTGGGTCGTCGTAGAAACTCGTCTCTGGAAAGCCACAGTTGTTAAAACATTTGATTATGGTCAGTCATTGTGAAAGATTCAAACTGTTATGCTGACTATACGCCAACATCGGGCACTTATAGCAATTTATTGTTTTGACAATGGTTGTAAAAACAGAGTCCAATTAACTCAACACAGTAACTGTTGCAAAAACAATATGTAAGTGCTCTAATTCTCGATCTGTGAAATCACCATTGTTCATTCAATGTGTGAAATGAGCGTAGATATCTAATCAGACTCCTGTTGTTACAATCCGGTTCAAAGCATACGCTGGACAAAAGAACGCTAATTAAACGGTCCGCTTATACTGGAGTACGTAATCGCTATACCATTATGCACTCTCATCTCGTCTCGGCTGATCTCGTCTTTACCGATCTCATCTCGTCCGATCTCGTCCGGTATTCAGGGGGAATAATCACAGTGTTCGCTTAATTATGAACTGACAAACCCGTCCGATATTCGGAATTTGGAGGTTCCGGATTTTAGAGGTAATTTTTAGTGAGAATGCACGTGGGTGAATTCGGGACCGGACAATTCATTCGGATTGGGGAGGGATCCTGATTGCAGAGGGTCCGGTATGTGGAGGTTTTACTGTATACACATATTTATAAACATGTCCCCGGTGCAATGGGGATATCTTACACTAAATAAATTTATTTGGTTCCATCCGGCGTTAGCATACTGCCAAATATGATGTTTTATGCAATAAATCTTATCTTATGCATTCCAGATAGAAGATGGAGAAATATTTGCCACAATAAACCAGAAAGACGGAATGGTGCAGTTCAACGATAGCACAGAGACATACAACAGCTCAACTATGTTACATAAAATAGATGAGGAAGTAAGAATACACACAAATAATAAAATCTTTTATACTAAATTCATTAACTGTGAATGCCAATAATTTGGCGATGGAGGTGTATATCGTACCAAAATTAGGGATGCAGTTCAGACTGCTGCTGGTCCACATTGAACTGGTCCAACCTCACTGGTCTGGTACTTTCCGGTCTGGTCCACTTTCGTCCTTGGGTAATCGGAAACGAAAATTTGTGACTATTTATCTTATTTGTGGACATGGTTGACTGTCAGATCAGTATTGTTTTGTTATTGTAGTTAACAAATTGACAGCTACCGGTAGATGTGCTCATTAAAATAAGTCATTTTATGTTTTAAGAAATTTGTTTGTCATTGTTTATAGTTACTGGTATAGTTAAACTTATAATAGTACATATGGTACTAGTATCACTGTGATGTCACATTTCTGAAACCGCAATATATTGTTTCATAACCAAAACTACATGTACGGTATATTGACTATATTGTCACTGAGAATATACTGGAAAGAAATCTCCCATTATAATAACATGGAGGTGCACATAACTAATGAACTCAATATAATGAGCGATTCTTTTTAACGCGCATGAAATCCAGCTATCGTTATGTGCTTTATATATCATACATAAGTACATCTCTTGTACTTGTTTGAAACTAACTTTTGTGATCTGTGTATTATTTCATTAACGGTTAACCCTTCCATGACTGGAGCTTCCTGAAATTTGGCAAAAAACTTCTGCCAATGCATTCCCTTATATATGTTAGTGTCCCATAGGGAGGCTCACATATATAAGAGAATACATCGGCCTAACATTATTTACCTTGTCCTTGTAAGCCAGTCCATTCTCTTATATATGCGAGGCTATCTATGGGAGACTCACATATATAAGAGAATGCACTGGCACATGATCTTTAATACTGCACCAGCGCAGCTCCCGTTATGAAAAGGTTAAAGTATCACTAACATGTTGTAAGTATTTGAGAGTAGGCTTAAACTATTGTTTGTTCAGCGATCACATCATTTATCAATTCAAACTCAATACAGCACTAAATAACTTCTTTTCTCTCTCATATAGATGCAAAAATGTATACAATTAGATGAAAAGCTACGAGAAATGGACCGAGAAATCGCTGTGAATCCACAGTATGTACAAAAGGTGAGATTTATAATCAACTGTTCTCCCTTGAATCCACAGTATTTGCAAATGGTGAGATTTATAATCGACTATTCTCCCTTGAATCCACAGTATGTGCAAAAGGTGAGATTTATAATCGACTATTCCCCCTGTAAATTCGCAGTATGTACAAAAGGTGAGATTTATAATCGACTATTCTCCCTTGAATCCACAGTGTGTGTAAAAGGTGAGATATTTAACCAGCTATTCTTCCCGTGGACCGGAATGTTAGCATGTCCAATAAAGTAAGGCCCTATGAATCGGGGATGGGGGATGACGTTCATTTAAAATCAAATCACTGAATCAAATCAATTTTCAGGGCCCTACATTTAAGTTTGTGGAGGCTGTAACTAAATACAATCATTTGTGTGCTACCATCTAGGGTGTTCAATGGAAATTATTGAACAATTGAATTGTAGTCTAGAACTCGTACTGAATGGAACATACTTGGGAGATTTGATTTTGATTTGCGATTTATGAAATCTCCTTTCGTGACATATAATGTTGATAAAAAGAATTTTACACACAAATTCTTTGAAGAATTTGATAGATTGAATTGCACTTTAGATATAAGAACCTTGTTTTGTTGGACAATCAGTATTTGATAGATTGAACTACACTGTATAAGCACCCTGTTTCATTGGACATTCAAGGATTCGATCATGAAAATAGTTTGTGAACTTGCCTGCAAGCTGGCTTGTTCACAAACTGTTTTCATGGATGAATCCCTGAAAATTTGTGGACGAGTTCACAAACTGTTGTCATGCTTGAATCCCTTAACCCTTTACCCAACATAATGGCCCTGTGCCAATGCATTCTCTTATATATGCGAGTCGACCATAGGTCGCCTCGCATATATAAGAGAATGCATTGGCTTAACACATTAAAAATTATAAAATTGTTAAAGAATGTAAGAAAAAATGTTAAAAAAAGATTTTTTTTAGGCCAATACATTCTCTTATATATGCGAGGCGACCTATGGTCGACTCGCATATATAAGAGAATGCATTGGCACAGGGCATAACTGTAACTATCACAATGTGGTCAAGGAGCCGGTTCCAATGATATCCATATTTGTATGGTTCTATTGAGAAAGACCGAAGATATTTTAGGCTGTTGAAGCTTTATTTGGCCGTTTTTGGCCGTTTTGTTGGGTAAAGGGTTAATGCCCAACGGTACAATTATCTCTTAATTATTATTATTCTTTAGTTAATCTGTCATATCTTAATGTCTCGTTTGTGATGCACACACAAAACACTCTACAGTAAGAATACTTACTCTCTTTGGAGTTGAGCTAGTTATTTTGCAGTTAGGTTACGAACATTTCTCAGAAGTGTAATTGTACCCTTTAATTGTCTCTATGTTTTATGTCACAAAATACATTCCACTTTATATTTTTGCACAAGTTCTACCATAATTTAGGTTATAACTCAGATCTCAGGGTGGGTTACCGGTGTGTTAAAATTAAGGCATTATTCACAGTCTTTGCAACTGTAGATAAGTTCTGATCGTTTTAATGGGTAGATACATCATATGGTCACAATAAATTTCTATTGCTTTTGATGTTCGAGGGTTTGATAGCTTGACAACTTTGGTAGAAAATATATGCAGGTAAAACGATCTGCCAATTACAATATCTTACACTTCTAGATTATATACCTATATGGTGAAAGTAGATGTAGATAAATATGTGTCCCAACATGGAAATTATTGACTGGATTTTCCCCTTAGAAGCTACCGGCCCCATTCCCCCGACTCCTAGTGGAAACCCTGTGTTTATTCTCTACATGCGTGTATTCACAAAATATAACCATATAAAAAAACAGGCATACATGTCATATATTTAGCCACTTTGAGTGTGTCAGTGGTTGGCTGTAACCTGCTGTAAGGCATTATTGTTTGTGAGGGTAATCATGTCATACTGGGGTTGTTAGTTTGGCAATGGGATTAGCGTTTTTATGCCTTGTTGGGTCGATGTTACTGTTTGGGTCTTATAAATGTCTGAACTATATCTGAAATAAACATAGTTTTTACTCAGCATGAGAGTGAGGAAACCGGACACAATTTATGTTTAAGGGTTATTAGAGGCCGCACTAATAAACAGTTTGCTTCACCGACAGCTACATGGACCTTACATTAATTAAAAATGCTCCGATGCCAATCACACGGTAACGTTAGCCCTATAAGGCATACTGATACGGATGACAGGTCATCCAAAAATGCAACATCAGAATACAAATTGTATGGCTTGTCGATACAAAATATGGAATTTGTTTTCCTTGTGTATTATATCTCTCATATGACACAGGCTACCAGCATCTGTTTTTGAAATATTGTTTTCCATTTCAGTGCTCTGGTGCTCATGATGATGATTTGCCAGGATCATCGATAAAAAGTGCTGGATACTAAAGCTGCAAAACACATGATCATGGATCAAATGTGCTGGATAATAAAGCTGTAAAATGCCGGATCATCGATCAAAAGTGCTAGATACTAAAGCTGCAAAACACATATTCATCGATCAAAAGTGCTGGATAATAAAGCTGCAAAACATTTTGATTGAGTGGCAGAGTTTTGTTGATTTGGCTGTGTATGAATTTCTTCTCACCAGAGATTCTTACTGAGGGATACTCATCTCAATTATATATTTAAAACAAGGAGGAACACGCTCAAAGTTTACACTTGTTCAAGCATTCTTAGCCCTTTCATGACTGGAGCTTCCTGAAATTTTGCGAAAACCCTGTGCCAATGCATTCTCGTATATATGCGAGTCTCCCATAGGGAGTCCCACATATATAAGAGAATACATTGACCTAACATTATTTACCTTGACCTTGTAAGCCAGTGCATTCTCTTATATATTCAAGTCTCCCATAGGAAGCTCCACATATATAAGAGAATATATTGACCTAAAATTATTTACCTTGACCTTGTAAGCCAGTGCATTCTCTTATATATTCAAGTCTCCCATAGGAAGCCCCACATATATAAGAGAATACATTGACCTAAAATTATTTACCTTGATCTTATAAGCCAGTGCATTCTCTTATATATGCGAGGCTCCATATGGGAGACTCCCATATATAAGAGAATGCACTGGCTTATAAGATCAAGGTAAATAATTTTAATGCTGCCCAAGTAGCTCCCAACATGAAATGGTTAAAAAAAAACTCAAAGCAATTTATCTCGATAAACACACCAGCCCATCATGTTACAGGTCTCAGTGATTTAATAATAGAACCTATCATGTCAGTTTTTGTTGAATTCTCAATTGTTTATTCAGCTCTTTTTTGTGCTTTGGCATGATTTTTTCTTCAATTAGATACTGGTGAATTCAGTAAAACAAAATTGAATAATAAAGTGTAAAAATTCTTATATTGACACATTATAATTTTTCCCTGTACCAGATCTGGCACATCCTGAATTTGGTTATTATAGCTGAATTTAACAGTGCAAAATCAATCATATCTCAGTTTTCCAATTGTTGAGAGTAAGAAAATAGGAATTAATTAACTTAACCATTCTATAATTCGAGCTTCCTGAAATTTTGAGAAAAACCTGTCCCATAGGGAGCCTCACATATATAAGAGAATCCATTTGTCTAATAATATTCACATTGACTTTGTAAGCCAATGTATTCTCTTATATATGCAAGGCTCCCTATGTGAGACTCCCACATATAAGAGAATGCACTGGTACAGGATCTTTATGGTGTGCCAAAGGATTTAGTCATGCCAAGAGTAAAATCCAAGATGACTGGTGGTGGTGGCCATGTTTTTCCTTGAAAATTGTTCAATTCTCCTATAAATGAGGGCTGCAGGGTGTGCTGATGGATTCAAATTTGAAATCCAAGATGGCTGCTGGTGGCTATTTTTAAAAATGAATTTCGGAAAAAAGTTATGGCTTATCTAGAGGTCACCCCGAAGATCCATATGAAGTTTGGTGACGATGAGAGATGTGACCTGTAGGGTGTGTTGATGAATACATGCACACACAGATGGGCGGACAATGGATGCCAACCCTTCGCAATAGCTCAAACTTGCCAATGGATGATTCACCACGAGTAAATGGTTAGAAGTATTGATCCCAAACTTCATATGGCTCTTTGGGTTGACTTCTGGTATTACTTAAACAGTTTAACTTTCCGCATTTCTTATCGCTCCAACGACTAATGTATGACATTATCCCCTCTCCAATGCAAGTTGAGCTACGGTGTCATTGACACTTTCTTTAAATTTAAATTAAATGGATGAATCTAGAATGTGTTACACATGATAGTGATATGGTTGACTCTAGCCAGCACGTAATGAATTTGATCTGGCGCTGCAGGTTTGTTGTGAAGATGTTTTCTGAACTACTGCTTCCAAGACCAAAGTACAGCATATAAAGTACTCCATAGGAAGATTTTAAATTATCTATTTATGGTTGACTACTCCAGTGTTCCAAATAAACATGTATGAACATTTATTAATTTCATTGAAAATTTCCACCCCGCACATTGCTTATTTGGGTCAGCAAGTTTATTTGAATTCCCCCCGCCTCCCCCCACCCACCCAAGCCAGAAATTTTAGCATCTTTTGTTAAAAAAAATCGTGGAGAAGTGTTTCTTATTTGTCCACTATGCAGCTGTACATAATCACGCACCATTTTCCATGATTAGTATTGATAACAAACATATGTTCAATGTTGTCAAATATAGTAAAAATACTATTGTCCCTGCATGTGTACTCCATTGGACGTGCAGAACACGCAAAAGCATTGTGGTTATTCCTGTAAGTATTATTACACGCTAGAATCAGAATATGTTGTGAAATATTTCACCGCAAAATGTTTTGACAACTGTGTGGATGAGGGACACCGGAACAGGCATAACAATAACCAACTCTAGACTTGATAGGATGCGCCCTTGTGCAAGTTGTGGAAACACAGGTATCTGTTTATGTGCACTCCGACAATTTTCTCATCCCATAATTATAAGTCAACAAAAAAAAAAATCCTGGTCCTGACGAAGATATACCAATATCGAAAGCGCTAGACCATTTTATAAGGATATCCGGCTGATTGAGACCCTCCCTGGAGGTTCACCCTCGCATTTACTTTTATCTTACCAACATCTCAACCAGCCGGATATGGCCTCTAGCTTCTCTTTCACCAGTGTCACTTCCGGTGACAATCTGAACGCAGTACTATTGCTCAGAAAAGAAAGAGAAATTGAGTGTATCTTCACTCTCCGCACCCTCCAACCATGGGGCATTAACAAGAAGGACTTTTAACCCTTTACCCAACAAACCGGCCAAATAAAGCTTCAACAGCTTAAAATATCTTCGGTCTGTCTCAATAGAACCATACAAATATGGATATCATTGGAACCGGCTCCTTGACCACATTGTGATAGTTACAGTTATGCCCTGTGCCAATGCATTCTCTTATATATGCGAGTCGACCATAGGTCGCCTCGCATATATAAGAGAATGCATTGGCCTAAAAAAAAATCTTTTTTAAACACTTTTTACCATTTTTTCTTACATTCTTTAACAATTTTATAATTTTTAATGTGTTAAGCCAATGCATTCTCTTATATATGCGAGGCGACCTATGGTCGACTCGCATATATAAGAGAATGCATTGGCACAGGGCCCTTCTGTTGTGTAAAGGGTTAACAAGAAGGACTTTTAACAGTCGCCTCCTTTTCATATAATAGTCAACAGTTAAAGGCCCGTTTAATTTTCTAGTCACAGATTTTTTTTTTTATAGTGCCTTGATATACGATTTTAATAAGTCTATGCCATAAAATATGATTAAAATACTATATGTTATTCCCCTTCCATTGAAAATTATGAAACTTGCGGACAGAACTCACGTCGGTATCTCAACAAAAACATGTTCACAGTTTATTATACCGAAGAAGTTGATAATACAATGGTTTGGAGCTTCCTCTTTCAAATGGTATATAATATGGCATATATTTTATGTAAAATGATCTGGGGTTTCGAAAATTAAAATGGTCTCCAACTGCTTGCACATCGCTGCACTTGTATTTGGGTCTGCACGTTTATTAAATTTTATAAGGATTTCCACCCTGCACATTTATTTGGGACTGAAATTTATTTGGGACTGCATATTTATTTGGATCTGCACGTTTATTAAATTTTATAAAGATTTCCACCCTGCATGTTTATTTGGGACTGCACATTTATTTGGGACACTATGAGTACATGGAATTATTTTCATTACGTCTCACAAGCTAGGGGAATGTTACTACCCAATGTCCATGAATAAATATGAAATTGTATTTTAAGTATTTTTATTTACTTAAAATGGGGTATAATAACTGTCCTGTTCGTCTATGTTTTGGCTGGGGTTGATAACTGGATACACGCTGGTTACATGGGTTGATAACGGGATACACGCTGGTTACATGGATTGATAACAGGATACACGCTGGTGAGCAGTTGATTCTTGATTCACATTCTGAGTACATTGTACTCCTACAAATAGATGAATAGGAATCCATAGAGCATTTCTCTGCTTGCTGTCTGCTATGCTGTCTGAACATCCACACATACTTCCGTATGGTCGAATCCATTCAGTAAACTAATGGTTATGGAGCTCGAGACGGTACTCCCTTGATATACGACCAGATATCTAAGATTTTACTTTCCACTTTCATGTGAAAAATGTGTCTAACTCTTTTTCAAATTGATCAAAGTCCCGATCCGTGAACACCGATTTCTCTTCCTTGATTTCTTTTGTAGGATTGTGTCGGGATTGTTTCCCTTTGTTGTAATCCAGGACCTGAAATAAGATCTGAAGCTATAGTGCATAGTCAAAGGCTATCGTGTATAGTCAATGACCAACACTATAGTCCAAGGCTATCATGCATAGTTCAAGGCTATCATGTATAGTCAATGTCTAACACCATAGTGCATAGTCCAAGGCTAACATTTATAAACCAATGCTATTGTGCAGTCCAATAGTCAATGCCCACAACTATAGTGCAAAGTCCAAGGCTATCGTGTATAATCCAATGCTATAGTCCGATAGTCAATGCCTAACAATATAGTGCATAGTCCAAGGCTGTCGTGTATAGTAAAATAGTCAATGCCTACATGTAACACAATAGTTCATATTCCAAGTCTATCGTGCATAGTCAATAGTCGATGCCTAACACAATAGTGCATAGTCCAAGGCTATCGTATAGTCCAATAGTCAATGCCTAACACTATAGTGTTTGTACTCCTTGAAAATGACAAGAGTTGATATGAGATACTCGCATATGTAAGAGAATGCCCTGGCACAGCATCTTTAATCAGGACTAAAATCTAATGAGAATCATAATCATGATTCTTAGTTTGATTCTCGTAAATGCAGCTGACTCGTCTGGGCTCCCTGTATCTTTTGATTATCGTAAAATGTTATGGATTTTAAAGCCTGTTAATGCTGCACCAGCGCAGCTCGCGTCATGAAATGGTAAACAGTTTCCTCTGCCTTTGTTGATGGCAGTATGAAAAGTACAGTCACACTTATTTTAGTAGATTTACCAGATTTGTTGTTTGTGCCGTAAGATCTCTAGCATCGACATAAATTGCATGCAGTGTCAATAAAAACATTCTTACAATAACTAACTTTTCAGTTTGCCATAATAAACAATTAAGATTCCTTGATTTTATCTGAGTGTATCAAACAGGTAGATATTCAGAATTTTGGCTGCAATTTGTCTCCCTATGGCCAATGGAGGACTCACATGTGTGAGGGCGTGCACTGGCACAGGGTTTTTAATGCTGCACCAGTGCGGCTCCCGTCAGGAAGGGATTACATAAGAATTGCATAGAACAAAACTTAGCTCTCTGAAATTATGACACTGACTGAGCCAAATTAACAATAATATGAGCATTGTGCCTTCCTCTCAATTTGTAACTTATTTTGTGTTTCAACTGCCCGTTCAGGTAGACCCGGAGAGCTATATGATTATGGTTTTCAACATCTCTTCGAATGGGCAGCTGTGACTCAACTCAATCATTGTTCAAATATATTTATATACACTTTATGTAAATGTTTGAACAAATTGTAACAAAAAAAGATGAATTATAAAAAAAAAAAGAAGATATTTCTAAGGGAACCACTCGTCAATGAGTATTTTAATAGTATAAATTAAATAGATTAGTTCAATTGTAAAACTTCTAACTTGAGTTGCTATAGAAATATTCTTGGCATGAAAGCACCTCACGGCATATCCGCGGAAATGCTCAACGTTTGCCAATAAGTCAAATGACTGTGTGACTTCGAACCACGAGAGTGTGTTTTTTCTCGCTGTCACTGATAGCTACATTATCCACTTGGCTGAAATGGCTTTTTTTCAGTGCAGCGTGTGTTATAAGTGGGCGTGGCACTTTTTCAGTGAAGCGTGTGTAATAAGTGGGCGTGTGATATAAGTGGGCGTGGCACTTTTTAAGTGCATCGTGTGTTATAAGTGGGCGTGGAACTTTTTCAGTGCAGCGTGTGTTATAAGTGGGCGTGGCAGTTTTTAAGTGCAGCGTGTGTTATAAGTGGGCGTGGAACTTTTTCAGTGCAGCGTGTGTTATAAGTGGACGTGGCACTCTTTTACTGCAGCGTGTGTTATAAGTGGGCGTGGCACTTTTTCAGTGCAGCGTGTGTAATAAGTGGGCGTGTGATATAAGTGCAGCGTGTGTTATAAGTGGGCGTGTCACTTTTTCAGTGCAGCTTGCGTTATAAGTGGGCGTGGAACTTTTTATGTGCAGCTTGTGTTATAAGTGGGCGTGGCACTTTTTAAGTGCAGCTTGTGTTATAAGTGGGCGTGTCAGTTTTTCAGTGCAGCGCGTGTTACAAGTGGGCGTGGCACCTTTTCTGTGCAGCGCGTGTTATAAGTGGGCGTGGCACTCTTTTACTGCAGCGTGTGTTATAAGTGGGCGTGGCACTTTTTCAGTGCAGCGTGTGTTATATGTGGGCGTGTCACTTTTTCAGTGCAGCGTGTGTAATAAGTGGGCGTGTGATATAAGTGCAGCGTGTGTTATAAGTGGGCGTGTCACTTTTTCAGTGCAAGTGTGTAATAAGTGGGCGTGTGTTATAAGTGCAGCGTGTGTTATAAGTGGGCGTGGAACTTTTTCAGTGCAGCGTGTGTTATAAGTGGGCGTGTCACTTTTTCAGTGCAGCTTGTGTTATAAGTGGGCGTGGCACCCTTTCTGTGAAGCTTGTGTTATAAGTGGGCGTGGCACTTTTTAAGTGCAGCGTGTGTTATAAGTGGGCGTGGCACTTTTTCAGTGCAGCGTGTGTTATAAGTGGGCGTGGCATTTTTTTTTACTGCAGCGTGTGTTATAAGTGGGCGTGGCATTTTTTCAGTGCAGCGTGTGTTATAAGTGGGCGTGGCACTTTTTCAGTGCAGCGTGTGTAATAAGTGGGCGTGTGATATAAGTGGGCGTGGCACTTTTTAAGTGCATCGTGTGTTATAAGTGGGCGTGGAACTTTTTCAGTGCAGCGTGTGTTATAAGTGGGCGTGTCAGTTTTTCAGTGCAGCGCGTGTTATAAGTGGGCGTGGCACCTTTTCTGTGCAGCGCGTGTTATAAGTGGGCGTTGCACTCTTTTACTGCAGCGTGTGTTATAAGTGGGCGTGGCACCTTTTCAGTGCAGCGTGTGTTATATGTGGGCGTGGCACTTTTTCAGTGCAGCTTGTGTAATAAGTGGGCGTGTGATATAAGTGCAGCGTGTGTTATAAGTGGGCGTGTCACTTTTTCAGTGCAGCGTGTGTTATAAGTGGGCGTGTCACTTTTTCAGTGCAGCTTGTGTTATAAGTGGGCGTGGCACCTTTTCTGTGAAGCTTGTGTTATAAGTGGGCGTGGCACTTTGTAAGTGCAGCGTGTGTTATAAGTGGGCGTGGCATTTTTCAGTGCAGCGTGTGTTATAAGTGGGCGTGGCAGTTTTTTTACTGCAGCGTGTGTTATAAGTGGGCGTGGCATTTTTTCAGTGCAGCTTGTGTTATAAGTGGGCGTGGCACTTTTTCAATGCAGCTTGTGTAATAAGTGGGCGTGTGATATAAGTGGGCGTAGCACTTTTTAAGTGCATCGTGTGTTATAAGTGGGCGTGGAACTTATTCAGTGCAGCGTGTGTTATAAGTGGGCGTGGCAGTTTTTAAGTGCAGCGTGTGTTATAAGTGGGCGTGGAACTTTTTCAGTGCAGCGTGTGTTATAAGTGGGCGTGGCACTCTTTTACTGCAGCGTGTGTTATAAGTGGGCGTGGCACTTTTTCAGTGCAGCGTGTGTTATAAGTGGGCGTGGCACTTTTCAGTGCAGCGTGTGTTATAAGTGGGCGTGGCACTTTTTCAGTGCAGCGTGTGTTATAAGTGGGCGTGGCAGTTTTTTTTTACTGCAGCGTGTGTTATAAGTGGGCGTGGCACCTTTTCTGTGAAGCTTGTGTTATAAGTGGGCGTGGCACTTTGTAAGTGCAGCGTGTGTTATAAGTGGGCGTGGCACTTTTTCAGTGCAGCGTGTGTTATAAGTGGGCGTGGCAGTTTTTTTAACTGCAGCGTGTGTTATAAGTGGGCGTGGCATTTTTTCAGTGCAGCGTGTGTTATAAGTGGGCGTGGCACTTTTTCAGTGCAGCTTGTGTAATAAGTGGGCGTGGCAGTTTTTAAGTGCAGCGTGTGTTATACGTGGGCGTGGAACTTTTTCAGTGCAGCGTGTGTTATAAGTGGGCGTGGCACTCTTTTACTGCAGCGTGTGTTATAAGTGGGCGTGGCACTTTTTCAGTGCAGCGTGTGTTATAAGTGGGCGTGGCACTTTTTCAGTGCAGCGTGTTTTATAAGTGGGCGTGGCACTTTTTCAGTGCAGCGTGTGTTATAAGTGGGCGTGGCAGTTTTTTTTACTGCAGCGTGTGTTATAAGTGGGCGTGGCACTTTTTAAGTGCAGCGCGTGTTATAAGTGGGCGTGGCACTTTTTCAGTGCAGCGTGTGTAATAAGTGGGCGTGTGATATAAGTGCAGCGTGTGTTATAAGTGGGCGTGTCACTTTTTCAGTGCAGCTTGTGTTATAAGTGGGCGTGGCACCTTTTCTGTGCAGCTTGTGATATAAGTGGGCGTGGCACTTTTTAAGTGCAGCGTGTGTTATAAGTGGGCCTGGCACCTTTTCAGTGCAGCGTGTGTTATAAGTGGGCGTGGCACTTTTTAAGTGCAGCTCGTGTTATAAGTGGGCGTTGCACTTTTTAGTGCAGCGTGTGTTATAAGTGGGCGTGGCACCTTTTAAGTGCATCGTATGTTATAAGTGGGCGTGGCACTTTTTTAGTGCGGCGTGTGTTATAAGTGGGCGTGGCACTTTTCAGTGCAGCGTGTGTTATAATTGGGCGTGGCACTTATAACACACGCTGCACTGAAAAAAGTGCCACGCCCACTTATAACAAACGCTGCATTGAAAACGTGCAACGCCACTTATAACACACGCTGCACTGAAAAAATGCCAAGCCCACTTATAACACACGCTGCGCTAAAAAAATGTCACGCCCACTTATAATACACGCTGCACTGAAATGGTGCCACACTTATAACACACGCTGCATTGAAAAAGTGCCACGCCTACTTATAACACACGCTGCACTGGCCACGCCCACTTATAACACGCTGCACTAAAAACGTGCCACACCCCGCCCACTTATAACACACGCTGCACTGAAAAATTACCACGCCCAGTTATAACACACGTTGCACTGAAAAAGTGCCACGCCCATTTATAACGCACGCTGCACTAAAAAGTGCCACGCCCACTTATAACACACACTGCACTGAAAAAATGCCACGCCCACTTATAACACATGCTGCACTGAAAAAATGCCACGCCTACTTATAACACACGCTGCACTGAAAAAATGCCACGCCCACTTATAACACACGCTGCATTGAAAATGTGCCACGCCCACTTATAACACACTCTGCACTGAAAATGTGCCACGCCCACTTATAACACACGCTGCACTAAAAAAGTGCCACGCCCACTTATAACACTCGCTGCATTTATAACACGCTGCACTAAAAAAGTGCCACGCCCACTTATAACACACGCTGCACTTATAACACACGCTGCACTGAAATGGTGCCACGCCCACTTATAACACACGCTGCACTGAAAAAGTGCCACGCTCTCTTATAACACACGCTGCACTAAAAAAATGACACGCCCACTTATAACACACGCTGCACTGAAAAAGTGCCACGCCCACTTAAAATACACGCTGCATTGCATTGCAAAAGTGCCACGCCCACTTATAACATACGCTGCACTGAAAAAGCGCCACGCCCACTTATAACGCACGCTGCAATAAAAAAGTACCACGCCCACTTATAACGCAAGCTGCAATTAAAAAAGTGCCACGCCCACTTGTAACGCACGCTACGACTAAAAAAGTGCCACCCTCACTTATAACACACGCTGCACTAAACAAATGACACGCCCACTTATAACACACGCTGCACCGAAAAAGTGCCACGCCCACTTAAAATACACGCTGCATTGCAAAATTTCCACGCCCACTTATAACACACGCTGCACTAAAAGTGCCACGCCCACTTAAAACACCCACTATACTAAAAACAGCCACGCCCCCTTATAACGCACGCTGTACTATAATATTGGCACGCCCACTTATAACGCACTCTGCACTAAAAAAAGTGACATGCTCACATATAACGGACATTGCACTAAAAAGTGCCACGCCCACTTAAAACGCACAATGCACTAAAAAGTGTCACGCCCACTGCACTAAAAAGGTGTGTTATAAGTGGGCGTGGCACCTTTTATTGCAGTGTGCGTTATAAGTGGGCGTGACACCTTTTTGGTGCAGTGTGCGTTTTAAGTGGGCGTTACACTTTTTAGTGCATTGTGCGTTATAAGTGGGCGTGCCACTATTTTAGTGCAATGAGCGCTATAAGTAGGCCTGGCGCTTTTTTGTGATGCAGTCTGCATTATAAGTGGGTGTGGCACATGTTTAGTGCAGCGTGCGTTGCAAATTCTACGCGACTGTATTAATTACAGACTGTGACCAGCCATGTTGGAGAGTACCAAGCGAAATACAAATATGCAGAAGGTGGAAGCCTTTAATAGAGCCTTTCGTACATCAACACCTGAAAATGTTTCCAGCTGTCATTATGTTAACCTTGGCACTGCCGGTTCCATTGATGATCTATGCCAGGATATGGACTGTCCAATATCACCGCTCAGTAAAGTTGGAAAATCACTGCAAAATATGAAGGAATCAGATGAGTACTTGAAAAAATATAAAAAACAGCTGAAAACTAAGAAAGCCAGAGTTGAAAGGCGAAAGACTCTGTATGATTTGTATGGTCAGTATCAAGAGGAAAAACAATATAAAAAAGACATATATACTAGTTCCACATACAGATAAACCAAATGCAAAATTGGAGCATTCCTGTAGTAAGTATCATGAAGGTGAAAGGGTTAAAGTTCAAAAATGAGGTTTACCAAAACTCTACTCAATCCGTCAGGTGACCTGTGTGACGATACATGAAGGATCGCACCCCAAACACGACGCGGCCTTCTGGCAGCTGACCCTCCCCATATTCCTGATATTGTGACACGCACAGGGGTAGACATTTACATGTCTAGGTATTTTACACCCCCCCCCCCCCCCCGTGCAGCGTGTGTTATAAGTGGGCGTGTCACTTTTTCAGTGCAGCTTGCGTTATAAGTGGGCGTGGAACTTTTTATGTGCAGCTTGTGTTATAAGTGGGCGTGGCACTTTTTAAGTGCAGCTTGTGTTATAAGTGGGCGTGTCAGTTTTTCTAAGTGGGCGTGACATTTTTTTAGCGCAGCGTGTGTTATAAGTGGGCGTGGCACTTTTCAGTGCAGCGTGTGTTATAATTGGGCGTGGCACTTATAACACACGCTGCACTGAAAAAAGTGCCACGCCCACTTATAACAAACGCTGCATTGAAAACGTGCAACGCCACTTATAACACACGCTGCACTGAAAAAATGCCAAGCCCACTTATAACACACGCTGCGCTAAAAAAATGTCACGCCCACTTATAATACACGCTGCACTGAAATGGTGCCACACTTATAACACACGCTGCATTGAAAAAGTGCCACGCCTACTTATAACACACGCTGCACTGGCCACGCCCACTTATTAACACGCTGCACTAAAAACGTGCCACACCCCGCCCACTTATAACACACGCTGCACTGAAAAATTACCACGCCCAGTTATAACACACGTTGCACTGAAAAAGTGCCACGCCCATTTATAACGCACGCTGCACTAAAAAGTGCCACGCCCACTTATAACACACACTGCACTGAAAAAATGCCACGCCCACTTATAACACATGCTGCACTGAAAAAATGCCACGCCTACTTATAACACACGCTGCACTGAAAAAATGCCACGCCCACTTATAACACACGCTGCATTGAAAATGTGCCACGCCCACTTATAACACACTCTGCACTGAAAATGTGCCACGCCCACTTATAACACACGCTGCACTAAAAAAGTGCCACGCCCACTTATAACACTCGCTGCATTTATAACACGCTGCACTAAAAAAGTGCCACGCCCACTTATAACACACGCTGCACTTATAACACACGCTGCACTGAAATGGTGCCACGCCCACTTATAACACACGCTGCACTGAAAAAGTGCCACGCTCTCTTATAACACACGCTGCACTAAAAAAATGACACGCCCACTTATAACACACGCTGCACTGAAAAAGTGCCACGCCCACTTAAAATACACGCTGCATTGCATTGCAAAAGTGCCACGCCCACTTATAACATACGCTGCACTGAAAAAGCGCCACGCCCACTTATAACGCACGCTGCAATAAAAAAGTACCACGCCCACTTATAACGCAAGCTGCAATTAAAAAAGTGCCACGCCCACTTGTAACGCACGCTACGACTAAAAAAGTGCCACCCTCACTTATAACACACGCTGCACTAAACAAATGACACGCCCACTTATAACACACGCTGCACCGAAAAAGTGCCACGCCCACTTAAAATACACGCTGCATTGCAAAATTTCCACGCCCACTTATAACACACGCTGCACTAAAAGTGCCACGCCCACTTAAAACACCCACTATACTAAAAACAGCCACGCCCCCTTATAACGCACGCTGTACTATAATATTGGCACGCCCACTTATAACGCACTCTGCACTAAAAAAAGTGACATGCTCACATATAACGGACATTGCACTAAAAAGTGCCACGCCCACTTAAAACGCACAATGCACTAAAAAGTGTCACGCCCACTGCACTAAAAAGGTGTGTTATAAGTGGGCGTGGCACCTTTTATTGCAGTGTGCGTTATAAGTGGGCGTGACACCTTTTTGGTGCAGTGTGCGTTTTAAGTGGGCGTTACACTTTTTAGTGCATTGTGCGTTATAAGTGGGCGTGCCACTATTTTAGTGCAATGAGCGCTATAAGTAGGCCTGGCGCTTTTTTGTGATGCAGTCTGCATTATAAGTGGGTGTGGCACATGTTTAGTGCAGCGTGCGTTGCAAATTCTACGCGACTGTATTAATTACAGACTGTGACCAGCCATGTTGGAGAGTACCAAGCGAAATACAAATATGCAGAAGGTGGAAGCCTTTAATAGAGCCTTTCGTACATCAACACCTGAAAATGTTTCCAGCTGTCATTATGTTAACCTTGGCACTGCCGGTTCCATTGATGATCTATGCCAGGATATGGACTGTCCAATATCACCGCTCAGTAAAGTTGGAAAATCACTGCAAAATATGAAGGAATCAGATGAGTACTTGAAAAAATATAAAAAACAGCTGAAAACTAAGAAAGCCAGAGTTGAAAGGCGAAAGACTCTGTATGATTTGTATGGTCAGTATCAAGAGGAAAAACAATATAAAAAAGACATATATACTAGTTCCACATACAGATAAACCAAATGCAAAATTGGAGCATTCCTGTAGTAAGTATCGAGAAGGTGAAAGGGTTAAAGTTCAAAAATGAGGTTTACCAAAACTCTACTCAATCCGTCAGGTGACCTGTGTGACGATACATGAAGGATCGCACCCCAAACACGACGCGGCCTTCTGGCAGCTGACCCTCCCCATATTCCTGATATTGTGACACGCACAGGGGTAGACATTTACATGTCTAGGTATTTTACACCCCCCCCCCCCCCCCCCCCCAGACAAGCCCTCCCGACACGGGACAAGTTTACAGCATGATTGACCTAGATCGAGATCTAACTCATGACGGGCGTAATACACGACGTCTGATTTACTCCAAATACAAGAAATACGATTTACTGGAAGTACGTTATTTGCATAGCGCGTAACGATGCCTCGAAAACGGAATCGTAAGACAATCGATGAAATTAACTCAAAAGTATTGTTCCCGGGCAATACAAAATATATATTGACTTCCAATAAATATCTACTCATAATCCACGCCCTGTGGCATAACTGGGAAGTGAAGACATAATTTTAGAAGGCCTCACAAGGGTTGAATTGACGCCGAATCGAGTGTTGGCCCCACCCCATAATTTACAGCCACTATCCATGTCAGTTGTGCATTTAAATTCTAGATATGCAACGTATTCTGCCCAAAATCCGTCCGTATTATTTAAAGAAGTCATTTTGAATACATATGGGTGCTAGAAAAAACTGGGAACGGCAAAATATTGTGGAACTCTCACAGAGTCCAAAATCACTATAGGACCTATATAGGTTATGTACAGTACACCAATTATTCTCCATAGGCGACAGTGTTAATGTCCAGGCCTATTCTCCATTCCTTGTGAATGCTGGAATTTTCTAATCTAGTAAATTTTGAAGAATGACTCTTTGGACCCAATATGGCCTAAAAAAATTATTAGGTCCATGTGCTTTTTCCATCTTCAAATTTACCGCTTTTGATACTACCCTAATTCCGCACAAAAAATCATCATCAAATTTTCAAACATACCCCCATTAAATGCCAGGTTGATTATTTCACCACCTTGGATCAATATTCATCCAGGTATAATATTTCCATGGTGGCATTGTTTTTTTTCTTTTTTTAGCATTAATTGTATCCCAATCTTAATCAACCATTTAGCTGCCAGATGTGATTCTATGCTGATTTGAGTGTCCCCTAACAGCACATCAAGGGGGGTAATTTTTATATTTACTCTACTATAACCTTGAGGGCAAAAGACGTAAACAAGTCCACGTCTTTCTCATTTGTTTTCTTCAAGTTACTTTGCTAATCTATTTCGACAATTTGGAAAAGTTAGAAACGCAAAAACGGTATTGTTGCAATCAACTGAATATTCATATAATATCATGGAGTTGTGCTAGGACTATACTTCGGACGCTGTTTACAGAATATTCGCCAAATTGGTCTTTCTTCCCTGGTGAAGATCCCCCGAAGATTCCCGATCATCACTCGGTGTGAAGATCCCCCGAAGATTCCCGAACATCACTACCGAAACTGCGACGGAGATTCTTGGTGCAAGCTCACAATAAATTTCTATTGCTTTTGATGTTCGAGGGTTTGATAGCTTGACAACTTTGGTAGAAAATATATGCAGGTAAAACGATCTGCCAATTACAATATCTTACACTTCTAGATTATATACCTATATGGTGAAAGTAGATGTAGATAAATATGTGTCCCAACATGGAAATTATTGACTGGATTTTCCCCTTAGAAGCTACCGGCCCCATTCCCCCGACTCCTAGTGGAAAATGTGTTTATTCTCTACATGCGTGTATTCACAAAATATAACCATATAAAAAAACAGGCATACATGTCATATATTTAGCCACTTTGAGTGTGTCAGTGGTTGGCTGTAACCTGCTGTAAGGCATTATTGTTTGTGAGGGTAATCATGTCATACTGGGGTTGTTAGTTTGGCAATGGGATTAGCGTTTTTATGCCTTGTTGGGTCGATGTTACTGTTTGGGTCTGATAAATGTTCGAACTATATCTGAAATAAACATAGTTTTTTCTCAGCATGAGAGTGAGGAAACCGCACACCATTTATGTTTAAGGGTTATTAGAGGCCGCACGAATAAACAGTTTGCTTCACCGACAGCTACATGGACCTTACATTAATTAAAAATGCTCCGATGCCGATCACACGGTAACGTTAGCCCTATAAGGCATACTGATACGGATGACAGATCATCCAAAAATGCGACATCTGAATACAAATTGTATGGCTTGTCGATACAAAATATGGAATTTGTTTTGCTTGTGTATTATATCTCTCATATGACACAGGCTACCAGCATCTGTTTTTGAAATATTGTTTTCCATTTCAGTGCTCTGGTGCTCATGATGATGATTTGCCAGGATCATCGATAAAAAGTGCTGGATACTAAAGCTGCAAAACACATGATCATGGATCAAATGTGCTGGATAATAAAGCTGTAAAATGCCGGATCATCGATAAAAAGTGCTGGATACTAAAGCTGCAAAACACATGATCATGGATCAAACGTGCTGGATACTAAAGCTGCAAAACATTTTGATTGAGTGGCAGAGTTTTGTTGATTTGGCTGTGTATGAATTTCTTCTCACTGAGGGATACTCATCTCAATTATATATTTAAAACAAGGAGGAACACGCTCAAAGTTTACACTTGTTCAAGCATTCTTAGCCCTTTCATGACTGGAGCTTCCTGAAATTTTGCGAAAACCCTGTGCCAATGCATTCTCGTATATATGCGAGTCTCCCATAGGGAGTCCCACATATATAAGAGAATACATTGACCTAACATTATTTACCTTGACCTTGTAAGCCAGTGCATTCTCTTATATATTCAAGTCTCCCATAGGAAGCTCCACATATATAAGAGAATATATTGACCTAAAATTATTTACCTTGACCTTGTAAGCCAGTGCATTCTCTTATATATTCAAGTCTCCCATAGGAAGCCCCACATATATAAGAGAATATATTGACCTAAAATTATTTACCTTGACCTTATAAGCCAGTGCATTCTCTTATATATGCGAGGCTCCATATGGGAGACTCCAATATATAAGAGAATGCACTGGCACAGGATCTTTAATGCTGCCCAAGTAGCTCCCGACATGAAATGGTTAAAAAAAAACTCAAAGCAATTTATCTCGATAAACACACCAGCCCATCATGTTACAGGTCTCAGTGATTTAATTATAGAACCTATCATGTCAGTTTTTGTTGAATTCTCAATTGTTTATTCAGCTCTTTTTTGTGCTTTGGCATGATTTTTTCTTCAATTAGATACTGGTGAATTCAGTAAAACAAAATTGAATAATAAAGTGTAAAAATTCTTATATTGACACATTATAATTTTTCCCTGTACCAGATCTGGCACATTTTGAATTTGGCTATTATAGCTGAATTTAACAGTGCAAAATCAATCATATCTCAGTTTTCCAATTGTTGAGAGTAAGAAAATAGGAATTAATTAACTTAACCATTCTATAATTCGAGCTTCCTGAAATTTTGAGAAAAACCTGTCCCATAGGGAGCCTCACATATATAAGAGAATCCATTTGTCTAATAATATTCACAGTGACTTTGTAAGCCAATGTATTCTCTTATATATGCAAGGCTCCCTATGTGAGACTCCCACATATAAGAGAATGCACTGGTACAGGATCTTTATGGTGTGCCAAAGGATTTAGTCATGCCAAGAGTAAAATCCAAGATGACTGGTGGTGGTGGCCATGTTTTTCCTTGAAAATTGTTCAATTCTCCTATAAATGAGGGCTGCAGGGTGTGCTGATGGATTCAAATTTGAAATCCAAGATGGCTGCTGGTGGCCATTTTTAAAAATGAATTTCGGAAAAAAGTTATGGCTTATCTAGAGGTCACCCCGAAGATCCATATGAAGTTTGGTGACGATGAGAGATGTGACCTGTAGGGTGTGTTGATGAATACATGCACACACAGATGGGCGGACGATGGATGCCAACCCTTCGCAATAGCTCAAACTTGCCAATGGATGATTCACCACGAGCAAATGGTTAGAAGTATTGATCCTAAACTTCATATGGCTCTTTGGGTTGACCTCTGGTATTACTTAAACAGTTTAACTTTCCGCATTTCTTATCGCTCCAATGACTAATGTATGACATTATCCCCTCTCCAATGCAAGTTGAGCTACGGTGTCATTGACACTTTCTTTAAATTTAAATTAAATGGATGAATCTAGAATGTGTTACACATGATAGTGATATGGTTGACTCTAGCCAGCACGTAATGAATTTGATCTGGCGCTGCAGGTTTGTTGTGAAGATGTTTTCTGAACTACTGCTTCCAAGACCAAAGTACAGCATATAAAGTACTCCATAGGAAGATTTTAAATTATCTATTTATGGTTGACTACTCCAGTGTTCCAAATAAACATGTCTGAACATTTATTAATTTCATTGAAAATTTCCACCCTGCACATTGCTTATTTGGGTCAGCAAGTTTATTTGAATTCCCCCCGCCTCCCCCCACCCACCCAAGCCAGAAATTTTAGCATCTTTTGTTAAAAAAAATCGTGGAGAAGTGTTTCTTATTTGTCCACTATGCAGCTGTACATAAGCACGCACCATTTTCCATGATTAGTATTGATAACAAACATATGTTCAATGTTGTCAAATATAGTAAAAATACTATTGTCCCTGTATGTGTACTCCATTGGACGTGCAGAACACGCAAAAGCATTGTGGTTATTCCTGTAAGTATTATTACACGCTAGAATCAGAATATGTTGTGAAATATTTCACCGCAAAATGTTTTGACAACTGTGTGGATGAGGGACACCGGAACAGGCATAACAATAACCAACTCTAGACTTGATAGGATGTGCCCTTGTGCAAGTTGTGGAAACACAGGTATCTGTTTATGTGCACTCCGACAATTTTCTCATCCCATAATTATAAGTCAACAAAAAAAAAATCCTGGTCCTGACGAAGATATACGAATATCGAAAGCGCTAGACCATTTTATAAGGATATCCCGCTGATTGAGACCCTCCCTGGAGGTTCACCCTCGCATTTACTTTTATCTTACCAACATCTCAACCAGCCGGATATGGCCTCTAGCTTCTCTTTCACCAGTGTCACTTCCGGTGACAATCTGAACGCAGTACTATTGCTCAGAAAAGAAAGAGAAATTGAGTGTATCTTCACTCTCCGCACCCTCCAACCATGGGGCATTAACAAGAAGGACTTTTAACCCTTTACCCAACAAACCGGCCAAATAAAGCTTCAACAGCTTAAAATATCTTCGGTCTGTCTCAATAGAACCATACAAATATGGATATCATTGGAACCGGCTCCTTGACCACATTGTGATAGTTACAGTTATGCCCTGTGCCAATGCATTCTCTTATATATGCGAGTCGACCATAGGTCGCCTCGCATATATAAGAGAATGCATTGGCCTAAAAAAAATCTTTTTTAAACACTTTTTACCATTTTTTCTTACATTCTTTAACAATTTTATAATTTTTAATGTGTTAAGCCAATGCATTCTCTTATATATGCGAGGCGACCTATGGTCGACTCGCATATATAAGAGAATGCATTGGCACAGGGCCCTTCTGTTGGGTAAAGGGTTAACAAGAAGGACTTTTAACAGTCGCCTCCTTTTCATATAATAGTCAACAGTTAAAGGCCCGTTTAATTTTCGAGTCACAGATATTTTTTTTTTATAGTGCCTTGATATACGATTTTAATAAGTCTATGCCATAAAATATGATTAAAATACTATATGTTATTCCCCTTCCATTGAAAATTATGAAACTTGAGGACAGAACTCACGTCGGTATCTCAACAAAAACATGTTCACAGTTTATTACACCGAAGAAGTTGATAATACAATGGTTTGGAGCTTCCTCTTTCAAATGGTATATAATATGGCATATATTTTATGTAAAATGATCTGGGGTTTCGAAAATTAAAATGGTCTCGAACTGCTTGCACATCGCTGCACTTGTATTTGGGTCTGCACGTTTATTAAATTTTATAAGGATTTCCACCCTGCACATTTATTTGGGACTGCATATTTATTTGGATCTGCACGTTTATTAAATTTTATAAAGATTTCCACCCTGCATGTTTATTTGGGACACTATGAGTACATGGAATTATTTTCATTACGTCTCACAAGCTAGGGGAATGTTACTACCCAATGTCCATGAATAAATATGAAATTGTATTTTAAGTATTTTTATTTACTTAAAATGGGGTATAATAACTGTCCTGTTCGTCTATGTTTTGGCTGGGGTTGATAACTGGATACACGCTGGTTACATGGGTTGATAACGGGATACACGCTGGTTACATGGATTGATAACAGGATACACGCTGGTGAGCAGTTGATTCTTGATTCACATTCTGAGTACATTGTACTCCTACAAATAGATGAATAGGAATCCATAGAGCATTTCTCTGCTTGCTGTCTGCTATGCTGTCTGAACATCCACACATACTTCCGTATGGTCGAATCCATTCAGTAAACTAATGGTTATGGAGCTCGAGACGGTACTCCCTTGATATACGACCAGATATCTAAGATTTTACTTTCCACTTTCATGTGAAAAATGTGTCTAACTCTTTTTCAAATTGATCAAAGTCCCGATCCGTGAACACCGATTTCTCTTCCTTGATTTCTTTTGTAGGATTGTGTCGGGATTGTTTCCCTTTGTTGTAATCCAGGACCTGAAATAAGATCTGAAGCTATAGTGCATAGTCAAAGGCTATCGTGTATAGTCAATGACCAACACTATAGTCCAAGGCTATCATGCATAGTTCAAGGCTATCATGTATAGTCAATGTCTAACACCATAGTGCATAGTCCAAGGCTAACATTTATAAACCAATGCTATTGTGCAGTCCAATAGTCAATGCCCACAACTATAGTGCATAGTCCAAGGCTATCGTGTATAATCCAATGCTATAGTCCGATAGTCAATGCCTAACAATATAGTGCATAGTCCAAGGCTGTCGTGTATAGTAAAATAGTCAATGCCTACATGTAACACAATAGTTCATATTCCAAGTCTATTGTGCATAGTCCAATAGTCGATGCCTAACACAATAGTGTATAGTCCAAGGCTATCGTATAGTCCAATAGTCAATGCCTAACACTATAGTGTTTGTACTCCTTGAAAATGACAAGAGTTGATATGAGATACTCGCATATGTAAGAGAATGCCCTGGCACAGCATCTTTAATCAGGACTAAAATCTAATGAGAATCATAATCATGATTCTTAGTTTGATTCTCGTAAATGCAGCTGACTCGTCTGGGCTCCCTGTATCTTTTGATTATCGTAAAATGTTATGGATTTTAAAGCCTGTTAATGCTGCACCAGCGCAGCTCGCGTCATGAAATGGTAAACAGTTTCCTCTGCCTTTGTTGATGGCAGTATGAAAAGTACACAGTCACACTTATTTTAGTAGATTTACCAGATTTGTTGTTTGTGCCGTAAGATCTCTAGCATCGACATAAATTGCATGCAGTGTCAATAAAAACATTCTTACAATAACTAACTTTTCAGTTTGCCATAATAAACAATTAAGATTCCTTGATTTTATCTGAGTGTATCAAACAGGTAGATATTCAGAATTTTGGCTGCAATTTGTCTCCCTATGGCCAATGGAGGACTCACATGTGTGAGGGCGTGCACTGGCACAGGGTTTTTAATGCTGCACCAGTGCGGCTCCCGTCAGGAAGGGATTACATAAGAATTGCATAGAACAAAACTTAGCTCTCTGAAATTATGACACTGACTGAGCCAAATTAACAATAATATGAGCATTGTGCCTTCCTCTCAATTTGTAACTTATTTTGTGTTTCAACTGCCCGTTCAGGTAGACCCGGAGAGCTATATGATTATGGTTTTCAACATCTCTTCGAATGGGCAGCTGTGACTCAACTCAATCATTGTTCAAATATATTTATATACACTTTATGTAAATGTTTGAACAAATTGTAACAAAAAAAGATGAATTATAAAAAAAAGAAAGATATTTCTAAGGGAACCACTCGTCAATGAGTATTTTAATAGTATAAATTAAATAGATTAGTTCAATTGTAAAACTTCTAACTTGAGTTGCTATAGAAATATTCTTGGCATGAAAGCACCTCACGGCATATCCGCGGAAATGCTCAACGTTTGCCAATAAGTCAAATGACTGTGTGACTTCGAACCACGAGAGTGTGTTTTTTCTCGCTGTCACTGATAGCTACATTATCCACTTGGCTGAAATGGCTTTTTTTCAGTGCAGCGTGTGTTATAAGTGGGCGTGGCACCTTTTCAGTGCAGCGTGTGTAATAAGAGGGCGTGTGATATAAGTGGGCGTGGCACTTTTTAAGTGCATCGTGTGTCATAAGTGGGCGTGGAACTTTTTCAGTGCAGCGTGTGTTATAAGTGGGCGTGGCAGTTTTTAAGTGCAGCGTGTGTTATAAGTGGGCGTGGAACTTTTTCAGTGCAGCGTGTGTTATAAGTGGACATGGCACTCTTTTACTGCAGCGTGTGTTATAAGTGGGCGTGGCACTTTTTCAGTGCAGCGTGTGTAATAAGTGGGCGTGTGATATAAGTGCAGCGTGTGTTATAACTGGGCGTGTCACTTTTTCAGTGCAGCTTGCGTTATAAGTGGGCGTGGAACTTTTTATGTGCAGCTTGTGTTATAAGTGGGCGTGGCACTTTTTAAGTGCAGCTTGTGTTATAAGTGGGCGTGTCAGTTTTTCAGTGCAGCGCGTGTTATAAGTGGGCGTGGCACATTTTCTGTGCAGCGCGTGTTATAAGTGGGCGTGGCACTCTTTTACTGCAGCGTGTGTTATAAGTGGGCGTGTCACTTTTTCAGTGCAGCGTGTGTTATATGTGGGCGTGTCACTTTTTCAGTGCAGCGTATGTAATAAGTGGGCGTGTGATATAAGTGCAGCGTGTGTTATAAGTGGGCGTGTCACTTTTTCAGTGCAGCGTGTGTAATAAGTGGGCGTGTGTTATAAGTGCAGCGTGTGTTATAAGTGGGCGTGGAACTTTTTCAGTGCAGCGTGTGTTATAAGTGGGCGTGTCACTTTTTCAGTGCAGCTTGTGTTATAAGTGGGCGTGGCACCCTTTCTGTGAAGCTTGTGTTATAAGTGGGCGTGGCACTTTTTAAGTGCAGCGTGTGTTATAAGTGGGCGTGGCACTTTTTCAGTGCAGCGTGTGTTATAAGTGGGCGTGGCATTTTTTTTACTGCAGCGTGTGTTATAAGTGGGCGTGGCATTTTTTCAGTGCAGCGTGTGTTATAAGTGGGCGTGGCACTTTTTCAGTGCAGCGTGTGTAATAAGTGGGCGTGTGATATAAGTGGGCGTGGCACTTTTTAAGTGCATCGTGTGTTATAAGTGGGCGTGGAACTTTTTCAGTGCAGCGTGTGTTATAAGTGGGCGTGGCAGTTTTTAAGTGCAGCGTGTGTTATAAGTGGGCGTGGCACCTTTTCAGTGCAGCTTGCGTTATAAGTGGGCGTGGAACTTTTTCTGTGCAGCTTATGTTATAAGTGGGCGTGTCAGTTTTTTCAGTGCAGCGCGTGTTATAAGTGGGCGTGGCACCTTTTCTGTGCAGCGCGTGTTATAAGTGGGCGTGGCACTCTTTTACTGCAGCGTGTGTTATAAGTGGGCGTGGCACTTTTTCAGTGCAGCGTGTGTTATATGTGGGCGTGTCACTTTTTCAGTGCAGCGTGTGTAATAAGTGGGCGTGTGATATAAGTGCAGCGTGTGTTATAAGTGGGCGTGTCACTTTTTCAGTGCAGCGTGTGTAATAAGTGGGCGTGTGTTATAAGTGCAGCGTGTGTTATAAGTGGGCGTGGAACTTTTTCAGTGCAGCGTGTGTTATAAGTGGGCGTGTCACTTTTTCAGTGCAGCTTGTGTTATAAGTGGGTGTGGCACCTTTTCTGTGAAGCTTGTGTTATAAGTGGGCGTGTAACTTTGTAAGTGCAGCGTGTGTTATAAGTGGGCGTGGCACTTTTTCAGTGCAGCGTGTGTTATAAGTGGGCGTGGCAGTTTTTTTTACTGCAGCGTGTGTTATAAGTGGGCGTGGCATTTTTTCAGTGCAGCGTGTGTTATAAGTGGGCGTGGCACTTTTTCAGTGCAGCGTGTGTAATAAGAGGGCGTGTGATATAAGTGGGCGTGGCACTTTTTAAGTGCATCGTGTGTTATAAGTGGGCGTGGAACTTTTTCAGTGCAGCGTGTGTTATAAGTGGGCGTGGCAGTTTTTAAGTGCAGCGTGTGTTATAAGTGGGCGTGGAACTTTTTCAGTGCAGCGTGTGTTATAAGTGGGCGTGGCACTCTTTTACTGCAGCGTGTGTTATAAGTGGGCGTGGCACTTTTTCAGTGCAGCGTGTGTTATAAGTGGGCGTGGCACTTTTTCAGTGCAGCGTGTGTAACAAGTGGGCGTGTGATATAAGTGCAGCGTGTGTTATAAGTGGGCGTGTCACTTTTTCAGTTCAGCTTGCGTTATAAGTGGGCGTGGAACTTTTTATGTTCAGCTTGTGTTATAAGTGGGCGTGGCACATTTTCTGTGCAGCGTGTGTTATAAGTGGGCGTGGCACATTTTCAGTGCAGCGTGTGTTATAAGTGGGCGTGGCAGTTTTTTTTACTGCAGCGTGTGTTATAAGTGGGCGTGGCAGTTTTTCAGTGCAGCGTGTGTTATAAATGGGCGTGGCACCTTTTCAGTGCAGCGTGTGTTTTAAGTGGGCGTGGAACTTTTTCAGTGCAGCGTGTGTTATAAGTGGGCGTGGCAGTTTTTAAGTGCAGCGTGTGTTATAAGTGGGCGTGGAACTTTTTCAGTGCAGCGAGTGTTATAAGTGGGCGTGGCACCTTTTAAGTGCAGCGCGTGTTATAAGTGAGCGTGGCACCTTTTCAGTGCAGCGTGTGTAATAAGTGGGCGTGTGATATAAGTGCAGCGTGTGTTATAAGTGGGCGTGTCACTTTTTCAGTGCAGTTGTGTTATAAGTGGGCGTGGCACCTTTTCTGTGCAGCTTGTGATATAAGTGGGCGTGGCACTTTTTAAGTGCAGCGTGTGTTATAAGTGGGCCTGGCACCTTTTCAGTGCAGCGTGTGTTATAAGTGGGCGTGGCACTTTTTAAGTGCAGCTCGTGTTATAAGTGGGCGTGGCACCTTTTCAGTGCAGCGCGTGTTACAAGTGGGCGTGAAACTTTTTCAGTGCAGCGTGTGTTATAAGTGGGCGTGGAACTTTTTCAGTGCAGCGTGTGTTATAAGTTGGCGTGGCACTTTTTAAGTGCAGCGCGTGTTATAAGTGGGCGTGGCACTTTTTCTGTGCAGCGTTTGTTATAAGTGGGCGTGGCACTTTTTCAGTGCAGCGCGTGTTACAAGTGGGCGTGGCACTTTTTCAGTGCAGCGTGTGTTATAAGTGGGCGTGGCACTTTTTCAGTGCAGCGTGTGTTATAAGTGGGCGTGGCACTTTTTCAGTGCAGCGTGTGTAATAAGTGGGCGTGTGATATAAGTGCAGCTTGTGTTATAAGTGGGCGTGGAACTTTTTCTGTGCAGCTTGTGTTATAAGTGGGCGTGGCACTTTTTAGTGCAGCGTGTGTTATAAGTGTGCGTGGCACTTTTTCATTACAGCGTGTGTTATAAGTGGGTGTGGTACTTTTTCAGTGCAGCGTGTGTTATTAGTGGGCGTGGCACATTTTCAGTGCAGCGTGTGTTATAAGTGGGCGTGGTACTTTTTAGTGCAGCGTGTGTTATAAGTGGGTGTGGCACTTTTTCAGTGCAGCGTTTGTTATAAGTGGGCGTGGCACATTTTAAGTGCAGCGTGTGTTATAAGTGGGCGTGGCACATTTTCAGTGCAGCGTGTGTTATAAGTGGGCGTGGCACATTTTCTGTGAAGCTTGTGTTATAAGTGGGCGTGGCACATATTAAGTGCAGCGTGTGTTATAAGTGGGCGTGGCACATTTTCAGTGCAGCGTGTGTTATAAGTGGGCGTGGCAGTTTTTTTTACTGCAGCGTGTGTTATAAGTGGGCGTGGCAGTTTTTAAGTGCAGCGTGTGTTATAAGTGGGCGTGGAACTTTTTCAGTGCAGCGTGTGTTATAAGTGGGCGTGGCACCTTTTAAGTGCAGCGCGTGTTATAAGTGAGCGTGGCACCTTTTCAGTGCAGCGTGTGTAATAAGTGGGCGTGTGATATAAGTGCAGCGTGTGTTATAAGTGGGCGTGTCACTTTTTCAGTGCAGTTGTGTTATAAGTGGGCGTGGCACCTTTTCTGTGCAGCTTGTGATATAAGTGGGCGTGGCACTTTTTAAGTGCAGCGTGTGTTATAAGTGGGCCTGGCACCTTTTCAGTGCAGCGTGTGTTATAAGTGGGCGTGGCACTTTTTAAGTGCAGCTCGTGTTATAAGTGGGCGTGGCACCTTTTCAGTGCAGCGCGTGTTACAAGTGGGCTTGAAACTTTTTCAGTGCAGCGTGTGTTATAAGTGGGCGTGAAACTTTTTCAGTGCAGCGTGTGTTATAAGTTGGCGTGGCACTTTTTAAGTGCAGCGCGTGTTATAAGTGGGCGTGGCACTTTTTCTATGCAGCGTTTGTTATAAGTGGGCGTGGCACTTTTTCAGTGCAGCGCGTGTTACAAGTGGGCGTGGCACTTTTTCAGTGCAGCGTGTGTTATAAGTGGGCGTGGCACTTTTTCAGTGCAGCGTGTGTTATAAGTGGGCGTGGCACTTTTTCAGTGCAGCGTGTGTAATAAGTGGGCGTGTGATATAAGTGCAGCTTGTGTTATAAGTGGGCGTGGAACTTTTTCTGTGCAGCTTGTGTTATAAGTGGGCGTGGCACTTTTTAGTGCAGCGTGTGTTATAAGTGTGCGTGGCACTTTTTCATTACAGCGTGTGTTATAAGTGGGTGTGGTACTTTTTCAGTGCAGCGTGTGTTATTAGTGGGCGTGGCACATTTTCAGTGCAGCGTGTGTTATAAGTGGGCGTGGTACTTTTTAGTGCAGCGTGTGTTATAAGTGGGTGTGGCACTTTTTCAGTGCAGCGTTTGTTATAAGTGGGCGTGGCACCTTTTCAGTGCAGCGTGTGTTATAATTTGGCGTGGCATTTGTTTGGTGAAGCGTGTGTTATAAGTGGGCGTGGCGCTTTTTCAGTGCAGCGTGTGTTATAAGTGGGCGTTGCACTTTTTAGTGCAGCGTGTGTTATAAGTGGGCGTGGCACCTTTTAAGTGCATCGTATGTTATAAGTGGGCGTGGCACTTTTTTAGTGCGGCGTGTGTTATAAGTGGGCGTGGCACTTTTTAGTGCAGCGTGTGTTATAATTGGGCGTGGCACTTATAACACACGCTGCAATGAAAAAAGTGCCACGCCCACTTATAACAAACGCTGCATTGAAAACGTGCAACGCCACTGAAAAAATGCCAAGCCCACTTATAACACACGCTGCGCTAAAAAAATGTCACGCCCACTTATAATACACGCTGCACTGAAATGGTGCCACACTTATAACACACGATGCATTGAAAAAGTGCCACGCCCACTTATAACACACGCTGCACTGGCCACGCCCACTTATAACACGCTGCACTAAAAACGTGCCACACCCCGCCCACTTATAACACACGCTGCACTGAACAATTACCACGCCCAGTTATAACACACGTTGCACTGAAAAAGTGCCACGCCCATTTATAACGCACGCTGCACTAAAAAGTGCCACGCCCACTTATAACACACACTGCACTGAAAAAATGCCACGCCCACTTATAACACATGCTGCACTGAAAAAATGCCACGCCTACTTATAACACACGCTGCACTGAAAAAATGCCACGCCCACTTATAACACACGCTGCATTGAAAATGTGCCACGCCCACTTATAACACACTCTGCACTGAAAATGGGCCACGCCCACTTATAACACACGCTGCACTAAAAAAGTGCCACGCCCACTTATAACACTCGCTACATTTATAACACGCTGCACTAAAAAAGTGCCACGCCCACTTATAACACACGCTGCACTTATAACACACGCTGCACTGAAATGGTGCCACGCCCACTTATAACACACGCTGCACTGAAAAAGTGCCACATTCTCTTATAACACACGCTGCACTAAATAAATGACACGCCCACTTATAACACACGCTGCACTGAAAAAGTGCCACGCCCACTTAAAATACACGCTGCATTGCATTGCAAAAGTGCCACGCCCACTTATAACATACACTGCACTGAAAAAGCACCACGCCCACTTATAACGCACGCTGCAATAAAAAAGTACCACGCCCACTTATAACGCAAGCTGCAATTAAAAAAGTGCCACGCCCACTTGTAACGCACGCTACGACTAAAAAAGTGCCACCCTCACTTATAACACACGCTGCACTAAAAAAATGACACGCCCACTTATAACACACGCTGCACCGAAAAAGTGCCACGCCCACTTAAAATACAAGCTGCATTGCAAAAGTTCCACGCCCACTTATAACACACGCTGCACTAAAAGTGCCACGCCCACTTAAAACACCTACTATACTAAAAACAGCCACGCCCCCTTATAACGCACGCTGTACTATAATATTGGCACGCCCACTTATAACGCACTCTGCACTAAAAAAAGTGACATGCTCACATATAACGGACATTGCACTAAAAAGTGCCACGCCCACTTAAAACGCACAATGCACTAAAAAGTGTCACGCCCACTGCACTAAAAAGGTGTGTTATAAGTGGGCGTGGCACCTTTTATTGCAGTGTGCGTTATAAGTGGGCGTGACACCTTTTTGGTGCAGTGTGCGTTTTAAGTGGGCGTTACACTTTTTAGTGCATTGTGCGTTATAAGTGGGCGTGCCACTATTTTAGTGCAATGAGCGCTATAAGTAGGCCTGGCGCTTTTTTGTGATGCAGTCTGCATTATAAGTGGGTGTGGCACATGTTTAGTGCAGCGTGCGTTGCAAATTCTACGCGACTGTATTAATTACAGACTGTGACCAGCCATGTTGGAGAGTACCAAGCGAAATACAAATATGCAGAAGGTGGAAGCCTTTAATAGAGCCTTTCGTACATCAACACCTGAAAATGTTTCCAGCTGTCATTATGTTAACCTTGGCACTGCCGGTTCCATTGATGATCTATGCCAGGATATGGACTGTCCAATATCACCGCTCAGTAAAGTTGGAAAATCACTGCAAAATATGAAGGAATCAGATGAGTACTTGAAAAAATATAAAAAACAGCTGAAAACTAAGAAAGCCAGAGTTGAAAGGCGAAAGACTCTGTATGATTTGTATGGTCAGTATCAAGAGGAAAAACAATATAAAAAAGACATATATACTAGTTCCACATACAGATAAACCAAATGCAAAATTGGAGCATTCCTGTAGTAAGTATCATGAAGGTAAAAGGGTTAAAGTTCAAAAATGAGGTTTACCAAAACTCTACTCAATCCGTCAGGTGACCTGTGTGACGATACATGAAGGATCGCACCCCAAACACGACGCGGCCTTCTGGCAGCTGACCCTCCCCATATTCCTGATATTGTGACACGCACAGGGGTAGACATTTACATGTCTAGGTATTTTACACCCCCCCCCCCCCCAGACAAGCCCTCCCGACACGGGACAAGTTTACAGCATGATTGACCTAGATCGAGATCTAACTCATGACGGGCGTAATACACGACGTCTGATTTACTCCAAATACAAGAAATACGATTTACTGGAAGTACGTTATTTGCATAGCGCGTAACGATGCCTCGAAAACGGAATCGTAAGACAATCGATGAAATTAACTCAAAAGTATTGTTCCCGGGCAATACAAAATATATATTGACTTCCAATAAATATCTACTCATAATCCACGCCCTGTGGCATAACTGGGAAGTGAAGACATAATTTTAGAAGGCCTCACAAGGGTTGAATTGACGCCGAATCGAGTGTTGGCCCCACCCCATAATTTACAGCCACTATCCATGTCAGTTGTGCATTTAAAATCTAGATATGCAACGTATTCTGCCCAAAATCCGTCCGTATTATTTAAAGAAGTCATTTTGAATACATATGGGTGCTAGAAAAAACTGGGAACGGCAAAATATTGTGGAACTCTCACAGAGTCCAAAATCACTATAGGACCTATATAGGTTATGTACAGTACACCAATTATTCTCCATAGGCGACAGTGTTAATGTCCAGGCCTATTCTCCATTCCTTGTGAATGCTGGAATTTTCTAATCTAGTAAATTTTGAAGAATGACTCTTTGGACCCAATATGGCCTAAAAAAATTATTAGGTCCATGTGCTTTTTCCATCTTCAAATTTACCGCTTTTGATACTACCCTAATTCCGCACAAAAAATCATCATCAAATTTTCAAACATACCCCCATTAAATGCCAGGTTGATTATTTCACCACCTTGGATCAATATTCATCCAGGTATAATATTTCCATGGTGGCATTGTTTTTTTTCTCTTTTTTTAGCATTAATTGTATCCCAATCTTAATCAACCATTTAGCTGCCAGATGTGATTCTATGCTGATTTGAGTGTGGGCTAACAGCACATCAAGGGGGGGGTAATTTTTATATTTACTCTACTATAACCTTGAGGGCAAAAGACGTAAACAAGTCCACGTGTTTCTCATTTGTTTTCTTAATGGCGAATTCAAGTTACTTTGCTAATCTATTTCGACAATTTGGAAAAGTTAGAAACGCAAAAACGGTATTGTTGCAATCAACTGAATATTCATATAATATCATGGAGTTGTGCTAGGACTATACTTCGGACGCTGTTTACAGAATATTCGCCAAATTGGTCTTTCTTCCCTGGTGAAGATCCCCCGAAGATTCCCGATCATCACTCGGTGTGAAGATCCCCCGAAGATTCCCGAACATCACTACCGAAACTGCGACGGAGATTCTTGGTGCAAGCACACAATAAATTTCTATTGCTTTTGATGTTCGAGGGTTTGATAGCTTGACAACTTTGGTAGAAAATATATGCAGGTAAAACGATCTGCCAATTACAATATCTTACACTTCTAGATTATATACCTATATGGTGAAAGTAGATGTAGATAAATATGTGTCCCAACATGGAAATTATTGACTGGATTTTCCCCTTAGAAGCTACCGGCCCCATTCCCCCGACTCCTAGTGGAAACCCTGTGTTTATTCTCTACATGCGTGTATTCACAAAATATAACCATATAAAAAAACAGGCATACATGTCATATATTTAGCCACTTTGAGTGTGTCAGTGGTTGGCTGTAACCTGCTGTAAGGCATTATTGTTTGTGAGGGTAATCATGTCATACTGGGGTTGTTAGTTTGGCAATGGGATTAGCGTTTTTATGCCTTGTTGGGTCGATGTTACTGTTTGGGTCTGATAAATGTTCGAACTATATCTGAAATAAACATAGTTTTTACTCAGCATGAGAGTGAGGAAACCGCACACAATTTATGTTTAAGGGTTATTACAGGCCGCACGAATAAACAGTTTGCTTCACCGACAGCTACATGGACCTTACATTAATTAAAAATGCTCCGATGCCGATCACACGGTAACGTTAGCCCTATAAGGCATACTGATACGGATGACAGATCATCCAAAAATGCGACATCAGAATACAAATTGTATGGCTTGTCGATACAAAATATGGAATTTGTTTTGCTTGTGTATTATATCTCTCATATGACACAGGCTACCAGCATCTGTTTTTAAAATATTGTTTTCCATTTCAGTGCTCTGGTGCTCATGATGATGATCTTGCCAGGATCATCGATAAAAAGTGCTGGATACTAAAGCTGCAAAACACATGATCATGGATCAAATGTGCTGGATAATAAAGCTGTAAAATGCCGGATCATCGATCAAAAGTGCTAGATACTAAAGCTGCAAAACACATATTCATCGATCAAAAGTGCTGGATAATAAAGCTGCAAAACATTTTGATTGAGTGGCAGAGTTTTATTGATTTGGCTGTGTATGAATTTCTTCTCACCAGAGATTCTTGCTGAGGGATACTCATCTCAATTATATATTTAAAACAAGGAGGAACACGCTCAAAGTTTACACTTGTTCAAGCATTCTTAGCCCTTTCATGACTGGAGCTTCCTGAAATTTGCGAAAACCCTGTGCCAATGCATTCTCGTATATATGCGAGTCTCCCATAGGGAGTCCCACATATATAAGAGAATACATTGACCTAACATTATTTACCTTGACCTTGTAAGCCAGTGCATTCTCTTATATATTCAAGTCTCCCATAGGAAGCTCCACATATATAAGAGAATATATTGACCTAAAATTATTTACCTTGACCTTGTAAGCCAGTGCATTCTCTTATATATTCAAGTCTCCCATAGGAAGCCCCACATATATAAGAGAATATATTGACCTAAAATTATTTACCTTGACCTTATAAGCCAGGATAGGATAGTTTATTTACAATACACACGAATGACACAGTGCATTCTCTTATATATGCGAGGCTCCATATGGGAGACTCCAATATATAAGAGAATGCACTGGCACAGGATCTTTAATGCTGCCCAAGTAGCTCCCGACATGAAATGGTTAAAAAAAAACTCAAAGCAATTTATCTCGATAAACACACCAGCCCATCATGTTACAGGTCTCAGTGATTTAATTATAGAACCTATCATGTCAGTTTTTGTTGAATTCTCAATTGTTTATTCAGCTCTTTTTTGTGCTTTGGCATGATTTTTTCTTCAATTAGATACTGGTGAATTCAGTAAAACAAAATTGAATAATAAAGTGTAAAAATTCTTATATTGACACATTATAATTTTTCCCTGTACCAGATCTGGCACATTTTGAATTTGGCTATTATAGCTGAATTTAACAGTGCAAAATCAATCATATCTCAGTTTTCCAATTGTTGAGAGTAAGAAAATAGGAATTAATTAACTTAACCATTCTATAATTCGAGCTTCCTGAAATTTTGAGAAAAACCTGTCCCATAGGGAGCCTCACATATATAAGAGAATCCATTTGTCTAATAATATTCACAGTGACTTTGTAAGCCAATGTATTCTCTTATATATGCAAGGCTCCCTATGTGAGACTCCCACATATAAGAGAATGCACTGGTACAGGATCTTTATGGTGTGCCAAAGGATTTAGTCATGCCAAGAGTAAAATCCAAGATGACTGGTGGTGGTGGCCATGTTTTTCCTTGAAAATTGTTCAATTCTCCTATAAATGAGGGCTGCAGGGTGTGCGCTGATGGATTCAAATTTGAAATCCAAGATGGCTGCTGGTGGCCATTTTTAAAAATGAATTTCGGAAAAAAGTTATGGCTTATCTAGAGGTCACCCCGAAGATCCATATGAAGTTTGGTGACGATGAGAGATGTGACCTGTAGGGTGTGTTGATGAATACATGCACACACAGATGGGCGGACGATGGATGCCAACCCTTCGCAATAGCTCAAACTTGCCAATGGATGATTCACCACGAGCAAATGGTTAGAAGTATTGATCCTAAACTTCATATGGCTCTTTGGGTTGACCTCTGGTATTACTTAAACAGTTTAACTTTCCGCATTTCTTATCGCTCCAATGACTAATGTATGACATTATCCCCTCTCCTTCTTTAAATTTAAATTAAATGGATGAATCTAGAATGTGTTACACATGATAGTGATATGGTTGACTCTAGCCAGCACGTAATGAATTTGATCTGGCGCTGCAGGTTTGTTGTGAAGATGTTTTCTGAACTACTGCTTCCAAGACCAAAGTACAGCATATAAAGTACTCCATAGGAAGATTTTAAATTATCTATTTATGGTTGACTACTCCAGTGTTCCAAATAAACATGTATGAACATTTATTAATTTCATTGAAAATTTCCACCCTGCACATTGCTTATTTGGGTCAGCAAGTTTATTTGAATTCCCCCCGCCTCCCCCCACCCACCCAAGCCAGAAATTTTAGCATCTTTTGTTAAAAAAAATCGTGGAGAAGTGTTTCTTATTTGTCCACTATGCAGCTGTACATAATCACGCACCATTTTCCATGATTAGTATTGATAACAAACATATGTTCAATGTTGTCAAATATAGTAAAAATACTATTGTCCCTGTATGTGTACTCCATTGGACGTGCAGAACACGCAAAAGCATTGTGGTTATTCCTGTAAGTATTATTACACGCTAGAATCAGAATATGTTGTGAAATATTTCACCGCAAAATGTTTTGACAACTGTGTGGATGAGGGACACCGGAACAGGCATAACAATAACCAACTCTAGACTTGATAGGATGTGCCCTTGTGCAAGTTGTGGAAACACAGGTATCTGTTTATGTGCACTCCGACAATTTTCTCATCCCATAATTATAAGTCAACAAAAAAAAAAATCCTGGTCCTGACGAAGATATACCAATATCTAAAGCGCTAGACCATTTTATAAGGATATCCCGCTGATTGAGACCCTCCCTGGAGGTTCACCCTCGCATTTACTTTTATCTTACCAACATCTCAACCAGCCGGATATGGCCTCTAGCTTCTCTTTCACCAGTGTCACTTCCGGTGACAATCTGAACGCAGTACTATTGCTCAGAAAAGAAAGAGAAATTGAGTGTATCTTCACTCTCCGCACCCTCCAACCATGGGGCATTAACAAGAAGGACTTTTAACCCTTTACCGCCAAAACAGGCCAAATAAAGCTTCAACAGCTTAAAATATCTTCGGTCTGTCTCAATAGAACCATACAAATATGGATATCATTGGAACCGGCTCCTTGACCACATTGTGATAGTTACAGTTATGCCCTGTGCCAATGCATTCTCTTATATATGCGAGTCGACCATAGGTCGCCTCGCATATATAAGAGAATGCATTGGCCTAAAAAATATCTTTTTTAAACACTTTTTACCATTTTTTCTTACATTCTTTAACAATTTTATAATTTTTAATGTGTTAAGCCAATGCATTCTCTTATATATGCGAGGCGACCTATGGTCAACTCGCATATATAAGAGAATGCATTGGCACAGGGCCCTTCTGTTGGGTAAAGGGTTAACAAGAAGGACTTTTAACAGTCGCCTCCTTTTCATATAATAGTCAACAGTTAAAGGCCCGTTTAATTTTCGAGTCACAGATTTTTTTTTTATAGTGCCTTGATATACGATTTTAATAAGTCTATGCCATAAAATATGATTAAAATACTATATTTCATCACTGTGTTATTCCCCTTCCATTGAAAATTATGAAACTTGAGGACAGAACTCACGTCGGTATCTCAACAAAAACATGTTCACAGTTTATTACACCGAAGAAGTTGATAATACAATGGTTTGGAGCTTCCTCTTTCAAATGGTATATAATATGGCATATATTTTATGTAAAATGATCTGGGGTTTCGAAAATTAAAATGGTCTCGAACTGCTTGCACATCGCTGCACTTGTATTTGGGTCTGCACGTTTATTAAATTTTATAAGGATTTCCACCCTGCACATTTATTTGGGACTGCATATTTATTTGGATCTGCACGTTTATTAAATTTTATAAAGATTTCCACCCTGCATGTTTATTTGGGACACTATGAGTACATGGAATTATTTTCATTACGTCTCACAAGCTAGGGGAATGTTACTACCCAATGTCCATGAATAAATATGAAATTGTATTTTAAGTATTTTTATTTACTTAAAATGGGGTATAATAACTGTCCTGTTCGTCTATGTTTTGGCTGGGGTTGATAACTGGATACACGCTGGTTACATGGGTTGATAACGGGATACACGCTGGTTACATGGATTGATAACAGGATACACGCTGGTGAGCAGTTGATTCTTGATTCACATTCTGAGTACATTGTACTCCTACAAATAGATGAATAGGAATCCATAGAGCATTTCTCTGCTTGCTGTCTGCTATGCTGTCTGAACATCCACACATACTTCCGTATGGTCGAATCCATTCAGTAAACTAATGGTTATGGAGCTCGAGACGGTACTCCCTTGATATACGACCAGATATCTAAGATTTTACTTTCCACTTTCATGTGAAAAATGTGTCTAACTCTTTTTCAAATTGATCAAAGTCCCGATCCGTGAACACCGATTTCTCTTCCTTGATTTCTTTTGTAGGATTGTGTCGGGATTGTTTCCCTTTGTTGTAATCCAGGACCTGAAATAAGATCTGAAGCTATAGTGCATAGTCAAAGGCTATCGTGTATAGTCAATGACCAACACTATAGTCCAAGGCTATCATGCATAGTTCAAGGCTATCATGTATAGTCAATGTCTAACACCATAGTGCATAGTCCAAGGCTAACATTTATAAACCAATGCTATTGTGCAGTCCAATAGTCAATGCCCACAACTATAGTGCAAAGTCCAAGGCTATCGTGTATAATCCAATGCTATAGTCCGATAGTCAATGCCTAACAATATAGTGCATAGTCCAAGGCTGTCGTGTATAGTAAAATAGTCAATGCCTACATGTAACACAATAGTTCATATTCCAAGTCTATCGTGCATAGTCAATAGTCGATGCCTAACACAATAGTGCATAGTCCAAGGCTATCGTATAGTCCAATAGTCAATGCCTAACACTATAGTGTTTGTACTCCTTGAAAATGACAAGAGTTGATATGAGATACTCGCATATGTAAGAGAATGCCCTGGCACAGCATCTTTAATCAGGACTAAAATCTAATGAGAATCATAATCATGATTCTTAGTTTGATTCTCGTAAATGCAGCTGACTCGTCTGGGCTCCCTGTATCTTTTGATTATCGTAAAATGTTATGGATTTTAAAGCCTGTTAATGCTGCACCAGCGCAGCTCGCGTCATGAAATGGTAAACAGTTTCCTCTGCCTTTGTTGATGGCAGTATGAAAAGTACACAGTCACACTTATTTTAGTAGATTTACCAGATTTGTTGTTTGTGCCGTAAGATCTCTAGCATCGACATAAATTGCATGCAGTGTCAATAAAAACATTCTTACAATAACTAACTTTTCAGTTTGCCATAATAAACAATTAAGATTCCTTGATTTTATCTGAGTGTATCAAACAGGTAGATATTCAGAATTTTGGCTGCAATTTGTCTCCCTATGGCCAATGGAGGACTCACATGTGTGAGGGCGTGCACTGGCACAGGGTTTTTAATGCTGCACCAGTGCGGCTCCCGTCAGGAAGGGATTACATAATAATTGCATAGAACAAAACTTAGCTCTCTGAAATTATGACACTGACTGAGCCAAATTAACAATAATATGAGCATTGTGCCTTCCTCTCAATTTGTAACTTATTTTGTGTTTCAACTGCCCGTTCAGGTAGACCCGGAGAGCTATATGATTATGGTTTTCAACATCTCTTCGAATGGGCAGCTGTGACTCAACTCAATCATTGTTCAAATATATTTATATACACTTTATGTAAATGTTTGAACAAATTGTAACAAAAAAAGATGAATTATAAAAAAAAAAAGAAGATATTTCTAAGGGAACCACTCGTCAATGAGTATTTTAATAGTATAAATTAAATAGATTAGTTCAATTGTAAAACTTCTAACTTGAGTTGCTATAGAAATATTCTTGGCATGAAAGCACCTCACGGCATATCCGCGGAAATGCTCAACGTTTGCCAATAAGTCAAATGACTGTGTGACTTCGAACCACGAGAGTGTGTTTTTTCTCGCTGTCACTGATAGCTACATTATCCACTTGGCTGAAATGGCTTTTTTTCAGTGCAGCGTGTGTTATAAGTGGGCGTGGCACTTTTTCAGTGCAGCGTGTGTAATAAGTGGGCGTGTGATATAAGTGGGCGTGGCACTTTTTAAGTGCATCGTGTGTTATAAGTGGGCGTGGAACTTTTTCAGTGCAGCGTGTGTTATAAGTGGGCGTGGCAGTTTTTCAGTGCAGCGTGTGTTATAAGTGGACGTGGCACTCTTTTACTGCAGCGTGTGTTATAAGTGGGCGTGGCACTTTTTCAGTGTAGCGTGTGTAATAAGTGGGCGTGTGATATAAGTGCAGCGTGTGTTATAAGTGGGCGTGTCACTTTTTCAGTGCAGCTTGCGTTATAAGTGGGCGTGGAACTTTTTATGTGCAGCTTGTGTTATAAGTGGGCGTGGCACTTTTTAAGTGCAGCTTGTGTTATAAGTGGGCGTGTCAGTTTTTCAGTGCAGCGCGTGTTATAAGTGGGCGTGGCACATTTTCTGTGCAGCGCGTGTTATAAGTGGGCGTGGCACTCTTTTACTGCAGCGTGTGTTATAAGTGGGCGTGGCACTTTTTCAGTGCATCGTGTGTTATAAGTGGGCGTGGAACTTTTTCAGTGCAGCGTGTGTTATAAGTGGGCGTGGCAGTTTTTAAGTGCAGCGTGTGTTATAAGTGGGCGTGGAACTTTTTCAGTGCAGCGTGTGTTATAAGTGGGCGTGGCACTCTTTTACTGCAGCGTGTGTTATAAGTGGGCGTGGCACTTTTTCAGTGCAGCGTGTGTTATAAGTGGGCGTGGCACTTTTTCAGTGCAGCGTGTGTTATAAGTGGGCGTGGCACTTTTTCAGTGCAGCGTGTGTTATAAGTGGGCGTGGCAGTTTTTTTTACTGCAGCGTGTGTTATAAGTGGGCGTGGCACCTTTTCTGTGAAGCTTGTGTTATAAGTGGGCGTGGCACTTTTTCAGTGCAGCGTGTGTTATAAGTGGGCGTGGCAGTTTTTTTACTGCAGCGTGTGTTATAAGTGGGCGTGGCATTTTTTCAGTGCAGCGTGTGTTATAAGTGGGCGTGGCACTTTTTCAGTGCAGCTTGTGTAATAAGTGGGCGTGGCAGTTTTTAAGTGCAGCGTGTGTTATAAGTGGGCGTGGAACTTTTTCAGTGCAGCGTGTGTTATAAGTGGGCGTGGCACTCTTTTACTGCAGCGTGTGTTATAAGTGGGCGTGGCACTTTTTCAGTGCAGCGTGTGTTATAAGTGGGCGTGGCACTTTTTCAGTGCAGCGTGTGTTATAAGTGGGCGTGGCACTTTTTCAGTGCAGCGTGTGTTATAAGTGGGCGTGGCAGTTTTTTTTACTGCAGCGTGTGTTATAAGTGGGCGTGGCACTTTTTAAGTGCAGTGTGTGTTATAAGTGGGCGTGGCACTTTTTCAGTGCAGCGTGTGTTATAAGTGGGCGTGGCACTTTTTCAGTGCAGCTTGTGTAATAAGTGGGCGTGGCAGTTTTTAAGTGCAGCGTGTGTTATAAGTGGGCGTGGAACTTTTTCAGTGCAGCGTGTGTTATAAGTGGGCGTGGCACTCTTTTACTGCAGCGTGTGTTGTAAGTGGGCGTGGCACTTTTTCAGTGCAGCGTGTGTTATAAGTGGGCGTGGCACTTTTTCAGTGCAGCGTGTGTTATAAGTGGGCGTGGCACTTTTTCAGTGCAGCGTGTGTTATAAGTGGGCGTGGCAGTTTTTTTTTACTGCAGCGTGTGTTATAAGTGGGCGTGGCACTTTTTAAGTGCAGCGCGTGTTATAAGTGGGCGTGGCACTTTTTCAGTGCAGCGTGTGTAATAAGTGGGCGTGTGATATAAGTGCAGCGTGTGTTATAAGTGGGCGTGTCACTTTTTCAGTGCAGCTTGTGTTATAAGTGGGCGTGGCACCTTTTCTGTGCAGCTTGTGTTATAAGTGGGCGTGGCACTTTTTAAGTGCAGCGCGTGTTATAAGTGGGCGTGGCACTTTTTCAGTGCAGCGTGTGTAATAAGTGGGCGTGTGATATAAGTGCAGCGTGTGTTATAAGTGGGCGTGTCACTTTTTCAGTGCAGCGTGTGTAATAAGTGGGCGTGTGTTATAAGTGCAGCGTGTGTTATAAGTGGGCGTGGAACTTATAACACACGCTGCACTGAAAAGGTGTAACGCCCACTTATAACAAACGCTGCATTGAAAACGTGCAACGCCACTTATAACACACGCTGCACTGAAAAAATGCCAAGCCCACTTATAACACACGCTGCGCTAAAAAAAATGTCACGCCCACTTATAATACACGCTGCACTGAAATGGTGCCACACTTATAACACACGCTGCATTGAAAAAGTGCCACGCCCACTTATAACACACGCTGCACTGGCCACGCCCACTTATAACACGCTGCACTAAAAACGTGCCACACCCCGCCCACTTATAACACACGCTGCACTGAAAAATTACCACGCCCAGTTATAACACACGTTGCACTGAAAAAGTGCCACGCCCATTTATAACGCACGCTGCACTAAAAAGTGCCACGCCCACTTATAACACACACTGCACTGAAAAAATGCCATGCCCACTTATAACACACGCTGCACTGAAAAAATGCCACGCCTACTTATAACACACGCTGCACTGAAAAAATTCCACTCCCACTTATAACACACGCTGCATTGAAAATGTGCCACGCCCACTTATAACACACTCTGCACTGAAAATGTGCCACGCCCACTTATAACACACGCTGCACTAAAAAAGTGCCACGCCCACTTATAACACTCGCTGCATTTATAACACGCTGCACTAAAAAAGTGCCACGCCCACTTATAACACACGCTGCACTGAAAAAGTGCCACGCTCTCTTATAACACACGCTGCACTAAAAAAATGACACGCCCACTTATAACACACGCTGCACTGAAAAAGTGCCACGCCCACTTAAAATACACGCTGCATTGCATTGCAAAAGTGCCACGCCCACTTATAACATACGCTGCACTGAAAAAGCGCCACGCCCACTTATAACGCACGCTGCAATAAAAACGTACCACGCCCACTTATAACGCAAGCTGCAATTAAAAAAGTGCCACGCCCACTTGTAACGCACGCTACGACTAAAAAAGTGCCACCCTCACTTATAACACACGCTGTACTAAAAAAATGACACGCCCACTTATAACACACGCTGCACTGAAAAAGTGCCACGCCCACTTAAAATACACGCTGCATTGCTAAAGTTCCACGCCCACTTATAACACACGCTGCACTAAAAGTGCCATGCCCACTTAAAACACCCACTGCACTAAAAACAGCCACGCCCCTTATAACGCACGCTGTACTATAATATTGGCACGCCCACTTATAACGCACTCTGCACTAAAAAAAGTGACATGCTCACATATAACGGACATTGCACTAAAAAGTGCCACGCCTACTTAAAACGCACAATGCACTAAAAAGTGTCACGCCCACTGCACTAAAAAGGTGTGTTATAATTGGGCGTGGCACCTTTTATTGCAGTGTGCGTTATAAGTGGGCGTGACACCTTTTTGGTGCAGTGTGCGTTTTAAGTGGGCGTTACACTTTTTAGTGCATTGTGCGTTATAAGTGGGCGTGCCACTATTTTAGTGCAATGAGCGCTATAAGTAGGCCTGGCGCTTTTTTGTGATGCAGTCTGCATTATAAGTGGGTGTGGCACATGTTTAGTGCAGCGTGCGTTGCAAATTCTACGCGACTGTATAAATTACAGACTGTGACCAGCCATGTTGGAGAGTACCAAGCGAAATACAAATATGCAGAAGGTGGAAGCCTTTAATAGAGCCTTTCGTACATCAACACCTGAAAATGTTTCCAGCTGTCATTATGTTAACCTTGGCACTGCCGGTTCCATTGATGATCTATGCCAGGATATGGACTGTCCAATATCACCGCTCAGTAAAGTTGGAAAATCACTGCAAAATATGAAGGAATCAGATGAGTACTTGAAAAAATATAAAAAACAGCTGAAAACTAAGAAAGCCAGAGTTGAAAGGCGAAAGACTCTGTATGATTTGTATGGTCAGTATCAAGAGGAAAAACAATATAAAAAAGACATATATACTAGTTCCACATACAGATAAACCAAATGCAAAATTGGAGCATTCCTATAGTAAGTATCATGAAGGTAAAAGGGTTAAAGTTCAAAAATGAGGTTTACCAAAACTCTACTCAATCCGTCAGGTGACCTGTGTGACGATACATGAAGGATCGCACCCCAAACACGACGCGGCCTTCTGGCAGCTGACCCTCCCCATATTCCTGATATTGTGACACGCACAGGGGTAGACATTTACATGTCTAGGTATTTTACACCCTCCCCCCCCCCCCCCCCCCCCAGACAAGCCCTCCCGACACGGGACAAGTTTACAGCATGATTGACCTAGATCGAGATCTAACTCATGACGGGCGTAATACACGACGTCTGATTTACTCCCAATACAAGAAATACGATTTACTGGAAGTACGTTATTTGCATAGCGCGTAACGATGCCTCGAAAACGGAATCGTAAGACAATCGATGAAATTAACTCAAAAGTATTGTTCCCGGGCAATACAAAATATATATTGACTTCCAATAAATATCTACTCATAATCCACGCCCTGTGGCATAACTGGGAAGTGAAGACATAATTTTAGAAGGCCTCACAAGGGTTGAATTGACGCCGAATCGAGTGTTGGCCCCACCCCATAATTTACAGCCACTATCCATGTCAGTTGTGCATTTAAAATCTAGATATGCAACGTATTCTGCCCAAAATCCGTCCGTATTATTTAAAGAAGTCATTTTGAATACATATGGGTGCTAGAAAAAACTGGGAACGGCAAAATATTGTGGAACTCTCACAGAGTCCAAAATCACTATAGGACCTATATAGGTTATGTACAGTACACCAATTATTCTCCATAGGCGACAGTGTTAATGTCCAGGCCTATTCTCCATTCCTTGTGAATGCTGGAATTTTCTAATCTAGTAAATTTTGAAGAATGACTCTTTGGACCCAATATGGCCTAAAAAAATTATTAGGTCCATGTGCTTTTTCCATCTTCAAATTTACCGCTTTTGATACTACCCTAATTCCGCACAAAAAATCATCATCAAATTTTCAAACATACCCCCATTAAATGCCAGGTTGATTATTTCACCACCTTGGATCAATATTCATCCAGGTATAATATTTCCATGGTGGCATTGTTTTTTTCTCTTTTTTTAGCATTAATTGTATCCCAATCTTAATCAACCATTTAGCTGCCAGATGTGATTCTATGCTGATTTGAGTGTGGGCTAACAGCACATCAAGGGGGGGGTAATTTTTATATTTACTCTACTATAACCTTGAGGGCAAAAGACGTAAACAAGTCCACGTGTTTCTCATTTGTTTTCTTAATGGCGAATTCAAGTTACTTTGCTAATCTATTTCGACAATTTGGAAAAGTTAGAAACGCAAAAACGGTATTGTTGCAATCAACTGAATATTCATATAATATCATGGAGTTGTGCTAGGACTATACTTCGGACGCTGTTTACAGAATATTCGCCAAATTGGTCTTTCTTCCCTGGTGAAGATCCCCCGAAGATTCCCGATCATCACTCGGTGTGAAGATCCCCCGAAGATTCCCGAACATCACTACCGAAACTGCGACGGAGATTCTTGGTGCAAGCACACAATAAATTTCTATTGCTTTTGATGTTCGAGGGTTTGATAGCTTGACAACTTTGGTAGAAAATATATGCAGGTAAAACGATCTGCCAATTACAATATCTTACACTTCTAGATTATATACCTATATGGTGAAAGTAGATGTAGATAAATATGTGTCCCAACATGGAAATTATTGACTGGATTTTCCCCTTAGAAGCTACCGGCCCCATTCCCCCGACTCCTAGTGGAAACCCTGTGTTTATTCTCTACATGCGTGTATTCACAAAATATAACCATATAAAAAAACAGGCATACATGTCATATATTTAGCCACTTTGAGTGTGTCAGTGGTTGGCTGTAACCTGCTGTAAGGCATTATTGTTTGTGAGGGTAATCATGTCATACTGGGGTTGTTAGTTTGGCAATGGGATTAGCGTTTTTATGCCTTGTTGGGTCGATGTTACTGTTTGGGTCTGATAAATGTTCGAACTATATCTGAAATAAACATAGTTTTTACTCAGCATGAGAGTGAGGAAACCGCACACAATTTATGTTTAAGGGTTATTACAGGCCGCACGAATAAACAGTTTGCTTCACCGACAGCTACATGGACCTTACATTAATTAAAAATGCTCCGATGCCGATCACACGGTAACGTTAGCCCTATAAGGCATACTGATACGGATGACAGATCATCCAAAAATGCGACATCAGAATACAAATTGTATGGCTTGTCGATACAAAATATGGAATTTGTTTTGCTTGTGTATTATATCTCTCATATGACACAGGCTACCAGCATCTGTTTTTAAAATATTGTTTTCCATTTCAGTGCTCTGGTGCTCATGATGATGATTTGCCAGGATCATCGATAAAAAGTGCTGGATACTAAAGCTGCAAAACACATGATCATGGATCAAATGTGCTGGATAATAAAGCTGTAAAATGCCGGATCATCGATCAAAAGTGCTAGATACTAAAGCTGCAAAACACATATTCATCGATCAAAAGTGCTGGATAATAAAGCTGCAAAACATTTTGATTGAGTGGCAGAGTTTTATTGATTTGGCTGTGTATGAATTTCTTCTCACCAGAGATTCTTGCTGAGGGATACTCATCTCAATTATATATTTAAAACAAGGAGGAACACGCTCAAAGTTTACACTTGTTCAAGCATTCTTAGCCCTTTCATGACTGGAGCTTCCTGAAATTTTGCGAAAACCCTGTGCCAATGCATTCTCGTATATATGCGAGTCTCCCATAGGGAGTCCCACATATATAAGAGAATACATTGACCTAACATTATTTACCTTGACCTTGTAAGCCAGTGCATTCTCTTATATATTCAAGTCTCCCATAGGAAGCTCCACATATATAAGAGAATATATTGACCTAAAATTATTTACCTTGACCTTGTAAGCCAGTGCATTCTCTTATATATTCAAGTCTCCCATAGGAAGCCCCACATATATAAGAGAATATATTGACCTAAAATTATTTACCTTGACCTTATAAGCCAGGATAGGATAGTTTATTTACAATACACACGAATAGCCAGTGCATTCTCTTATATATGCGAGGCTCCATATGGGAGACTCCAATATATAAGAGAATGCACTGGCACAGGATCTTTAATGCTGCCCAAGTAGCTCCCGACATGAAATGGTTAAAAAAAAAACTCAAAGCAATTTATCTCGATAAACACACCAGCCCATCATGTTACAGGTCTCAGTGATTTAATTATAGAACCTATCATGTCAGTTTTTGTTGAATTCTCAATTGTTTATTCAGCTCTTTTTTGTGCTTTGGCATGATTTTTTCTTCAATTAGATACTGGTGAATTCAGTAAAACAAAATTGAATAATAAAGTGTAAAAATTCTTATATTGACACATTATAATTTTTCCCTGTACCAGATCTGGCACATTTTGAATTTGGCTATTATAGCTGAATTTAACAGTGCAAAATCAATCATATCTCAGTTTTCCAATTGTTGAGAGTAAGAAAATAGGAATTAATTAACTTAACCATTCTATAATTCGAGCTTCCTGAAATTTTGAGAAAAACCTGTCCCATAGGGAGCCTCACATATATAAGAGAATCCATTTGTCTAATAATATTCACAGTGACTTTGTAAGCCAATGTATTCTCTTATATATGCAAGGCTCCCTATGTGAGACTCCCACATATAAGAGAATGCACTGGTACAGGATCTTTATGGTGTGCCAAAGGATTTAGTCATGCCAAGAGTAAAATCCAAGATGACTGGTGGTGGTGGCCATGTTTTTCCTTGAAAATTGTTCAATTCTCCTATAAATGAGGGCTGCAGGGTGTGCTGATGGATTCAAATTTGAAATCCAAGATGGCTGCTGGTGGCCATTTTTAAAAATGAATTTCGGAAAAAAGTTATGGCTTATATAGAGGTCACCCCGAAGATCCATATGAAGTTTGGTGACGATGAGAGATGTGACCTGTAGGGTGTGTTGATGAATACATGCACACACAGATGGGCGGACGATGGATGCCAACCCTTCGCAATAGCTCAAACTTGCCAATGGATGATTCACCACGAGCAAATGGTTAGAAGTATTGATCCTAAACTTCATATGGCTCTTTGGGTTGACCTCTGGTATTACTTAAACAGTTTAACTTTCCGCATTTCTTATCGCTCCAATGACTAATGTATGACATTATCCCCTCTCCAATGCAAGTTGAGCTACAGTGTCATTGACACTTTCTTTAAATTTAAATTAAATGGATGAATCTAGAATGTGTTACACATGATAGTGATATGGTTGACTCTAGCCAGCACGTAATGAATTTGATCTGGCGCTGCAGGTTTGTTGTGAAGATGTTTTCTGAACTACTGCTTCCAAGACCACAGTACAGCATATAAAGTACTCCATAGGAAGATTTTAAATTATCTATTTATGGTTGACTGTACTTCAGTGTTCCAAATAAACATGTATGAACATTTATTAATTTCATTGAAAATTTCCACCCTGCACATTGCTTATTTGGGTCAGCAAGTTTATTTGAATTCCCCCCGCCTCCCCCCACCCACCCAAGCCAGAAATTTTAGCATCTTTTGTTAAAAAAAATCGTGGAGAAATGTTTCTTATTTGTCCACTATGCAGCTGTACATAATCACGCACCATTTTCCATGATTAGTATTGATAACAAACATATGTTCAATGTTGTCAAATATAGTAAAAATACTATTGTCCCTGTATGTGTACTCCATTGGACGTGCAGAACACGCAAAAGCATTGTGGTTATTCCTGTAAGTATTATTACACGCTAGACTCAGAATATGTTGTGAAATATTTCACCGCAAAATGTTTTGACAACTGTGTGGATGAGGGACACCGGAACAGGCATAACAATAACCAACTCTAGACTTGATAGGATGTGCCCTTGTGCAAGTTGTGGAAACACAGGTATCTGTTTATGTGCACTCCGACAATTTTCTCATCCCATAATTATAAGTCAACAAAAATAAAAATCCTGGTCCTGACGAATATATACCAATATCGAAAGCGCTAGACCATTTTATAAGGATATCCCGCTGATTGAGACCCTCCCTGGAGGTTCACCCTCGCATTTACTTTTATCTTACCAACATCTCAACCAGCCGGATATGGCCTCTAGCTTCTCTTTCACCAGTGTCACTTCCGGTGACAATCTGAACGCAGTACTATTGCTCAGAAAAGAAAGAGAAATTGAGTGTATCTTCACTCTCCGCACCCTCCAACCATGGGGCATTAACCCTTTACCCAACAAAACCGGCCAAATAAAGCTTCAACAGCTTAAAATATCTTCGGTCTGTCTCAATAGAACCATACAAATATGGATATCATTGGAACCGGCTCCTTGACCACATTGTGATAGTTACAGTTATGCCCTGTGCCAATGCATTCTCTTATATATGCGAGTCGACCATAGGTCGCCTCGCATATATAAGAGAATGCATTGGCCTAAAAAAAATCTTTTTTAAACACTTTTTACCATTTTTTCTTACATTCTTTAACAATTTTATAATTTTTAATGTGTTAAGCCAATGCATTCTCTTATATATGCGAGGCGACCTATGGTCGACTCGCATATATAAGAGAATGCATTGGCACAGGGCCCTTCTGTTGGGTAAAGGGTTAACAAGAAGGACTTTTAACAGTCGCCTCCTTTTCATATAATAGTCAACAGTTAAAGGCCCGTTTAATTTTCGAGTCACAGATTTTTTTTTTTATAGTGCCTTGATATACGATTTTAATAAGTCTATGCCATAAAATATGATTAAAATACTATATGTTATTCCCCTTCCATTGAAAATTATGAAACTTGAGGACAGAACTCACGTCGGTATCTCAACAAAAACATGTTCACAGTTTATTACACCGAAGAAGTTGATAATACAATGGTTTGGAGCTTCCTCTTTCAAATGGTATATAATATGGCATATATTTTATGTAAAATGATCTGGGGTTTCGAAAATTAAAATGGTCTCGAACTGCTTGCACATCGCTGCACTTGTATTTGGGTCTGCACGTTTATTAAATTTTATAAGGATTTCCACCCTGCACATTTATTTGGGACTGCATATTTATTTGGATCTGCACGTTTATTAAATTTTATAAAGATTTCCACCCTGCATGTTTATTTGGGACACTATGAGTACATGGAATTATTTTCATTACGTCTCACAAGCTAGGGGAATGTTACTACCCAATGTCCATGAATAAATATGAAATTGTATTTTAAGTATTTTTATTTACTTAAAATGGGGTATAATAACTGTCCTGTTCGTCTATGTTTTGGCTGGGGTTGATAACTGGATACACGCTGGTTACATGGGTTGATAACGGGATACACGCTGGTTACATGGATTGATAACAGGATACACGCTGGTGAGCAGTTGATTCTTGATTCACATTCTGAGTACATTGTACTCCTACAAATAGATGAATAGGAATCCATAGAGCATTTCTCTGCTTGCTGTCTGCTATGCTGTCTGAACATCCACACATACTTCCGTATGGTCGAATCCATTCAGTAAACTAATGGTTATGGAGCTCGAGACGGTACTCCCTTGATATACGACCAGATATCTAAGATTTTACTTTCCACTTTCATGTGAAAAATGTGTCTAACTCTTTTTCAAATTGATCAAAGTCCCGATCCGTGAACACCGATTTCTCTTCCTTGATTTCTTTTGTAGGATTGTGTCGGGATTGTTTCCCTTTGTTGTAATCCAGGACCTGAAATAAGATCTGAAGCTATAGTGCATAGTCAAAGGCTATCGTGTATAGTCAATGACCAACACTATAGTCCAAGGCTATCATGCATAGTTCAAGGCTATCATGTATAGTCAATGTCTAACACCATAGTGCATAGTCCAAGGATAACATTTATAAACCAATGCTATTGTGCAGTCCAATAGTCAATGCCCACAACTATAGTGCATAGTCCAAGGCTATCGTGTATAATCCAATGCTATAGTCCGATAGTCAATGCAATATAGTGCATAGTCCAAGGCTGTCGTGTATAGTAAAATAGTCAATGCCTACATGTAACACAATAGTTCATATTCCAAGTCTATCGTACATAGTCAATAGTCGATGCCTAACACAATAGTGCATAGTCCAAGGCTATCATATAGTCCAATAGTCAATGCCTAACACTATAGTGTTTGTACTCCTTGAAAATGACAAGAGTTGATATGAGATACTCGCATATGTAAGAGAATGCCCTGGCACAGCATCTTTAATCAGGACTAAAATCTAATGAGAATCATAATCATGATTCTTAGTTTGATTCTCGTAAATGCAGCTGACTCGTCTGGGCTCCCTGTATCTTTTGATTATCGTAAAATGTTATGGATTTTAGAGCCTGTTAATGCTGCACCAGCGCAGCTCGCGTCATGAAATGGTAAACAGTTTCCTCTGCCTTTGTTGATGGCAGTATGAAAAGTACACAGTCACACTTATTTTAGTAGATTTACCAGATTTGTTGTTTGTGCCGTAAGATCTCTAGCATCGACATAAATTGCATGCAGTGTCAATAAAAACATTCTTACAATAACTAACTTTTCAGTTTGCCATAATAAACAATTAAGATTCCTTGATTTTATCTGAGTGTATCAAACAGGTAGATATTCAGAATTTTGGCTGCAATTTGTCTCCCTATGGCCAATGGGGGACTCACATGTGTGAGGGCGTGCACTGGCACAGGGTTTTTAATGCTGCACCAGTGCGGATCCCGTCAGGAAGGGATTACATAAGAATTGCATAGAACAAAACTTAGCTCTCTGAAATTATGACACTGACTGAGCCAAATTAACAATAATATGAGCATTGTGCCTTCCTCTCAATTTGTAACTTATTTTGTGTTTCAACTGCCCGTTCAGGTAGACCCGGAGAGCTATATGTATATGGTTTTCAACATCTCTTCGAATGGGCAGCTGTGACTCAACTCAATCATTGTTCAAATATATTTATATACACTTTATGTAAATGTTTGAACAAATTGTAACAAAAAAAGATGAATTATAAAAAAAAGAAGAAGATATTTCTAAGGGAACCACTCGTCAATGAGTATTTTAATAGTATAAATTAAATAGATTAGTTCAATTGTAAAACTTCTAACTTGAGTTGCTATAGAAATATTCTTGGCATGAAAGCACCTCACGGCATATCCGCGGAAATGCTCAACGTTTGCCAATAAGTCAAATGACTGTGTGACTTCGAACCACGAGAGTGTGTTTTTTCTCGCTGTCACTGATAGCTACATTATCCACTTGGCTGAAATGGCTTTTTTTCAGTGCAGCGTGTGTTATAAGTGGGCGTGGCACTTTTTCAGTGCAGCGTGTGTAATAAGTGGGCGTGTGATATAAGTGGGCGTGGCACTTTTTAAGTGCATCGTGTGTTATAAGTGGGCGTGGAACTTTTTCAGTGCAGTGTGTGTTATAAGTGGGCGTGGAACTTTTTCAGTGCAGCGTGTGTTATAAGTGGACGTGGCACTCTTTTACTGCAGCGTGTGTTATAAGTGGGCGTGGCACTTTTTCAGTGCAGCGTGTGTAATAAGTGGGCGTGTGATATAAGTGCAGCGTGTGTTATAAGTGGGCGTGTCACTTTTTCAGTGCAGCTTGCGTTATAAGTGGGCGTGGAACTTTTTATGTGCAGCTTGTGTTATAAGTGGGCGTGGCACTTTTTAAGTGCAGCTTGTGTTATAAGTGGGCGTGTCAGTTTTTCAGTGCAGCGCGTGTTATAAGTGGGCGTGGCACCTTTTCTGTGCAGCGCGTGTTATAAGTGGGCGTGGCACTCTTTTACTGCAGCGTGTGTTATAAGTGGCCGTGGCACTTTTTCAGTGCAGCGTGTGTTATATGTGGGCGTGTCACTTTTTCAGTGCAGCGTGTGTTATAAGTGCGCGTGTGATATAAGTGCAGCGTGTGTTATAAGTGGGCGTGTCACTTTTTCAGTGCAGCGTGTGTAATAAGTGGGCGTGTGTTATAAGTGCAGCGTGTGTTATAAGTGGGCGTGGAACCTTTTCAGTGCAGCGTGTGTTATAAGTGGGCGTGTCACCTTTTCAGGGCAGCTTGTGTTATAAGTGGGCGTGGCACCCTTTCTGTGAAGCTTGTGTTATAAGTGGGCGTGGCACTTTTTAAGTGCAGCGTGTGTTATAAGTGGGCGTGGCACTTTTTCAGTGCAGCGTGTGTTATAAGTGGGCGTGGCAGTTTTTTTTACTGCAGCGTGTGTTATAAGTGGGCGTGGCATTTTTTCAGTGCAGCGTGTGTTATAAGTGGGCGTGGCAATTTTTCAGTGCAGCGTGTGTAATAAGTGGGCGTGTGATATAAGTGGGCGTGGCACTTTTTAAGTGCATCGTGTGTTATAAGTGGGCGTGGAACTTTTTCTGTGCAGCGTGTGTTATAAGTGGGCGTGGCAGTTTTTAAGTGCAGCGTGTGTTATAAGTGGGCGTGGCACTTTTTCAGTGCAGCTTGTGTTATAAGTGGGCGTGTCAGTTTTTCAGTGCAGCGCGTGTTATAAGTGGGCGTGGCACCTTTTCTGTGCAGCGCGTGTTATAAGTGGGCGTGGCACTCTTTTACTGCAGCGTGTGTTATAAGTGGGCGTGGCACTTTTTCAGTGCAGCGTGTGTTATATGTGGGCGTGTCACTTTTTCAGTGCAGCGTGTGTAATAAGTGGGCGTGTGATATAAGTGCAGCGTGTGTTATAAGTGGGCGTGTCACTTTTTCAGTGCAGCGTGTGTAATAAGTGGGCGTGTGTTATAAGTGCAGCGTGTGTTATAATTGGGCGTGGAACTTTTTCAGTGCAGCGTGTGTTATAAGTGGGCGTGTCACTTTTTCAGTGCAGCTTGTGTTATAAGTGGGCGTGGCACCTTTTCTGTGAAGCTTGTGTTATAAGTGGGCGTGGCACTTTGTAAGTGCAGCGTGTGTTATAAGTGGGCGTGGAACTTTTTCAGTGCAGCGTGTGTTATAAGTGGGCGTGGCAGTTTTTAAGTGCAGCGTGTGTTATAAGTGGGCGTGGAACTTTTTCAGTGCAGCGTGTGTTATAAGTGGGCGTGGCACTCTTTTACTGCAGCGTGTGTTATAAGTGGGCGTGGCATTTTTTTAGTGCAGCGTGTGTTATAAGTGGGCGTGGCACTTTTTCAGTACAGCGTGTGTAATAAGTGGGCGTGTGATATAAGTGCAGCGTGTGTTATAAGTGGGCGTGTCGCTTTTTCAGTGCAGCTTGCGTTATAAGTGGGCGTGGAACTTTTTATGTGCAGCTTGTGTTATAAGTGGGCGTGGCACTTTTTAAGTGCAGCTTGTGTTATAAGTGGGCGTGTCAGTTTTTCAGTGCAGCGCGTGTTATAAGTGGGCGTGGCACCTTTTCTGTGCAGCGCGTGTTATAAGTGGGCGTGGTTCTCTTTTACTGCAGCGTGTGTTATAAGTGGGCGTGGCACTTTTTCAGTGCAGCGTGTGTTATATGTGGGCGTGTCACCTTTTCAGTGCAGCGTGTGTAATAAGTGGGCGTGTGATATAAGTGCAGCGTGTGTTATAAGTGGGCGTGTCACTTTTTCAGTGCAGCGTGTGTAATAAGTGGGCGTGTGTTATAAGTGCAGCGTGTGTTATAAGTGGGCGTGGAACTTTTTCAGTGCAGCGTGTGTTATAAGTGGGCGTGGAACTTTTTCAGTGCAGCTTGTGTTATAAGTGGGCGTGGCACCTTTTCTGTGAAGCTTGTGTTATAAGTGGGCGTGGCACTTTTTAAGTGCAGCGTGTGTTATAAGTGGGCGTGGCACTTTTTCAGTGCAGCGTGTGTTATAAGTGGGCGTGGCAGTTTTTTTTACTGCAGCGTGTGTTATAAGTGGGGGTGGCATTTTTTCGGTGCAGCGTGTGTTATAAGTGGGCGTGGCACTTTTTCAGTGCAGCGTGTGTTTTAAGTGGGCGTGGAACTTTTTCAGTGCAGTGTGTGTAATAAGTGGGCGTGTGATATAAGTGCAGCGTGTGTTAAAAGTGGGCGTGTCACTTTTTCAGTGCAGCGTGTGTAATAAGTGGGCGTGTGTTATAAGTGCAGCGTGTGTTATAAGTGGGCGTGGAACTTTTTCAGTGCAGCGTGTGTTATAAGTGGGCGTGTCACTTTTTCAGTGCAGCTTGTGTTATAAGTGGGCGTGGCACCTTTTCTGTGAAGCTTGTGTTATAAGTGGGCGTGGCACCTTTTAAGTGCAGCGTGTGTTATAAGTGGGCGTGGCACTTTTTCAGTGCAGCGTGTGTTATAAGTGGGCGTGGCAGTTTTTTTTTACTGCAGCGTGTGTTATAAGTGGGCGTGGCATTTTTTCAGTGCAGTGTGTGTTATAAGTGGGCGTGGCACTTTTTCAGTGCAGCGTGTGTTTTAAGTGGGCGTGGAACTTTTTCAGTGCAGCGTGTGTTATAAGTGGGCGTGGCAGTTTTTAAGTGCAGCGTGTGTTATAAGTGGGCGTGGAACTTTTTCAGTGCAGCGTGTGTTATAAGTGGGCGTGGCACTTTTTAAGTGCAGCGCGTGTTATAAGTGGGCGTGGCACTTTTTAAGTGCAGCGCGTGTTATAAGTGGGCGTGTGATATAAGTGCAGCGTGTGTTATAAGTGGGCGTGTCACTTTTTCAGTGCAGCTTGTGTTATAAGTGGGCGTGGCACCTTTTCTGTGCAGCTTGTGATATAAGTGGGCGTGGCACTTTTTAAGTGCAGCGTGTGTTATAAGTGGGCCTGGCACCTTTTCAGTGCAGCGTGTGTTATAAGTGGGCGTGGCACTTTTTAAGTGCAGCTCGTGTTATAAGTGGGCGTGGCACCTTTTCAGTGCAGCGTTTGTTACAAGTGGGCGTGGAACTTTTTCAGTGCAGCGTGTGTTATAAGTGGGCGTGTCACTTTTTCAGTGCAGCGTGTGTTATAAGTTGGCGTGCCACTTTTTAAGTGCAGCGCGTGTTATAAGTGGGCGTGGCACTTTTTCTGTGCAGCGTGTGTTATAAGTGGGCGTGTCACTTTTTCAGTGCAGCTTGTGTTATAAGTGGGCGTGGCACTTTGTAAGTGCAGCGTGTGTTATAAGTGGGCGTGTCACTTTTTCAGTGCAGCGTGTGTAATAAGTGGGCGTGTGATATAAGTGCAGCTTGTGTTATAAGTGGGCGTGGAACTTTTTCTGTGCAGCTTGTGTTATAAGTGGGCGTGGCACTTTTTAGTGCAGCGTGTGTTATAAGTGTGCGTGGCACTTTTTCATTACAGCGTGTGTTATAAGTGGGTGTGGTACTTTTTCAGTGCAGCGTGTGTTATTAGTGGGCGTGGTACATTTTCAGTGCAGCGTGTGCTATAAGTGGGCGTGGTACTTTTTACTGCAGCGTGTGTTATAAGTGGGTGTGGCACTTTTTCAGTGCAGCGTTTGTTATAAGTGGGCGTGGCACCTTTTCAGTGCAGCGTGTGTTATAATTTGGCGTGGCATTTGTTTGGTGAAGCGTGTGTTATAAGTGGGCGTGGCGCTTTTTCAGTGCAGCGTGTGTTATAAGTGGGCGTTGCACTTTTTAGTGCAGCGTGTGTTATAAGTGGGCGTGGCACCTTTTAAGTGCATCGTATGTTATAAGTGGGCGTGGCACTTTTTTAGTGCGGCGTGTGTTATAAGTGGGCGTGGCACTTTTCAGTGCAGCGTGTGTTATAATTGGGCGTGGCACTTATAACACACGCTGCACTGAAAAAAGTGCCACGCCCACTTATAACAAACGCTGCATTGAAAACGTGCAACGCCACTTATAACACACGCTGCACTGAAAAAATGCCAAGCCCACTTATAACCCACGCTGCGCTAAAAAAAATGTCACGCCCACTTATAATACACGCTGCACTGAAATGGTGCCACACTTATAACACACGCTGCATTGAAAAAGTGCCACGCCCACTTATAACACACGCTGCACTGGCCACGCCCACTTATAACACGCTGCACTAAAAACGTGCCACACCCCGCCCAGTTATAACACACGCTGCACTGAAAAATTACCACGCCCAGTTATAACACATGTTGCACTGAAAATGTGCCACGCCCATTTATAACGCACGCTGCACTAAAAAGTGCCACGCCCACTTATAACACACACTGCACTGAAAAAATGCCACGCCCACTTATAACACATGCTGCACTGAAAAAATGCCCGCCTACTTATAACACACGCTGCACTGAAAAAATGCCACTCCCACTTATAACACACGCTGCATTGAAAATGTGCCACGCCCACTTATAACACACTCTGCACTAAAAATGTGCCACGCCCACTTATAACACACGCTGCACTAAAAAAGTGCCACGCCCACTTATAACACTCGCTGCATTTATAACACGCTGCACTAAAAAAGTGCCACGCCCACTTATAACACACGCTGCACTTATAACACACGCTGCACTGAAATGGTGCCACGCCCACTTATAACACACGCTGCACTGAAAAAGTGCCACGCTCTCTTATAACACACGCTGCACTAAAAAAAAATGACACGCCAACTTATAACACACGCTGCACTGAAAAAGTGCCACGCCCACTTAAAATACACGCTGCATTGCATTGCAAAAGTGCCACGCCCACTTATAACATACGCTGCACTGAAAAAGCGCCACGCCCACTTATAACGCACGCTGCAATAAAAAAGTACCACGCCCACTTATAACGCAAGCTGCAATTAAAAAAGTGCCACGCCCACTTGTAACGCACGCTACGACTAAAAAAGTGCCACCCTCACTTATAACACACGCTGCACTAAAAAAATGACACGCCCTCTTATAACACACGCTGCACCGAAAAAGTGCCACGCCCACTCAAAATACACGCTGCATTGCAAAAGTTCCACGCCCACTTATAACACACGCTGCACTAAAAGTGCCACGCCCACTTAAAACACCCACTATACTAAAAACAGCCACGCCCCCTTATAACGCACGCTGTACTATAATATTGGCACGCCCACTTATAACGCACTCTGCACTAAAAAAAGTGACATGCTCACATATAACGGACATTGCACTAAAAAGTGCCACGCCCACTTAAAACGCACAATGCACTAAAAAGTGTCACGCCCACTGCACTAAAAAGGTGTGTTATAAGTGGGCGTGGCACCTTTTATTGCAGTGTGCGTTATAAGTGGGCGTGACACCTTTTTGGTGCAGTGTGCGTTTTAAGTGGGCGTTACACTTTTTAGTGCATTGTGCGTTATAAGTGGGCGTGCCAATATTTTAGTGCAATGAGCGCTATAAGTAGGCCTGGCGCTTTTTTGTGATGCAGTCTGCATTATAAGTGGGTGTGGCACATGTTTAGTGCAGCGTGCGTTGCAAATTCTACGCGACTGTATTAATTACAGACTGTGACCAGCCATGTTGGAGAGTACCAAGCGAAATACAAATATGCAGAAGGTGGAAGCCTTTAATAGAGCCTTTCGTACATCAACACCTGAAAATGTTTCCAGCTGTCATTATGTTAACCTTGGCACTGCCGGTTCCATTGATGATCTATGCCAGGATATGGACTGTCCAATATCACCGCTCAGTAAAGTTGGAAAATCACTGCAAAATATGAAGGAATCAGATGAGTACTTGAAAAAATATAAAAAACAGCTGAAAACTAAGAAAGCCAGAGTTGAAAGGCGAAAGACTCTGTATGATTTGTATGGTCAGTATCAAGAGGAAAAACAATATAAAAAAGACATATATACTAGTTCCACATACAGATAAACCAAATGCAAAATTGGAGCATTCCTGTAGTAAGTATCATGAAGGTAAAAGGGTTAAAGTTCAAAAATGAGGTTTACCAAAACTCTACTCAATCCGTCAGGTGACCTGTGTGACGATACATGAAGGATCGCACCCCAAACACGACGCGGTCTTCTGGCAGCTGACCCTCCCCATATTCCTGATATTGTGACACGCACAGGGGTAGACATTTACATGTCTAGGTATTTTACACCCCCCCCCCCCCCCCAGACAAGCCCTCCCGACACGGGACAAGTTTACAGCATGATTGACCTAGATCGAGATCTAACTCATGACGGGCGTAATACACGACGTCTGATTTACTCCAAATACAAGAAATACGATTTACTGGAAGTACGTTATTTGCATAGCGCGTAACGATGCCTCGAAAACGGAATCGTAAGACAATCGATGAAATTAACTCAAAAGTATTGTTCCCGGGCAATACAAAATATATATTGACTTCCAATAAATATCTACTCATAATCCACGCCCTGTGGCATAACTGGGAAGTGAAGACATAATTTTAGAAGGCCTCACAAGGGTTGAATTGACGCCGAATCGAGTGTTGGCCCCACCCCATAATTTACAGCCACTATCCATGTCAGTTGTGCATTTAAAATCTAGATATGCAACGTATTCTGCCCAAAATCCGTCCGTATTATTTAAAGAAGTCATTTTGAATACATATGGGTGCTAGAAAAAACTGGGAACGGCAAAATATTGTGGAACTCTCACAGAGTCCAAAATCACTATAGGACCTATATAGGTTATGTACAGTACACCAATTATTCTCCATAGGCGACAGTGTTAATGTCCAGGCCTATTCTCCATTCCTTGTGAATGCTGGAATTTTCTAATCTAGTAAATTTTGAAGAATGACTCTTTGGACCCAATATGGCCTAAAAAAATTATTAGGTCCATGTGCTTTTTCCATCTTCAAATTTACCGCTTTTGATACTACCCTAATTCCGCACAAAAAATCATCATCAAATTTTCAAACATACCCCCATTAAATGCCAGGTTGATTATTTCACCACCTTGGATCAATATTCATCCAGGTATAATATTTCCATGGTGGCATTGTTTTTTTTTAGCATTAATTGTATCCCAATCTTAATCAACCATTTAGCTGCCATATGTGATTCTATGCTGATTTGAGTGTCCCCTAACAGCACATCAAGGGGGGTAATTTTTATATTTACTCTACTATAACCTTGAGGGCAAAAGACGTAAACAAGTCCACGTCTTTCTCATTTGTTTTCTTAATGGCGAATTCAAGTTACTTTGCTAATCTATTTCGACAATTTGGAAAAGTTAGAAACGCAAAAACGGTATTGTTGCAATCAACTGAATATTCATATAATATCATGGAGTTGTGCTAGGACTATACTTCGGACGCTGTTTACAGAATATTCGCCAAATTGGTCTTTCTTCCCTGGTGAAGATCCCCCGAAGATTCCCGATCATCACTCGGTGTGAAGATCCCCCGAAGATTCCCGAACATCACTACCGAAACTGCGACGGAGATTCTTGGTGCAAGCACACAATAAATTTCTATTGCTTTTGATGTTCGAGGGTTTGATAGCTTGACAACTTTGGTAGAAAATATATGCAGGTAAAACGATCTGCCAATTACAATATCTTACACTTCTAGATTATATACCTATATGGTGAAAGTAGATGTAGATAAATATGTGTCCCAACATGGAAATTATTGACTGGATTTTCCCCTTAGAAGTTACCGGCCCCATTCCCCCGACTCCTAGTGGAAACCCTGTGTTTATTCTCTACATGCGTGTATTCACAAAATATAACCATATAAAAAAACAGGCATACATGTCATATATTTAGCCACTTTGAGTGTGTCAGTGGTTGGCTGTAACCTGCTGTAAGGCATTATTGTTTGTGAGGGTAATCATGTCATACTGGGGTTGTTAGTTTGGCAATGGGATTAGCGTTTTTATGCCTTGTTGGGTCGATGTTACTGTTTGGGTCTGATAAATGTTCGAACTATATCTGAAATAAACTTAGTTTTTACTCAGCATGAGAGTGAGGAAACCGCACACCATTTATGTTTAAGGGTTATTAGAGGCCGCACGAATAAACAGTTTGCTTCACCGACAGCTACATGGACCTTACATTAATTAAAAATGCTCCCATGCCGATCACACGGTAACGTTAGCCCTATAAGGCATACTGATACGGATGACAGATCATCCAAAAATGCGACATCTGAATACAAATTGTATGGCTTGTCGATACAAAATATGGAATTTGTTTTGCTTGTGTATTATATCTCTCATATGACACAGGCTACCAGCATCTGTTTTTGAAATATTGTTTTCCATTTCAGTGCTCTGGTGCTCATGATGATGATTTGCCAGGATCATCGATAAAAAGTGCTGGATACTAAAGCTGCAAAACACATGATCATGGATCAAATGTGCTGGATAATAAAGCTGTAAAATGCCGGATCATCGATCAAAAGTGCTAGATACTAAAGCTGCAAAACACATATTCATCGATCAAAAGTGCTGGATAATAAAGCTGCAAAACATTTTGATTGAGTGGCAGAGTTTTGTTGATTTGGCTATGTATGAATTTCTTCTCACCAGAGATTCTTACTGAGGGATACTCATCTCAATTATATATTTAAAACAAGGAGGAACACGCTCAAAGTTTACACTTGCTTAGCATTCTTAGCCCTTTCATGACTGGAGCTTCCTGAAATTTTGCGAAAACCCTGTCCCATAGGGAGCCTCACATATATAAGAGAATCCATTTGTCTAATAATATTCACAGTGACTTTGTAAGCCAATGTATTCTCTTATATATGCAAGGCTCCCTATGTGAGACTCCCACATATAAGAGAATGCGCTGGTACAGGATCTTTATGGTGTGCCAAAGGATTTAGTCATGCCAAGAGTAAAATCCAAGATGACTGGTGGTGGTGGCCATGTTTTTCCTTGAAAATTGTTCAATTCTCCTATAAATGAGGGCTGCAGGGTGTGCTGATGGATTCAAATTTGAAATCCAAGATGGCTGCTGGTGGCCATTTTTAAAAATGAATTTCGGAAAAAAGTTATGGCTTATCTAGAGGTCACCCCGAAGATCCATATGAAGTTTGGTGACGATGAGAGATGTGACCTGTAGGGTGTGTTGATGAATACATGCACACACAGATGGGCGGACGATGGATGCCAACCCTTCGCAATAGCTCAAACTTGCCAATGGATGATTCACCACGAGCAAATGGTTAGAAGTATTGATCCTAAACTTCATATGGCTCTTTGGGTTGACCTCTGGTATTACTTAAACAGTTTAACTTTCCGCATTTCTTATCGCTCCAACGACTAATGTATGACATTATCCCCTCTCCAATGCAAGTTGAGCTACAGTGTCATTGACACTTTCTTTAAATTTAAATTAAATGGATGAATCTAGAATGTGTTACACATGATAGTGATATGGTTGACTCTAGCCAGCACGTAATGAATTTGATCTGGCGCTGCAGGTTTGTTGTGAAGATGTTTTCTGAACTACTGCTTCCAAGACCACAGTACAGCATATAAAGTACTCCATAGGAAGATTTTAAATTATCTATTTATGGTTGACTGTACTCCAGTGTTCCAAATAAACATGTATGAACATTTATTAATTTCATTGAAAATTTCCACCCTGCACATTGCTTATTTGGGTCAGCAAGTTTATTTGAATTCCCCCCGCCTCCCCCCACCCACCCAAGCCAGAAATTTTAGCATCTTTTTGTTAAAAAAATTGTGGAGAAATGTTTCTTATTTGTCCACTATGCAGCTGTACATAATCACGCACCATTTTCCATGATTAGTATTGATAACAAACATATGTTCAATGTTGTCAAATATAGTAAAAATACTATTGTCCCTGTATGTGTACTCCATTGGACGTGCAGAACACGCAAAAGTATTGCGGTTATTCCTGTAAGTATTATTACACGCTAGAATCAAAATATGTTGTGAAATATTTCACCGCAAAATGTTTTGACAACTGTGTGGATGAGGGACACCGGAACAGGCATAACAATAACCAACTCTATACTTGATAGGATGTGCCCTTGTGCAAGTTGTGGAAACACAGGTATCTGTTTATGTGCACTCCGACAATTTTCTCATCCCATAATTATAAGTCAACAAAAAAAAAATCCTGGTCCTGACGAAGATATACCAATATCGAAAGCGCTAGACCATTTTATAAGGATATCCCGCTGATTGAGACCCTCCCTGGAGGTTCACCCTCGCATTTACTTTTATCTTACCAACATCTCAACCAGCCGGATATGGCCTCTAGCTTCTCTTTCACCAGTGTCACTTCCGGTGACAATCTGAACGCAGTACTATTGCTCAGAAAAGAAAGAGAAATTGAGTGTATCTTCACTCTCCGCACCCTCCAACCATGGGGCATTAACAAGAAGGACTTTTAACCCTTTACCGCCAAAACAGGCCAAATAAAGCTTCAACAGCTTAAAATATCTTCGGTCTGTCTCAATAGAACCATACAAATATGGATATCATTGACCACATTGTGATAGTTACAGTTATGCCCTGTGCCAATGCATTCTCTTATATATGCGAGTCGACCATAGGTCGCCTCGCATATATAAGAGAATGCATTGGCATAAAAAAAAATCTTTTTCAAACACTTTTTACCATTTTTTCTTACATTCTTTAACAATTTTATAATTTTTAATGTGTTAAGCCAATGCATTCTCTTATATATGCGAGGCGACCTATGGTCGACTCGCATATATAAGAGAATGCATTGGCACAGGGCCCTTCTGTTGGGTAAAGGGTTAACAAGAAGGACTTTTAACAGTCGCCTCCTTTTCATATAATAGTCAACAGTTAAAGGCCCGTTTAATTTTCGAGTCACAGATTATTTTTTTTATAGTGCCTTGATATACGATTTTAATAAGTCTATGCCATAAAATATGATTAAAATACTATATGTTATTCCCCTTCCATTGAAAATTATGAAACTTGAGGACAGAACTCACGTCGGTATCTCAACAAAAACATGTTCACAGTTTATTACACCGAAGAAGTTGATAATACAATGGTTTGGAGCTTCCTCTTTCAAATGGTATATAATATGGCATATATTTTATGTAAAATGATCTGGGGTTTCGAAAATTAAAATGGTCTCGAACTGCTTGCACATCGCTGCACTTGTATTTGGGTCTGCACGTTTATTAAATTTTATAAGGATTTCCACCCTGCACATTTATTTGGGACTGCATATTTATTTGGATCTGCACGTTTATTAAATTTTATAAAGATTTCCACCCTGCATGTTTATTTGGGACACTATGAGTACATGGAATTATTTTCATTACGTCTCACAAGCTAGGGGAATGTTACTACCCAATGTCCATGAATAAATATGAAATTGTATTTTAAGTATTTTTATTTACTTAAAATGGGGTATAATAACTGTCCTGTTCGTCTATGTTTTGGCTGGGGTTGATAACTGGATACACGCTGGTTACATGGGTTGATAACGGGATACACGCTGGTTACATGGATTGATAACAGGATACACGCTGGTGAGCAGTTGATTCTTGATTCACATTCTGAGTACATTGTACTCCTACAAATAGATGAATAGGAATCCATAGAGCATTTCTCTGCTTGCTGTCTGCTATGCTGTCTGAACATCCACACATACTTCCGTATGGTCGAATCCATTCAGTAAACTAATGGTTATGGAGCTCGAGACGGTACTCCCTTGATATACGACCAGATATCTAAGATTTTACTGTCCACTTTCATGTGAAAAATGTGTCTAACTCTTTTTCAAATTGATCAAAGTCCCGATCCGTGAACACCGATTTCTCTTCCTTGATTTCTTTTGTAGGATTGTGTCGGGATTGTTTCCCTTTGTTGTAATCCAGGACCTGAAATAAGATCTGAAGCTATAGTGCATAGTCAAAGGCTATCGTGTATAGTCAATGACCAACACTATAGTCCAAGGCTATCATGCATAGTTCAAGGCTATCATGTATAGTCAATGTCTAACACCATAGTGCATAGTCCAAGGATAACATTTATAAACCAATGCTATTGTGCAGTCCAATAGTCAATGCCCACAACTATAGTGCATAGTCCAAGGCTATCGTGTATAATCCAATGCTATAGTCCGATAGTCAATGCAATATAGTGCATAGTCCAAGGCTGTCGTGTATAGTAAAATAGTCAATGCCTACATGTAACACAATAGTTCATATTCCAAGTCTATCGTACATAGTCAATAGTCGATGCCTAACACAATAGTGCATAGTCCAAGGCTATCATATAGTCCAATAGTCAATGCCTAACACTATAGTGTTTGTACTCCTTGAAAATGACAAGAGTTGATATGAGATACTCGCATATGTAAGAGAATGCCCTGGCACAGCATCTTTAATCAGGACTAAAATCTAATGAGAATCATAATCATGATTCTTAGTTTGATTCTCGTAAATGCAGCTGACTCGTCTGGGCTCCCTGTATCTTTTGATTATCGTAAAATGTTATGGATTTTAGAGCCTGTTAATGCTGCACCAGCGCAGCTCGCGTCATGAAATGGTAAACAGTTTCCTCTGCCTTTGTTGATGGCAGTATGAAAAGTACACAGTCACACTTATTTTAGTAGATTTACCAGATTTGTTGTTTGTGCCGTAAGATCTCTAGCATCGACATAAATTGCATGCAGTGTCAATAAAAACATTCTTACAATAACTAACTTTTCAGTTTGCCATAATAAACAATTAAGATTCCTTGATTTTATCTGAGTGTATCAAACAGGTAGATATTCAGAATTTTGGCTGCAATTTGTCTCCCTATGGCCAATGGGGGACTCACATGTGTGAGGGCGTGCACTGGCACAGGGTTTTTAATGCTGCACCAGTGCGGATCCCGTCAGGAAGGGATTACATAAGAATTGCATAGAACAAAACTTAGCTCTCTGAAATTATGACACTGACTGAGCCAAATTAACAATAATATGAGCATTGTGCCTTCCTCTCAATTTGTAACTTATTTTGTGTTTCAACTGCCCGTTCAGGTAGACCCGGAGAGCTATATGTATATGGTTTTCAACATCTCTTCGAATGGGCAGCTGTGACTCAACTCAATCATTGTTCAAATATATTTATATACACTTTATGTAAATGTTTGAACAAATTGTAACAAAAAAAGATGAATTATAAAAAAAAGAAGAAGATATTTCTAAGGGAACCACTCGTCAATGAGTATTTTAATAGTATAAATTAAATAGATTAGTTCAATTGTAAAACTTCTAACTTGAGTTGCTATAGAAATATTCTTGGCATGAAAGCACCTCACGGCATATCCGCGGAAATGCTCAACGTTTGCCAATAAGTCAAATGACTGTGTGACTTCGAACCACGAGAGTGTGTTTTTTCTCGCTGTCACTGATAGCTACATTATCCACTTGGCTGAAATGGCTTTTTTTCAGTGCAGCGTGTGTTATAAGTGGGCGTGGCACTTTTTCAGTGCAGCGTGTGTAATAAGTGGGCGTGTGATATAAGTGGGCGTGGCACTTTTTAAGTGCATCGTGTGTTATAAGTGGGCGTGGAACTTTTTCAGTGCAGTGTGTGTTATAAGTGGGCGTGGAACTTTTTCAGTGCAGCGTGTGTTATAAGTGGACGTGGCACTCTTTTACTGCAGCGTGTGTTATAAGTGGGCGTGGCACTTTTTCAGTGCAGCGTGTGTAATAAGTGGGCGTGTGATATAAGTGCAGCGTGTGTTATAAGTGGGCGTGTCACTTTTTCAGTGCAGCTTGCGTTATAAGTGGGCGTGGAACTTTTTATGTGCAGCTTGTGTTATAAGTGGGCGTGGCACTTTTTAAGTGCAGCTTGTGTTATAAGTGGGCGTGTCAGTTTTTCAGTGCAGCGCGTGTTATAAGTGGGCGTGGCACCTTTTCTGTGCAGCGCGTGTTATAAGTGGGCGTGGCACTCTTTTACTGCAGCGTGTGTTATAAGTGGCCGTGGCACTTTTTCAGTGCAGCGTGTGTTATATGTGGGCGTGTCACTTTTTCAGTGCAGCGTGTGTAATAAGTGCGCGTGTGATATAAGTGCAGCGTGTGTTATAAGTGGGCGTGTCACTTTTTCAGTGCAGCGTGTGTAATAAGTGGGCGTGTGTTATAAGTGCAGCGTGTGTTATAAGTGGGCGTGGAACCTTTTCAGTGCAGCGTGTGTTATAAGTGGGCGTGTCACCTTTTCAGGGCAGCTTGTGTTATAAGTGGGCGTGGCACCCTTTCTGTGAAGCTTGTGTTATAAGTGGGCGTGGCACTTTTTAAGTGCAGCGTGTGTTATAAGTGGGCGTGGCACTTTTTCAGTGCAGCGTGTGTTATAAGTGGGCGTGGCAGTTTTTTTTACTGCAGCGTGTGTTATAAGTGGGCGTGGCATTTTTTCAGTGCAGCGTGTGTTATAAGTGGGCGTGGCAATTTTTCAGTGCAGCGTGTGTAATAAGTGGGCGTGTGATATAAGTGGGCGTGGCACTTTTTAAGTGCATCGTGTGTTATAAGTGGGCGTGGAACTTTTTCTGTGCAGCGTGTGTTATAAGTGGGCGTGGCAGTTTTTAAGTGCAGCGTGTGTTATAAGTGGGCGTGGCACTTTTTCAGTGCAGCTTGTGTTATAAGTGGGCGTGTCAGTTTTTCAGTGCAGCGCGTGTTATAAGTGGGCGTGGCACCTTTTCTGTGCAGCGCGTGTTATAAGTGGGCGTGGCACTCTTTTACTGCAGCGTGTGTTATAAGTGGGCGTGGCACTTTTTCAGTGCAGCGTGTGTTATATGTGGGCGTGTCACTTTTTCAGTGCAGCGTGTGTAATAAGTGGGCGTGTGATATAAGTGCAGCGTGTGTTATAAGTGGGCGTGTCACTTTTTCAGTGCAGCGTGTGTAATAAGTGGGCGTGTGTTATAAGTGCAGCGTGTGTTATAATTGGGCGTGGAACTTTTTCAGTGCAGCGTGTGTTATAAGTGGGCGTGTCACTTTTTCAGTGCAGCTTGTGTTATAAGTGGGCGTGGCACATTTTCTGTGAAGCTTGTGTTATAAGTGGGCGTGGCACTTTGTAAGTGCAGCGTGTGTTATAAGTGGGCGTGGAACTTTTTCAGTGCAGCGTGTGTTATAAGTGGGCGTGGCAGTTTTTAAGTGCAGCGTGTGTTATAAGTGGGCGTGGAACTTTTTCAGTGCAGCGTGTGTTATAAGTGGGCGTGGCACTCTTTTACTGCAGCGTGTGTTATAAGTGGGCGTGGCATTTTTTTAGTGCAGCGTGTGTTATAAGTGGGCGTGGCACTTTTTCAGTACAGCGTGTGTAATAAGTGGGCGTGTGATATAAGTGCAGCGTGTGTTATAAGTGGGCGTGTCGCTTTTTCAGTGCAGCTTGCGTTATAAGTGGGCGTGGAACTTTTTATGTGCAGCTTGTGTTATAAGTGGGCGTGGCACTTTTTAAGTGCAGCTTGTGTTATAAGTGGGCGTGTCAGTTTTTCAGTGCAGCGCGTGTTATAAGTGGGCGTGGCACCTTTTCTGTGCAGCGCGTGTTATAAGTGGGCGTGGTTCTCTTTTACTGCAGCGTGTGTTATAAGTGGGCGTGGCACTTTTTCAGTGCAGCGTGTGTTATATGTGGGCGTGTCACCTTTTCAGTGCAGCGTGTGTAATAAGTGGGCGTGTGATATAAGTGCAGCGTGTGTTATAAGTGGGCGTGTCACTTTTTCAGTGCAGCGTGTGTAATAAGTGGGCGTGTGTTATAAGTGCAGCGTGTGTTATAAGTGGGCGTGGAACTTTTTCAGTGCAGCGTGTGTTATAAGTGGGCGTGGAACTTTTTCAGTGCAGCTTGTGTTATAAGTGGGCGTGGCACCTTTTCTGTGAAGCTTGTGTTATAAGTGGGCGTGGCACTTTTTAAGTGCAGCGTGTGTTATAAGTGGGCGTGGCACTTTTTCAGTGCAGCGTGTGTTATAAGTGGGCGTGGCAGTTTTTTTTACTGCAGCGTGTGTTATAAGTGGGGGTGGCATTTTTTCGGTGCAGCGTGTGTTATAAGTGGGCGTGGCACTTTTTCAGTGCAGCGTGTGTTTTAAGTGGGCGTGGAACTTTTTCAGTGCAGTGTGTGTAATAAGTGGGCGTGTGATATAAGTGCAGCGTGTGTTAAAAGTGGGCGTGTCACTTTTTCAGTGCAGCGTGTGTAATAAGTGGGCGTGTGTTATAAGTGCAGCGTGTGTTATAAGTGGGCGTGGAACTTTTTCAGTGCAGCGTGTGTTATAAGTGGGCGTGTCACTTTTTCAGTGCAGCTTGTGTTATAAGTGGGCGTGGCACCTTTTCTGTGAAGCTTGTGTTATAAGTGGGCGTGGCACCTTTTAAGTGCAGCGTGTGTTATAAGTGGGCGTGGCACTTTTTCAGTGCAACGTGTGTTATAAGTGGGCGTGGCAGTTTTTTTTTACTGCAGCGTGTGTTATAAGTGGGCGTGGCATTTTTTCAGTGCAGTGTGTGTTATAAGTGGGCGTGGCACTTTTTCAGTGCAGCGTGTGTTTTAATTGGGCGTGGAACTTTTTCAGTGCAGCGTGTGTTATAAGTGGGCGTGGCAGTTTTTAAGTGCAGCGTGTGTTATAAGTGGGCGTGGAACTTTTTCAGTGCAGCGTGTGTTATAAGTGGGCGTGGCACTTTTTAAGTGCAGCGCGTGTTATAAGTGGGCGTGGCACTTTTTAAGTGCAGCGCGTGTTATAAGTGGGCGTGTGATATAAGTGCAGCGTGTGTTATAAGTGGGCGTGTCACTTTTTCAGTGCAGCTTGTGTTATAAGTGGGCGTGGCACCTTTTCTGTGCAGCTTGTGATATAAGTGGGCGTGGCACTTTTTAAGTGCAGCGTGTGTTATAAGTGGGCCTGGCACCTTTTCAGTGCAGCGTGTGTTATAAGTGGGCGTGGCACTTTTTAAGTGCAGCTCGTGTTATAAGTGGGCGTGGCACCTTTTCAGTGCAGCGTTTGTTACAAGTGGGCGTGGAACTTTTTCAGTGCAGCGTGTGTTATAAGTGGGCGTGTCACTTTTTCAGTGCAGCGTGTGTTATAAGTTGGCGTGCCACTTTTTAAGTGCAGCGCGTGTTATAAGTGGGCGTAGCACTTTTTCTGTGCAGCGTGTGTTATAAGTGGGCGTGTCACTTTTTCAGTGCAGCGTGTGTTATAAGTGGGCGTGTCACTTTTTCAGTGCAGCGTGTGTAATAAGTGGGCGTGTGATATAAGTGCAGCTTGTGTTATAAGTGGGCGTGGAACTTTTTCTGTGCAGCTTGTGTTATAAGTGGGCGTGGCACTTTTTAGTGCAGCGTGTGTTATAAGTGTGCGTGGCACTTTTTCATTACAGCGTGTGTTATAAGTGGGTGTGGTACTTTTTCAGTGCAGCGTGTGTTATTAGTGGGCGTGGTACATTTTCAGTGCAGCGTGTGCTATAAGTGGGCGTGGTACTTTTTACTGCAGCGTGTGTTATAAGTGGGTGTGGCACTTTTTCAGTGCAGCGTTTGTTATAAGTGGGCGTGGCACCTTTTCAGTGCAGCGTGTGTTATAATTTGGCGTGGCATTTGTTTGGTGAAGCGTGTGTTATAAGTGGGCGTGGCGCTTTTTCAGTGCAGCGTGTGTTATAAGTGGGCGTTGCACTTTTTAGTGCAGCGTGTGTTATAAGTGGGCGTGGCACCTTTTAAGTGCATCGTATGTTATAAGTGGGCGTGGCACTTTTTTAGTGCGGCGTGTGTTATAAGTGGGCGTGGCACTTTTCAGTGCAGCGTGTGTTATAATTGGGCGTGGCACTTATAACACACGCTGCACTGAAAAAAGTGCCACGCCCACTTATAACAAACGCTGCATTGAAAACGTGCAACGCCACTTATAACACACGCTGCACTGAAAAAATGCCAAGCCCACTTATAACCCACGCTGCGCTAAAAAAATGTCACGCCCACTTATAATACACGCTGCACTGAAATGGTGCCACACTTATAACACACGCTGCATTGAAAAAGTGCCACGCCCACTTATAACACACGCTGCACTGGCCACGCCCACTTATAACACGCTGCACTAAAAACGTGCCACACCCCGCCCAGTTATAACACACGCTGCACTGAAAAATTACCACGCCCAGTTATAACACATGTTGCACTGAAAATGTGCCACGCCCATTTATAACGCACGCTGCACTAAAAAGTGCCACGCCCACTTATAACACACACTGCACTGAAAAAATGCCACGCCCACTTATAACACATGCTGCACTGAAAAAATGCCCGCCTACTTATAACACACGCTGCACTGAAAAAATGCCACTCCCACTTATAACACACGCTGCATTGAAAATGTGCCACGCCCACTTATAACACACTCTGCACTAAAAATGTGCCACGCCCACTTATAACACACGCTGCACTAAAAAAGTGCCACGCCCACTTATAACACTCGCTGCATTTATAACACGCTGCACTAAAAAAGTGCCACGCCCACTTATAACACACGCTGCACTTATAACACACGCTGCACTGAAATGGTGCCACGCCCACTTATAACACACGCTGCACTGAAAAAGTGCCACGCTCTCTTATAACACACGCTGCACTAAAAAAAAATGACACGCCAACTTATAACACACGCTGCACTGAAAAAGTGCCACGCCCACTTAAAATACACGCTGCATTGCATTGCAAAAGTGCCACGCCCACTTATAACATACGCTGCACTGAAAAAGCGCCACGCCCACTTATAACGCACGCTGCAATAAAAAAGTACCACGCCCACTTATAACGCAAGCTGCAATTAAAAAAGTGCCACGCCCACTTGTAACGCACGCTACGACTAAAAAAGTGCCACCCTCACTTATAACACACGCTGCACTAAAAAAATGACACGCCCTCTTATAACACACGCTGCACCGAAAAAGTGCCACGCCCACTCAAAATACACGCTGCATTGCAAAAGTTCCACGCCCACTTATAACACACGCTGCACTAAAAGTGCCACGCCCACTTAAAACACCCACTATACTAAAAACAGCCACGCCCCCTTATAACGCACGCTGTACTATAATATTGGCACGCCCACTTATAACGCACTCTGCACTAAAAAAAGTGACATGCTCACATATAACGGACATTGCACTAAAAAGTGCCACGCCCACTTAAAACGCACAATGCACTAAAAAGTGTCACGCCCACTGCACTAAAAAGGTGTGTTATAAGTGGGCGTGGCACCTTTTATTGCAGTGTGCGTTATAAGTGGGCGTGACACCTTTTTGGTGCAGTGTGCGTTTTAAGTGGGCGTTACACTTTTTAGTGCATTGTGCGTTATAAGTGGGCGTGCCACTATTTTAGTGCAATGAGCGCTATAAGTAGGCCTGGCGCTTTTTTGTGATGCAGTCTGCATTATAAGTGGGTGTGGCACATGTTTAGTGCAGCGTGCGTTGCAAATTCTACGCGACTGTATTAATTACAGACTGTGACCAGCCATGTTGGAGAGTACCAAGCGAAATACAAATATGCAGAAGGTGGAAGCCTTTAATAGAGCCTTTCGTACATCAACACCTGAAAATGTTTCCAGCTGTCATTATGTTAACCTTGGCACTGCCGGTTCCATTGATGATCTATGCCAGGATATGGACTGTCCAATATCACCGCTCAGTAAAGTTGGAAAATCACTGCAAAATATGAAGGAATCAGATGAGTACTTGAAAAAATATAAAAAACAGCTGAAAACTAAGAAAGCCAGAGTTGAAAGGCGAAAGACTCTGTATGATTTGTATGGTCAGTATCAAGAGGAAAAACAATATAAAAAAGACATATATACTAGTTCCACATACAGATAAACCAAATGCAAAATTGGAGCATTCCTGTAGTAAGTATCATGAAGGTAAAAGGGTTAAAGTTCAAAAATGAGGTTTACCAAAACTCTACTCAATCCGTCAGGTGACCTGTGTGACGATACATGAAGGATCGCACCCCAAACACGACGCGGTCTTCTGGCAGCTGACCCTCCCCATATTCCTGATATTGTGACACGCACAGGGGTAGACATTTACATGTCTAGGTATTTTACACCCCCCCCCCCCCCCCAGACAAGCCCTCCCGACACGGGACAAGTTTACAGCATGATTGACCTAGATCGAGATCTAACTCATGACGGGCGTAATACACGACGTCTGATTTACTCCAAATACAAGAAATACGATTTACTGGAAGTACGTTATTTGCATAGCGCGTAACGATGCCTCGAAAACGGAATCGTAAGACAATCGATGAAATTAACTCAAAAGTATTGTTCCCGGGCAATACAAAATATATATTGACTTCCAATAAATATCTACTCATAATCCACGCCCTGTGGCATAACTGGGAAGTGAAGACATAATTTTAGAAGGCCTCACAAGGGTTGAATTGACGCCGAATCGAGTGTTGGCCCCACCCCATAATTTACAGCCACTATCCATGTCAGTTGTGCATTTAAAATCTAGATATGCAACGTATTCTGCCCAAAATCCGTCCGTATTATTTAAAGAAGTCATTTTGAATACATATGGGTGCTAGAAAAAACTGGGAACGGCAAAATATTGTGGAACTCTCACAGAGTCCAAAATCACTATAGGACCTATATAGGTTATGTACAGTACACCAATTATTCTCCATAGGCGACAGTGTTAATGTCCAGGCCTATTCTCCATTCCTTGTGAATGCTGGAATTTTCTAATCTAGTAAATTTTGAAGAATGACTCTTTGGACCCAATATGGCCTAAAAAAATTATTAGGTCCATGTGCTTTTTCCATCTTCAAATTTACCGCTTTTGATACTACCCTAATTCCGCACAAAAAATCATCATCAAATTTTCAAACATACCCCCATTAAATGCCAGGTTGATTATTTCACCACCTTGGATCAATATTCATCCAGGTATAATATTTCCATGGTGGCATTGTTTTTTTTTAGCATTAATTGTATCCCAATCTTAATCAACCATTTAGCTGCCATATGTGATTCTATGCTGATTTGAGTGTCCCCTAACAGCACATCAAGGGGGGTAATTTTTATATTTACTCTACTATAACCTTGAGGGCAAAAGACGTAAACAAGTCCACGTCTTTCTCATTTGTTTTCTTAATGGCGAATTCAAGTTACTTTGCTAATCTATTTCGACAATTTGGAAAAGTTAGAAACGCAAAAACGGTATTGTTGCAATCAACTGAATATTCATATAATATCATGGAGTTGTGCTAGGACTATACTTCGGACGCTGTTTACAGAATATTCGCCAAATTGGTCTTTCTTCCCTGGTGAAGATCCCCCGAAGATTCCCGATCATCACTCGGTGTGAAGATCCCCCGAAGATTCCCGAACATCACTACCGAAACTGCGACGGAGATTCTTGGTGCAAGCACACAATAAATTTCTATTGCTTTTGATGTTCGAGGGTTTGATAGCTTGACAACTTTGGTAGAAAATATATGCAGGTAAAACGATCTGCCAATTACAATATCTTACACTTCTAGATTATATACCTATATGGTGAAAGTAGATGTAGATAAATATGTGTCCCAACATGGAAATTATTGACTGGATTTTCCCCTTAGAAGTTACCGGCCCCATTCCCCCGACTCCTAGTGGAAACCCTGTGTTTATTCTCTACATGCGTGTATTCACAAAATATAACCATATAAAAAAACAGGCATACATGTCATATATTTAGCCACTTTGAGTGTGTCAGTGGTTGGCTGTAACCTGCTGTAAGGCATTATTGTTTGTGAGGGTAATCATGTCATACTGGGGTTGTTAGTTTGGCAATGGGATTAGCGTTTTTATGCCTTGTTGGGTCGATGTTACTGTTTGGGTCTGATAAATGTTCGAACTATATCTGAAATAAACTTAGTTTTTACTCAGCATGAGAGTGAGGAAACCGCACACCATTTATGTTTAAGGGTTATTAGAGGCCGCACGAATAAACAGTTTGCTTCACCGACAGCTACATGGACCTTACATTAATTAAAAATGCTCCCATGCCGATCACACGGTAACGTTAGCCCTATAAGGCATACTGATACGGATGACAGATCATCCAAAAATGCGACATCTGAATACAAATTGTATGGCTTGTCGATACAAAATATGGAATTTGTTTTGCTTGTGTATTATATCTCTCATATGACACAGGCTACCAGCATCTGTTTTTGAAATATTGTTTTCCATTTCAGTGCTCTGGTGCTCATGATGATGATTTGCCAGGATCATCGATAAAAAGTGCTGGATACTAAAGCTGCAAAACACATGATCATGGATCAAATGTGCTGGATAATAAAGCTGTAAAATGCCGGATCATCGATCAAAAGTGCTAGATACTAAAGCTGCAAAACACATATTCATCGATCAAAAGTGCTGGATAATAAAGCTGCAAAACATTTTGATTGAGTGGCAGAGTTTTGTTGATTTGGCTATGTATGAATTTCTTCTCACCAGAGATTCTTACTGAGGGATACTCATCTCAATTATATATTTAAAACAAGGAGGAACACGCTCAAAGTTTACACTTGCTTAGCATTCTTAGCCCTTTCATGACTGGAGCTTCCTGAAATTTTGCGAAAACCCTGTCCCATAGGGAGCCTCACATATATAAGAGAATCCATTTGTCTAATAATATTCACAGTGACTTTGTAAGCCAATGTATTCTCTTATATATGCAAGGCTCCCTATGTGAGACTCCCACATATAAGAGAATGCGCTGGTACAGGATCTTTATGGTGTGCCAAAGGATTTAGTCATGCCAAGAGTAAAATCCAAGATGACTGGTGGTGGTGGCCATGTTTTTCCTTGAAAATTGTTCAATTCTCCTATAAATGAGGGCTGCAGGGTGTGCTGATGGATTCAAATTTGAAATCCAAGATGGCTGCTGGTGGCCATTTTTAAAAATGAATTTCGGAAAAAAGTTATGGCTTATCTAGAGGTCACCCCGAAGATCCATATGAAGTTTGGTGACGATGAGAGATGTGACCTGTAGGGTGTGTTGATGAATACATGCACACACAGATGGGCGGACGATGGATGCCAACCCTTCGCAATAGCTCAAACTTGCCAATGGATGATTCACCACGAGCAAATGGTTAGAAGTATTGATCCTAAACTTCATATGGCTCTTTGGGTTGACCTCTGGTATTACTTAAACAGTTTAACTTTCCGCATTTCTTATCGCTCCAACGACTAATGTATGACATTATCCCCTCTCCAATGCAAGTTGAGCTACAGTGTCATTGACACTTTCTTTAAATTTAAATTAAATGGATGAATCTAGAATGTGTTACACATGATAGTGATATGGTTGACTCTAGCCAGCACGTAATGAATTTGATCTGGCGCTGCAGGTTTGTTGTGAAGATGTTTTCTGAACTACTGCTTCCAAGACCACAGTACAGCATATAAAGTACTCCATAGGAAGATTTTAAATTATCTATTTATGGTTGACTGTACTCCAGTGTTCCAAATAAACATGTATGAACATTTATTAATTTCATTGAAAATTTCCACCCTGCACATTGCTTATTTGGGTCAGCAAGTTTATTTGAATTCCCCCCGCCTCCCCCCACCCACCCAAGCCAGAAATTTTAGCATCTTTTTGTTAAAAAAATTGTGGAGAAGTGTTTCTTATTTGTCCACTATGCAGCTGTACATAATCACGCACCATTTTCCATGATTAGTATTGATAACAAACATATGTTCAATGTTGTCAAATATAGTAAAAAATACTATTGTCCCTGTATGTGTACTCCATTGGACGTGCAGAACACGCAAAAGTATTGCGGTTATTCCTGTAAGTATTATTACACGCTAGAATCAAAATATGTTGTGAAATATTTCACCGCAAAATGTTTTGACAACTGTGTGGATGAGGGACACCGGAACAGGCATAACAATAACCAACTCTATACTTGATAGGATGTGCCCTTGTGCAAGTTGTGGAAACACAGGTATCTGTTTATGTGCACTCCGACAATTTTCTCATCCCATAATTATAAGTCAACAAAAAAAAAATCCTGGTCCTGACGAAGATATACCAATATCGAAAGCGCTAGACCATTTTATAAGGATATCCCGCTGATTGAGACCCTCCCTGGAGGTTCACCCTCGCATTTACTTTTATCTTACCAACATCTCAACCAGCCGGATATGGCCTCTAGCTTCTCTTTCACCAGTGTCACTTCCGGTGACAATCTGAACGCAGTACTATTGCTCAGAAAAGAAAGAGAAATTGAGTGTATCTTCACTCTCCGCACCCTCCAACCATGGGGCATTAACAAGAAGGACTTTTAACCCTTTACCGCCAAAACAGGCCAAATAAAGCTTCAACAGCTTAAAATATCTTCGGTCTGTCTCAATAGAACCATACAAATATGGATATCATTGACCACATTGTGATAGTTACAGTTATGCCCTGTGCCAATGCATTCTCTTATATATGCGAGTCGACCATAGGTCGCCTCGCATATATAAGAGAATGCATTGGCATAAAAAAAAATCTTTTTCAAACACTTTTTACCATTTTTTCTTACATTCTTTAACAATTTTATAATTTTTAATGTGTTAAGCCAATGCATTCTCTTATATATGCGAGGCGACCTATGGTCGACTCGCATATATAAGAGAATGCATTGGCACAGGGCCCTTCTGTTGGGTAAAGGGTTAACAAGAAGGACTTTTAACAGTCGCCTCCTTTTCATATAATAGTCAACAGTTAAAGGCCCGTTTAATTTTCGAGTCACAGATTATTTTTTTTATAGTGCCTTGATATACGATTTTAATAAGTCTATGCCATAAAATATGATTAAAATACTATATGTTATTCCCCTTCCATTGAAAATTATGAAACTTGAGGACAGAACTCACGTCGGTATCTCAACAAAAACATGTTCACAGTTTATTACACCGAAGAAGTTGATAATACAATGGTTTGGAGCTTCCTCTTTCAAATGGTATATAATATGGCATATATTTTATGTAAAATGATCTGGGGTTTCGAAAATTAAAATGGTCTCGAACTGCTTGCACATCGCTGCACTTGTATTTGGGTCTGCACGTTTATTAAATTTTATAAGGATTTCCACCCTGCACATTTATTTGGGACTGCATATTTATTTGGATCTGCACGTTTATTAAATTTTATAAAGATTTCCACCCTGCATGTTTATTTGGGACACTATGAGTACATGGAATTATTTTCATTACGTCTCACAAGCTAGGGGAATGTTACTACCCAATGTCCATGAATAAATATGAAATTGTATTTTAAGTATTTTTATTTACTTAAAATGGGGTATAATAACTGTCCTGTTCGTCTATGTTTTGGCTGGGGTTGATAACTGGATACACGCTGGTTACATGGGTTGATAACGGGATACACGCTGGTTACATGGATTGATAACAGGATACACGCTGGTGAGCAGTTGATTCTTGATTCACATTCTGAGTACATTGTACTCCTACAAATAGATGAATAGGAATCCATAGAGCATTTCTCTGCTTGCTGTCTGCTATGCTGTCTGAACATCCACACATACTTCCGTATGGTCGAATCCATTCAGTAAACTAATGGTTATGGAGCTCGAGACGGTACTCCCTTGATATACGACCAGATATCTAAGATTTTACTTTCCACTTTCATGTGAAAAATGTGTCTAACTCTTTTTCAAATTGATCAAAGTCCCGATCCGTGAACACCGATTTCTCTTCCTTGATTTCTTTTGTAGGATTGTGTCGGGATTGTTTCCCTTTGTTGTAATCCAGGACCTGAAATAAGATCTGAAGCTATAGTGCATAGTCAAAGGCTATCGTGTATAGTCAATGACCAACACTATAGTCCAAGGCTATCATGCATAGTTCAAGGCTATCATGTATAGTCAATGTCTAACACCATAGTGCATAGTCCAAGGATAACATTTATAAACCAATGCTATTGTGCAGTCCAATAGTCAATGCCCACAACTATAGTGCATAGTCCAAGGCTATCGTGTATAATCCAATGCTATAGTCCGATAGTCAATGCAATATAGTGCATAGTCCAAGGCTGTCGTGTATAGTAAAATAGTCAATGCCTACATGTAACACAATAGTTCATATTCCAAGTCTATCGTACATAGTCAATAGTCGATGCCTAACACAATAGTGCATAGTCCAAGGCTATCATATAGTCCAATAGTCAATGCCTAACACTATAGTGTTTGTACTCCTTGAAAATGACAAGAGTTGATATGAGATACTCGCATATGTAAGAGAATGCCCTGGCACAGCATCTTTAATCAGGACTAAAATCTAATGAGAATCATAATCATGATTCTTAGTTTGATTCTCGTAAATGCAGCTGACTCGTCTGGGCTCCCTGTATCTTTTGATTATCGTAAAATGTTATGGATTTTAGAGCCTGTTAATGCTGCACCAGCGCAGCTCGCGTCATGAAATGGTAAACAGTTTCCTCTGCCTTTGTTGATGGCAGTATGAAAAGTACACAGTCACACTTATTTTAGTAGATTTACCAGATTTGTTGTTTGTGCCGTAAGATCTCTAGCATCGACATAAATTGCATGCAGTGTCAATAAAAACATTCTTACAATAACTAACTTTTCAGTTTGCCATAATAAACAATTAAGATTCCTTGATTTTATCTGAGTGTATCAAACAGGTAGATATTCAGAATTTTGGCTGCAATTTGTCTCCCTATGGCCAATGGGGGACTCACATGTGTGAGGGCGTGCACTGGCACAGGGTTTTTAATGCTGCACCAGTGCGGATCCCGTCAGGAAGGGATTACATAAGAATTGCATAGAACAAAACTTAGCTCTCTGAAATTATGACACTGACTGAGCCAAATTAACAATAATATGAGCATTGTGCCTTCCTCTCAATTTGTAACTTATTTTGTGTTTCAACTGCCCGTTCAGGTAGACCCGGAGAGCTATATGTATATGGTTTTCAACATCTCTTCGAATGGGCAGCTGTGACTCAACTCAATCATTGTTCAAATATATTTATATACACTTTATGTAAATGTTTGAACAAATTGTAACAAAAAAAGATGAATTATAAAAAAAAGAAGAAGATATTTCTAAGGGAACCACTCGTCAATGAGTATTTTAATAGTATAAATTAAATAGATTAGTTCAATTGTAAAACTTCTAACTTGAGTTGCTATAGAAATATTCTTGGCATGAAAGCACCTCACGGCATATCCGCGGAAATGCTCAACGTTTGCCAATAAGTCAAATGACTGTGTGACTTCGAACCACGAGAGTGTGTTTTTTCTCGCTGTCACTGATAGCTACATTATCCACTTGGCTGAAATGGCTTTTTTTCAGTGCAGCGTGTGTTATAAGTGGGCGTGGCACTTTTTCAGTGCAGCGTGTGTAATAAGTGGGCGTGTGATATAAGTGGGCGTGGCACTTTTTAAGTGCATCGTGTGTTATAAGTGGGCGTGGAACTTTTTCAGTGCAGTGTGTGTTATAAGTGGGCGTGGAACTTTTTCAGTGCAGCGTGTGTTATAAGTGGACGTGGCACTCTTTTACTGCAGCGTGTGTTATAAGTGGGCGTGGCACTTTTTCAGTGCAGCGTGTGTAATAAGTGGGCGTGTGATATAAGTGCAGCGTGTGTTATAAGTGGGCGTGTCACTTTTTCAGTGCAGCTTGCGTTATAAGTGGGCGTGGAACTTTTTATGTGCAGCTTGTGTTATAAGTGGGCGTGGCACTTTTTAAGTGCAGCTTGTGTTATAAGTGGGCGTGTCAGTTTTTCAGTGCAGCGCGTGTTATAAGTGGGCGTGGCACCTTTTCTGTGCAGCGCGTGTTATAAGTGGGCGTGGCACTCTTTTACTGCAGCGTGTGTTATAAGTGGCCGTGGCACTTTTTCAGTGCAGCGTGTGTTATATGTGGGCGTGTCACTTTTTCAGTGCAGCGTGTGTAATAAGTGCGCGTGTGATATAAGTGCAGCGTGTGTTATAAGTGGGCGTGTCACTTTTTCAGTGCAGCGTGTGTAATAAGTGGGCGTGTGTTATAAGTGCAGCGTGTGTTATAAGTGGGCGTGGAACCTTTTCAGTGCAGCGTGTGTTATAAGTGGGCGTGTCACCTTTTCAGGGCAGCTTGTGTTATAAGTGGGCGTGGCACCCTTTCTGTGAAGCTTGTGTTATAAGTGGGCGTGGCACTTTTTAAGTGCAGCGTGTGTTATAAGTGGGCGTGGCACTTTTTCAGTGCAGCGTGTGTTATAAGTGGGCGTGGCAGTTTTTTTTACTGCAGCGTGTGTTATAAGTGGGCGTGGCATTTTTTCAGTGCAGCGTGTGTTATAAGTGGGCGTGGCAATTTTTCAGTGCAGCGTGTGTAATAAGTGGGCGTGTGATATAAGTGGGCGTGGCACTTTTTAAGTGCATCGTGTGTTATAAGTGGGCGTGGAACTTTTTCTGTGCAGCGTGTGTTATAAGTGGGCGTGGCAGTTTTTAAGTGCAGCGTGTGTTATAAGTGGGCGTGGCACTTTTTCAGTGCAGCTTGTGTTATAAGTGGGCGTGTCAGTTTTTCAGTGCAGCGCGTGTTATAAGTGGGCGTGGCACCTTTTCTGTGCAGCGCGTGTTATAAGTGGGCGTGGCACTCTTTTACTGCAGCGTGTGTTATAAGTGGGCGTGGCACTTTTTCAGTGCAGCGTGTGTTATATGTGGGCGTGTCACTTTTTCAGTGCAGCGTGTGTAATAAGTGGGCGTGTGATATAAGTGCAGCGTGTGTTATAAGTGGGCGTGTCACTTTTTCAGTGCAGCGTGTGTAATAAGTGGGCGTGTGTTATAAGTGCAGCGTGTGTTATAATTGGGCGTGGAACTTTTTCAGTGCAGCGTGTGTTATAAGTGGGCGTGTCACTTTTTCAGTGCAGCTTGTGTTATAAGTGGGCGTGGCACATTTTCTGTGAAGCTTGTGTTATAAGTGGGCGTGGCACTTTGTAAGTGCAGCGTGTGTTATAAGTGGGCGTGGAACTTTTTCAGTGCAGCGTGTGTTATAAGTGGGCGTGGCAGTTTTTAAGTGCAGCGTGTGTTATAAGTGGGCGTGGAACTTTTTCAGTGCAGCGTGTGTTATAAGTGGGCGTGGCACTCTTTTACTGCAGCGTGTGTTATAAGTGGGCGTGGCATTTTTTTAGTGCAGCGTGTGTTATAAGTGGGCGTGGCACTTTTTCAGTACAGCGTGTGTAATAAGTGGGCGTGTGATATAAGTGCAGCGTGTGTTATAAGTGGGCGTGTCGCTTTTTCAGTGCAGCTTGCGTTATAAGTGGGCGTGGAACTTTTTATGTGCAGCTTGTGTTATAAGTGGGCGTGGCACTTTTTAAGTGCAGCTTGTGTTATAAGTGGGCGTGTCAGTTTTTCAGTGCAGCGCGTGTTATAAGTGGGCGTGGCACCTTTTCTGTGCAGCGCGTGTTATAAGTGGGCGTGGTTCTCTTTTACTGCAGCGTGTGTTATAAGTGGGCGTGGCACTTTTTCAGTGCAGCGTGTGTTATATGTGGGCGTGTCACCTTTTCAGTGCAGCGTGTGTAATAAGTGGGCGTGTGATATAAGTGCAGCGTGTGTTATAAGTGGGCGTGTCACTTTTTCAGTGCAGCGTGTGTAATAAGTGGGCGTGTGTTATAAGTGCAGCGTGTGTTATAAGTGGGCGTGGAACTTTTTCAGTGCAGCGTGTGTTATAAGTGGGCGTGGAACTTTTTCAGTGCAGCTTGTGTTATAAGTGGGCGTGGCACCTTTTCTGTGAAGCTTGTGTTATAAGTGGGCGTGGCACTTTTTAAGTGCAGCGTGTGTTATAAGTGGGCGTGGCACTTTTTCAGTGCAGCGTGTGTTATAAGTGGGCGTGGCAGTTTTTTTTACTGCAGCGTGTGTTATAAGTGGGGGTGGCATTTTTTCGGTGCAGCGTGTGTTATAAGTGGGCGTGGCACTTTTTCAGTGCAGCGTGTGTTTTAAGTGGGCGTGGAACTTTTTCAGTGCAGTGTGTGTAATAAGTGGGCGTGTGATATAAGTGCAGCGTGTGTTAAAAGTGGGCGTGTCACTTTTTCAGTGCAGCGTGTGTAATAAGTGGGCGTGTGTTATAAGTGCAGCGTGTGTTATAAGTGGGCGTGGAACTTTTTCAGTGCAGCGTGTGTTATAAGTGGGCGTGTCACTTTTTCAGTGCAGCTTGTGTTATAAGTGGGCGTGGCACCTTTTCTGTGAAGCTTGTGTTATAAGTGGGCGTGGCACCTTTTAAGTGCAGCGTGTGTTATAAGTGGGCGTGGCACTTTTTCAGTGCAGCGTGTGTTATAAGTGGGCGTGGCAGTTTTTTTTTACTGCAGCGTGTGTTATAAGTGGGCGTGGCATTTTTTCAGTGCAGTGTGTGTTATAAGTGGGCGTGGCACTTTTTCAGTGCAGCGTGTGTTTTAAGTGGGCGTGGAACTTTTTCAGTGCAGCGTGTGTTATAAGTGGGCGTGGCAGTTTTTAAGTGCAGCGTGTGTTATAAGTGGGCGTGGAACTTTTTCAGTGCAGCGTGTGTTATAAGTGGGCGTGGCACTTTTTAAGTGCAGCGCGTGTTATAAGTGGGCGTGGCACTTTTTAAGTGCAGCGCGTGTTATAAGTGGGCGTGTGATATAAGTGCAGCGTGTGTTATAAGTGGGCGTGTCACTTTTTCAGTGCAGCTTGTGTTATAAGTGGGCGTGGCACCTTTTCTGTGCAGCTTGTGATATAAGTGGGCGTGGCACTTTTTAAGTGCAGCGTGTGTTATAAGTGGGCCTGGCACCTTTTCAGTGCAGCGTGTGTTATAAGTGGGCGTGGCACTTTTTAAGTGCAGCTCGTGTTATAAGTGGGCGTGGCACCTTTTCAGTGCAGCGTTTGTTACAAGTGGGCGTGGAACTTTTTCAGTGCAGCGTGTGTTATAAGTGGGCGTGTCACTTTTTCAGTGCAGCGTGTGTTATAAGTTGGCGTGCCACTTTTTAAGTGCAGCGCGTGTTATAAGTGGGCGTGGCACTTTTTCTGTGCAGCGTGTGTTATAAGTGGGCGTGTCACTTTTTCAGTGCAGCTTGTGTTATAAGTGGGCGTGGCACTTTGTAAGTGCAGCGTGTGTTATAAGTGGGCGTGTCACTTTTTCAGTGCAGCGTGTGTAATAAGTGGGCGTGTGATATAAGTGCAGCTTGTGTTATAAGTGGGCGTGGAACTTTTTCTGTGCAGCTTGTGTTATAAGTGGGCGTGGCACTTTTTAGTGCAGCGTGTGTTATAAGTGTGCGTGGCACTTTTTCATTACAGCGTGTGTTATAAGTGGGTGTGGTACTTTTTCAGTGCAGCGTGTGTTATTAGTGGGCGTGGTACATTTTCAGTGCAGCGTGTGCTATAAGTGGGCGTGGTACTTTTTACTGCAGCGTGTGTTATAAGTGGGTGTGGCACTTTTTCAGTGCAGCGTTTGTTATAAGTGGGCGTGGCACCTTTTCAGTGCAGCGTGTGTTATAATTTGGCGTGGCATTTGTTTGGTGAAGCGTGTGTTATAAGTGGGCGTGGCGCTTTTTCAGTGCAGCGTGTGTTATAAGTGGGCGTTGCACTTTTTAGTGCAGCGTGTGTTATAAGTGGGCGTGGCACCTTTTAAGTGCATCGTATGTTATAAGTGGGCGTGGCACTTTTTTAGTGCGGCGTGTGTTATAAGTGGGCGTGGCACTTTTCAGTGCAGCGTGTGTTATAATTGGGCGTGGCACTTATAACACACGCTGCACTGAAAAAAGTGCCACGCCCACTTATAACAAACGCTGCATTGAAAACGTGCAACGCCACTTATAACACACGCTGCACTGAAAAAATGCCAAGCCCACTTATAACCCACGCTGCGCTAAAAAAATGTCACGCCCACTTATAATACACGCTGCACTGAAATGGTGCCACACTTATAACACACGCTGCATTGAAAAAGTGCCACGCCCACTTATAACACACGCTGCACTGGCCACGCCCACTTATAACACGCTGCACTAAAAACGTGCCACACCCCGCCCAGTTATAACACACGCTGCACTGAAAAATTACCACGCCCAGTTATAACACATGTTGCACTGAAAATGTGCCACGCCCATTTATAACGCACGCTGCACTAAAAAGTGCCACGCCCACTTATAACACACACTGCACTGAAAAAATGCCACGCCCACTTATAACACATGCTGCACTGAAAAAATGCCCGCCTACTTATAACACACGCTGCACTGAAAAAATGCCACTCCCACTTATAACACACGCTGCATTGAAAATGTGCCACGCCCACTTATAACACACTCTGCACTAAAAATGTGCCACGCCCACTTATAACACACGCTGCACTAAAAAAGTGCCACGCCCACTTATAACACTCGCTGCATTTATAACACGCTGCACTAAAAAAGTGCCACGCCCACTTATAACACACGCTGCACTTATAACACACGCTGCACTGAAATGGTGCCACGCCCACTTATAACACACGCTGCACTGAAAAAGTGCCACGCTCTCTTATAACACACGCTGCACTAAAAAAAAATGACACGCCAACTTATAACACACGCTGCACTGAAAAAGTGCCACGCCCACTTAAAATACACGCTGCATTGCATTGCAAAAGTGCCACGCCCACTTATAACATACGCTGCACTGAAAAAGCGCCACGCCCACTTATAACGCACGCTGCAATAAAAAAGTACCACGCCCACTTATAACGCAAGCTGCAATTAAAAAAGTGCCACGCCCACTTGTAACGCACGCTACGACTAAAAAAGTGCCACCCTCACTTATAACACACGCTGCACTAAAAAAATGACACGCCCTCTTATAACACACGCTGCACCGAAAAAGTGCCACGCCCACTCAAAATACACGCTGCATTGCAAAAGTTCCACGCCCACTTATAACACACGCTGCACTAAAAGTGCCACGCCCACTTAAAACACCCACTATACTAAAAACAGCCACGCCCCCTTATAACGCACGATGTACTATAATATTGGCACGCCCACTTATAACGCACTCTGCACTAAAAAAAGTGACATGCTCACATATAACGGACATTGCACTAAAAAGTGCCACGCCCACTTAAAACGCACAATGCACTAAAAAGTGTCACGCCCACTGCACTAAAAAGGTGTGTTATAAGTGGGCGTGGCACCTTTTATTGCAGTGTGCGTTATAAGTGGGCGTGACACCTTTTTGGTGCAGTGTGCGTTTTAAGTGGGCGTTACACTTTTTAGTGCATTGTGCGTTATAAGTGGGCGTGCCACTATTTTAGTGCAATGAGCGCTATAAGTAGGCCTGGCGCTTTTTTGTGATGCAGTCTGCATTATAAGTGGGTGTGGCACATGTTTAGTGCAGCGTGCGTTGCAAATTCTACGCGACTGTATTAATTACAGACTGTGACCAGCCATGTTGGAGAGTACCAAGCGAAATACAAATATGCAGAAGGTGGAAGCCTTTAATAGAGCCTTTCGTACATCAACACCTGAAAATGTTTCCAGCTGTCATTATGTTAACCTTGGCACTGCCGGTTCCATTGATGATCTATGCCAGGATATGGACTGTCCAATATCACCGCTCAGTAAAGTTGGAAAATCACTGCAAAATATGAAGGAATCAGATGAGTACTTGAAAAAATATAAAAAACAGCTGAAAACTAAGAAAGCCAGAGTTGAAAGGCGAAAGACTCTGTATGATTTGTATGGTCAGTATCAAGAGGAAAAACAATATAAAAAAGACATATATACTAGTTCCACATACAGATAAACCAAATGCAAAATTGGAGCATTCCTGTAGTAAGTATCATGAAGGTAAAAGGGTTAAAGTTCAAAAATGAGGTTTACCAAAACTCTACTCAATCCGTCAGGTGACCTGTGTGACGATACATGAAGGATCGCACCCCAAACACGACGCGGTCTTCTGGCAGCTGACCCTCCCCATATTCCTGATATTGTGACACGCACAGGGGTAGACATTTACATGTCTAGGTATTTTACACCCCCCCCCCCCAGACAAGCCCTCCCGACACGGGACAAGTTTACAGCATGATTGACCTAGATCGAGATCTAACTCATGACGGGCGTAATACACGACGTCTGATTTACTCCAAATACAAGAAATACGATTTACTGGAAGTACGTTATTTGCATAGCGCGTAACGATGCCTCGAAAACGGAATCGTAAGACAATCGATGAAATTAACTCAAAAGTATTGTTCCCGGGCAATACAAAATATATATTGACTTCCAATAAATATCTACTCATAATCCACGCCCTGTGGCATAACTGGGAAGTGAAGACATAATTTTAGAAGGCCTCACAAGGGTTGAATTGACGCCGAATCGAGTGTTGGCCCCACCCCATAATTTACAGCCACTATCCATGTCAGTTGTGCATTTAAAATCTAGATATGCAACGTATTCTGCCCAAAATCCGTCCGTATTATTTAAAGAAGTCATTTTGAATACATATGGGTGCTAGAAAAAACTGGGAACGGCAAAATATTGTGGAACTCTCACAGAGTCCAAAATCACTATAGGACCTATATAGGTTATGTACAGTACACCAATTATTCTCCATAGGCGACAGTGTTAATGTCCAGGCCTATTCTCCATTCCTTGTGAATGCTGGAATTTTCTAATCTAGTAAATTTTGAAGAATGACTCTTTGGACCCAATATGGCCTAAAAAAATTATTAGGTCCATGTGCTTTTTCCATCTTCAAATTTACCGCTTTTGATACTACCCTAATTCCGCACAAAAAATCATCATCAAATTTTCAAACATACCCCCATTAAATGCCAGGTTGATTATTTCACCACCTTGGATCAATATTCATCCAGGTATAATATTTCCATGGTGGCATTGTTTTTTTTTAGCATTAATTGTATCCCAATCTTAATCAACCATTTAGCTGCCATATGTGATTCTATGCTGATTTGAGTGTCCCCTAACAGCACATCAAGGGGGGTAATTTTTATATTTACTCTACTATAACCTTGAGGGCAAAAGACGTAAACAAGTCCACGTCTTTCTCATTTGTTTTCTTAATGGCGAATTCAAGTTACTTTGCTAATCTATTTCGACAATTTGGAAAAGTTAGAAACGCAAAAACGGTATTGTTGCAATCAACTGAATATTCATATAATATCATGGAGTTGTGCTAGGACTATACTTCGGACGCTGTTTACAGAATATTCGCCAAATTGGTCTTTCTTCCCTGGTGAAGATCCCCCGAAGATTCCCGATCATCACTCGGTGTGAAGATCCCCCGAAGATTCCCGAACATCACTACCGAAACTGCGACGGAGATTCTTGGTGCAAGCACACAATAAATTTCTATTGCTTTTGATGTTCGAGGGTTTGATAGCTTGACAACTTTGGTAGAAAATATATGCAGGTAAAACGATCTGCCAATTACAATATCTTACACTTCTAGATTATATACCTATATGGTGAAAGTAGATGTAGATAAATATGTGTCCCAACATGGAAATTATTGACTGGATTTTCCCCTTAGAAGTTACCGGCCCCATTCCCCCGACTCCTAGTGGAAACCCTGTGTTTATTCTCTACATGCGTGTATTCACAAAATATAACCATATAAAAAAACAGGCATACATGTCATATATTTAGCCACTTTGAGTGTGTCAGTGGTTGGCTGTAACCTGCTGTAAGGCATTATTGTTTGTGAGGGTAATCATGTCATACTGGGGTTGTTAGTTTGGCAATGGGATTAGCGTTTTTATGCCTTGTTGGGTCGATGTTACTGTTTGGGTCTGATAAATGTTCGAACTATATCTGAAATAAACTTAGTTTTTACTCAGCATGAGAGTGAGGAAACCGCACACCATTTATGTTTAAGGGTTATTAGAGGCCGCACGAATAAACAGTTTGCTTCACCGACAGCTACATGGACCTTACATTAATTAAAAATGCTCCCATGCCGATCACACGGTAACGTTAGCCCTATAAGGCATACTGATACGGATGACAGATCATCCAAAAATGCGACATCTGAATACAAATTGTATGGCTTGTCGATACAAAATATGGAATTTGTTTTGCTTGTGTATTATATCTCTCATATGACACAGGCTACCAGCATCTGTTTTTGAAATATTGTTTTCCATTTCAGTGCTCTGGTGCTCATGATGATGATTTGCCAGGATCATCGATAAAAAGTGCTGGATACTAAAGCTGCAAAACACATGATCATGGATCAAATGTGCTGGATAATAAAGCTGTAAAATGCCGGATCATCGATCAAAAGTGCTAGATACTAAAGCTGCAAAACACATATTCATCGATCAAAAGTGCTGGATAATAAAGCTGCAAAACATTTTGATTGAGTGGCAGAGTTTTGTTGATTTGGCTATGTATGAATTTCTTCTCACCAGAGATTCTTACTGAGGGATACTCATCTCAATTATATATTTAAAACAAGGAGGAACACGCTCAAAGTTTACACTTGCTTAGCATTCTTAGCCCTTTCATGACTGGAGCTTCCTGAAATTTTGCGAAAACCCTGTCCCATAGGGAGCCTCACATATATAAGAGAATCCATTTGTCTAATAATATTCACAGTGACTTTGTAAGCCAATGTATTCTCTTATATATGCAAGGCTCCCTATGTGAGACTCCCACATATAAGAGAATGCGCTGGTACAGGATCTTTATGGTGTGCCAAAGGATTTAGTCATGCCAAGAGTAAAATCCAAGATGACTGGTGGTGGTGGCCATGTTTTTCCTTGAAAATTGTTCAATTCTCCTATAAATGAGGGCTGCAGGGTGTGCTGATGGATTCAAATTTGAAATCCAAGATGGCTGCTGGTGGCCATTTTTAAAAATGAATTTCGGAAAAAAGTTATGGCTTATCTAGAGGTCACCCCGAAGATCCATATGAAGTTTGGTGACGATGAGAGATGTGACCTGTAGGGTGTGTTGATGAATACATGCACACACAGATGGGCGGACGATGGATGCCAACCCTTCGCAATAGCTCAAACTTGCCAATGGATGATTCACCACGAGCAAATGGTTAGAAGTATTGATCCTAAACTTCATATGGCTCTTTGGGTTGACCTCTGGTATTACTTAAACAGTTTAACTTTCCGCATTTCTTATCGCTCCAATGACTAATGTATGACATTATCCCCTCTCCAATGCAAGTTGAGCTACAGTGTCATTGACACTTTCTTTAAATTTAAATTAAATGGATGAATCTAGAATGTGTTACACATGATAGTGATATGGTTGACTCTAGCCAGCACGTAATGAATTTGATCTGGCGCTGCAGGTTTGTTGTGACGATGTTTTCTGAACTACTGCTTCCAAGACCAAAGTACAGCATATAAAGTACTCCATAGGAAGATTTTAAATTATCTATTTATGGTTGACTACTCCAGTGTTCCAAATAAACATGTATGAACATTTATTAATTTCATTGAAAATTTCCACCCTGCACATTGCTTATTTGGGTCAGCAAGTTTATTTGAATTCCCCCCGCCTCCCCCCACCCACCCAAGCCAGAAACTTTAGCATCTTTTGTTAAAAAAAATCGTGGAGAAGTGTTTCTTATTTGTCCACTATGCAGCTGTACATAATCACGCACCATTTTCCATGATTAGTATTGATAACAAACATATGTTCAATGTTGTCAAATATAGTAAAAATACTATTGTCCCTGTATGTGTACTCCATTGGACGTGCAGAACACGCAAAAGCATTGTGGTTATTCCTGTAAGTATTATTACACGCTAGAATCAGAATATGTTGTGAAATATTTCACCGCAAAATGTTTTGACAACTGTGTGGATGAGGGACACCGGAACAGGCATAACAATAACCAACTCTAGACTTGATAGGATGTGCAAGTTGTGGAAACACAGGTATCTGTTTATGTGCACTCCGACAATTTTCTCATCCCATAATTATAAGTCAACAAAAAAAAAAATCCTGGTCCTGACAAAGATATACCAATATCGAAAGCGCTAGACCATTTTATAAGGATATCCCGCTGATTGAGACCCTCCCTGGAGGTTCACCCTCGCATTTACTTTTATCTTACCAACATCTCAACCAGCCGGATATGGCCTCTAGCTTCTCTTTCACCAGTGTCACTTCCGGTGACAATCTGAACGCAGTACTATTGCTCAGAAAAGAAAGAGAAATTGAGTGTATCTTCACTCTCCGCACCCTCCAACCATGGGGCATTAACAAGAAGGACTTTTAACCTTTTACCCAACAAACCGGCCAAAACCGGCCAAATAAAGCTTCAACAGCCTAAAATATCTTCGGTCTGTCTCAATAGAACCATACAAATATGGATATCATTGGAACCGGTTCCTTGACCACATTGTGATAGTTACAGTTATGCCCTGTGCCAATGCATTCTCTTATATATGCGAGTCGACCATAGGTCGCCTCGCATATATAAGAGAATGCATTGGCCTAAAAAAAATCTTTTTTAAACACTTTTTACCATTTTTTCTTACATTCTTTAACAATTTTATAATTTTTAATGTGTTAAGCCAATGCATTCTCTTATATATGCGAGGCGACCTATGGTCGACTCGCATATATAAGAGAATGCATTGGCACAGGGCCCTTCTGTTGGGTAAAGGGTTAACAAGAAGGACTTTTAACAGTCGCCTCCTTTTCATATAATAGTCAACAGTTAAAGGCCCGTTTAATTTTCGAGTCACAGATTTTTTTTTTATAGTGCCTTGATATACGATTTTAATAAGTCTATGCCATAAAATATGATTAAAATACTATATTTCATCACTGTGTTATTCCCCTTCCATTGAAAATTATGAAACTTGAGGACAGAACTCACGTCGGTATCTCAACAAAAACATGTTCACAGTTTATTACACCGAAGAAGTTGATAATACAATGGTTTTGAGCTTCCTCTTTCAAATGGTATATAATATGGCATATATTTTATGTAAAATGATCTGGGGTTTCGAAAATTAAAATGGTCTCGAACTGCTTGCACATCGCTGCACTTGTATTTGGGTCTGCACGTTTATTAAATTTTATAAGGATTTCCACCCTGCACATTTATTTGGGACTGCATATTTATTTGGATCTGCACGTTTATTAAATTTTATAAAGATTTCCACCCTGCATGTTTATTTGGGACACTATGAGTACATGGAATTATTTTCATTACGTCTCACAAGCTAGGGGAATGTTACTACCCAATGTCCATGAATAAATATGAAATTGTATTTTAAGTATTTTTATTTACTTAAAATGGGGTATAATAACTGTCATGTTCGTCTATGATTTGGCTGGGGTTGATAACTGGATACACGCTGGTTACATGGGTTGATAACGGGATACACGCTGGTTACATGGATTGATAACAGGATACACGCTGGTGAGCAGTTGATTCTTGATTCACATTCTGAGTACATTGTACTCCTACAAATAGATGAATAGGAATCCATAGAGCATTTCTCTGCTTGCTGTCTGCTATGCTGTCTGAACATCCACACATACTTCCGTATGGTCGAATCCATTCAGTAAACTAATGGTTATGGAGCTCGAGACGGTACTCCCTTGATATACGACCAGATATCTAAGATTTTACTTTCCACTTTCATGTGAAAAATGTGTCTAACTCTTTTTCAAATTGATCAAAGTCCCGATCCGTGAACACCGATTTCTCTTCCTTGATTTCTTTTGTAGGATTGTGTCGGGATTGTTTCCCTTTGTTGTAATCCAGGACCTGAAATAAGATCTGAAGCTATAGTGCATAGTCAAAGGCTATCGTGTATAGTCAATGACCAACACTATAGTCCAAGGCTATCATGCATAGTTCAAGGCTATCATGTATAGTCAATGTCTAACACCATAGTGCATAGTCCAAGGCTAACATTTATAAACCAATGCTATTGTGCAGTCCAATAGTCAATGCCCACAACTATAGTGCATAGTCCAAGGCTATCGTGTATAATCCAATGCTATAGTCCGATAGTCAATGCCTAACAATATAGTGCATAGTCCAAGGCTGTCGTGTATAGTAAAATAGTCAATGCCTACATGTAACACAATAGTTCATATTCCAAGTCTATCGTGCATAGTCAATAGTCGATGCCTAACACAATAGTGCATAGTCCAAGGCTATCGTATAGTCCAATAGTCAATGCCTAACACTATAGTGTTTGTACTCCTTGAAAATGACAAGAGTTGATATGAGATACTCGCATATGTAAGAGAATGCCATGGCACAGCATCTTTAATCAGGACTAAAATCTAATGAGAATCATAATCATGATTCTTAGTTTGATTCTCGTAAATGCAGCTGACTCGTCTGGGCTCCCTGTATCTTTTGATTATCGTAAAATGTTATGGATTTTAAAGCCTGTTAATGCTGCACCAGCGCAGCTCGCGTCATGAAATGGTAAACAGTTTCCTCTGCCTTTGTTGATGGCAGTATGAAAAGTACACAGTCACACTTATTTTAGTAGATTTACCAGATTTGTTGTTTGTGCTGTGAGATCTCTAGCATCGACATAAATTGCATGCAGTGTCAATAAAAACATTCTTACAATAACTAACTTTTCAGTTTGCCATAATAAACAATTAAGATTCCTTGATTTTATCTGAGTGTATCAAACAGGTAGATATTCAGAATTTTGGCTGCAATTTGTCTCCCTATGGCCAATGGAGGACTCACATGTGTGAGGGCGTGCACTGGCACAGGGTTTTTAATGCTGCACCAGTGCGGCTCCCGTCAGGAAGGGATTACATAAGAACTGCATAGAACAAAACTTAGCTCTCTGAAATTATGACACTGACTGAGCCAAATTAACAATAATATGAGCATTGTGCCTTCCTCTCAATTTGTAACTTATTTTGTGTTTCAACTGCCCGTTCAGGTAGACCCGGAGAGCTATATGATTATGGTTTTCAACATCTCTTCGAATGGGCAGTTGTGACTCAACTCAATCATTGTTCAAATATATTTATATACACTTTATGTAAATGTTTGAACAAATTGTAACAAAAAAAGATGAATTATAAAAAAAAAAGAAGAAGATATTTCTAAGGGAACCACTCGTCAATGAGTATTTTAATAGTATAAATTAAATAGATTAGTTCAATTGTAAAACTTCTAACTTGAGTTGCTATAGAAATATTCTTGGCATGAAAGCACCTCACGGCATATCCGCAGAAATGCTCAACGTTTGCCAATAAGTCAAATGACTGTGTGACTTCGAACCACGAGAGTGTGTTTTTTCTCGCTGTCACTGATAGCTACATTATCCACTTGGCTGAAATGGCTTTTTTTCAGTGCAGCGTGTGTTATAAGTGGGCGTGGCACCTTTTCAGTGCAGCGTGTGTAATAAGTGGGCGTGTGATATAAGTGGGCGTGGCACTCTTTTACTGCAGCGTGTGTTATAAGTGGGCGTGGCACTTTTTCAGTGCAGCGTGTGTTATATGTGGGCGTGTCACTTTTTCAGTGCAGCGTGTGTAATAAGTGGGCGTGTGATATAAGTGCAGCGTGTGTTATAAGTGGGCGTGTCACTTTTTCAGTGCAGCGTGTGTAATAAGTGGGCGTGTGTTATAAGTGCAGTGTGTGTTATAAGTGGGCGTGGCACTTTTTCAGTGCAGCGTGTGTTATAAGTGGGCGTGGCACTTTTTCAGTGCAGCGTGTGTTATAAGTGGGCGTGGCACTTTTTCAGTGCAGCGTGTGTAATAAGTGGGCGTGTGATATAAGTGCAGCTTGTGTTATAAGTGGGCGTGGAACTTTTTCTGTGCAGCTTGTGTTATAAGTGGGCGTGGCACTTTTTAGTGCAGCGTGTGTTATAAGTGTGCGTGGCACTTTTTCATTACAGCGTGTGTTATAAGTGGGTGTGGTACTTTTTCAGTGCAGCGTGTGTTATTAGTGGGCGTGGCACATTTTCAGTGCAGCGTGTGCTATAAGTGGGCGTGGTACTTTTTAGTGCAGCGTGTGTTATAAGTGGGTGTGGCACTTTTTCAGTGCAGCGTGTGTTATAAGTGGGCGTGGCAGTTTTTTTTACTGCAGCGTGTGTTATAAGTGGGCGTGGCATTTTTTCAGTGCAGCGTGTGTTATAAGTGGGCGTGGCACTTTTTTAGTGCCGCGTGTGTTATAAGTGGGCGTTGCACTTTTTAGTGCAGCGTGTGTTATAAGTGGGCGTGGCACCTTTTAAGTGCATCGTATGTTATAAGTGGGCGTGGCACTTTTTTAGTGCGGCGTGTGTTATAAGTGGGCGTGGCACTTTTCAGTGCAGCGTGTGTTATAATTGGGCGTGGCACTTATAACACACGCTGCACTGAAAAAAGTGCCACGCCCACTTATAACAAACGCTGCATTGAAAACGTGCAACGCCACTTATAACACACGCTGCACTGAAAAAATGCCAAGCCCACTTATAACACACGCTGCGCTAAAAAAATGTCACGCCCACTTATAATACACGCTGCACTGAAATGGTGCCACACTTATAACACACGCTGCATTGAAAAAGTGCCACGCCCACTTATAACACACGCTGCACCTGCCACGCCCACTTATAACACGCTGCACTAAAAACGTGCCACACCCCGCCCACTTATAACACACGCTGCACTGAAAAAATACCACGCCCAGTTATAACACACGTTGCACTGAAAAAGTGCCACGCCCATTTATAACGCACGCTGCACTAAAAAGTGCCACGCCCACTTATAACACACACTGCACTGAAAAAATGCCACGCCCACTTATAACACATGCTGCACTGAAAAAATGCCACGCCTACTTATAACACACGCTGCACTGAAAAAATGCCACGCCCACTTATAACACACGCTGCATTGAAAATGTGCCACGCCCACTTATAACACACTCTTCACTGAAAATGTGCCACGCCCACTTATAACACACGCTGCACTAAAAAGGTGCCACGCCCACTTATAACACTCGCTGCATTTATAACACGCTGCACTAAAAAAGTGCCACGCCCACTTATAACACACGCTGCACTTATAACACACGCTGCACTGAAATGGTGCCACGCCCACTTATAACACACGCTGCACTGAAAAAGTGCCACGCTCTCTTATAACACACGCTGCACTAAAAAAATGACACGCCCACTTATAACACACGCTGCACTGAAAAGGTGCCACGCCCACTTAAAATACACGCTGCATTGCATTGCAAAAGTGCCACGCCCACTTATAACATACGCTGCACTGAAAAAGCGCCACGCCCACTTATAACGCACGCTGCAATAAAAAAGTACCACGCCCACTTATAATGCAAGCTGCAATTAAAAAAGTGCCACGCCCACTTGTAACGCACGCTACGACTAAAAAAGTGCCACCCTCACTTATAACACACGCTGCACTAAAAAAATGACACGCCCACTTATAACACACGCTGCACCGAAAAAGTGCCACGCCCACTTAAAATACACGCTGCATTGCAAAAGTTCCACGCCCACTTATAACACACGCTGCACTAAAAGTGCCACGCCCACTTAAAACACCCACTATACTAAAAACAGCCACGCCCCCTTATAACGCACGCTGTACTATAATATTGGCACGCCCACTTATAACGCACTCTGCACTAAAAAAAGTGACATGCTCACATATAACGGACATTGCACTAAAAAAGTGCCACGCCCACTTAAAACGCACAATGCACTAAAAAGTGTCACGCCCACTGCACTAAAAAGGTGTGTTATAAGTGGGCGTGGCACCTTTTATTGCAGTGTGCGTTATAAGTGGGCGTGACACCTTTTTGGTGCAGTGTGCGTTTTAAGTGGGCGTTACACTTTTTAGTGCATTGTGCGTTATAAGTGGGCGTGCCACTATTTTAGTGCAATGAGCGCTATAAGTAGGCCTGGCGCTTTTTTGTGATGCAGTCTGCATTATAAGTGGGTGTGGCACATGTTTAGTGCAGCGTGCGTTGCAAATTCTACGCGACTGTATTAATTACAGACTGTGACCAGCCATGTTGGAGAGTACCAAGCGAAATACAAATATGCAGAAGGTGGAAGCCTTTAATAGAGCCTTTCGTACATCAACACCTGAAAATGTTTCCAGCTGTCATTATGTTAACCTTGGCACTGCCGGTTCCATTGATGATCTATGCCAGGATATGGACTGTCCAATATCACCGCTCAGTAAAGTTGGAAAATCACTGCAAAATATGAAGGAATCAGATGAGTACTTGAAAAAATATAAAAAACAGCTGAAAACTAAGAAAGCCAGAGTTGAAAGGCGAAAGACTCTGTATGATTTGTATGGTCAGTATCAAGAGGAAAAACAATATAAAAAAGACATATATACTAGTTCCACATACAGATAAACCAAATGCAAAATTGGAGCATTCCTGTAGTAAGTATCATGAAGGTAAAAGGGTTAAAGTTCAAAAATGAGGTTTACCAAAACTCTACTCAATCCGTCAGGTGACCTGTGTGACGATACATGAAGGATCGCACCCCAAACACGACGCGGCCTTCTGGCAGCTGACCCTCCCCATATTCCTGATATTGTGACACGCACAGGGGTAGACATTTACATGTCTAGGTATTTTACACCCCCCCCCCCCAGACAAGCCCTCCCGACACGGGACAAGTTTACAGCATGATTGACCTAGATCGAGATCTAACTCATGACGGGCGTAATACACGACGTCTGATTTACTCCAAATACAAGAAATACGATTTACTGGAAGTACGTTATTTGCATAGCGCGTAACGATGCCTCGAAAACGGAATCGTAAGACAATCGATGAAATTAACTCAAAAGTATTGTTCCCGGGCAATACAAAATATATATTGACTTCCAATAAATATCTACTCATAATCCACGCCCTGTGGCATAACTGGGAAGTGAAGACATAATTTTAGAAGGCCTCACAAGGGTTGAATTGACGCCGAATCGAGTGTTGGCCCCACCCCATAATTTACAGCCACTATCCATGTCAGTTGTGCATTTAAAATCTAGATATGCAACGTATTCTGCCCAAAATCCGTCCGTATTATTTAAAGAAGTCATTTTGAATACATATGGGTGCTAGAAAAAACTGGGAACGGCAAAATATTGTGGAACTCTCACAGAGTCCAAAATCACTATAGGACCTATATAGGTTATGTACAGTACACCAATTATTCTCCATAGGCGACAGTGTTAATGTCCAGGCCTATTCTCCATTCCTTGTGAATGCTGGAATTTTCTAATCTAGTAAATTTTGAAGAATGACTCTTTGGACCCAATATGGCCTAAAAAAATTATTAGGTCCATGTGCTTTTTCCATCTTCAAATTTACCGCTTTTGATACTACCCTAATTCCGCACAAAAAATCATCATCAAATTTTCAAACATACCCCCATTAAATGCCAGGTTGATTATTTCACCACCTTGGATGAATATTCATCCAGGTATAATATTTCCATGGTGGCATTGTTTTTTTTCTATTTTTAGCATTAATTGTATCCCAATCTTAATCAACCATTTAGCTGCCAGATGTGATTCTATGCTGATTTGAGTGTCCCCCTAACAGCACATCAAGGGGGGTAATTTTTATATTTACTCTACTATAACCTTGAGGGCAAAAGACGTAAACAAGTCCACGTGTTTCTCATTTGTTTTCTTAATGGCGAATTCAAGTTACTTTGCTAATCTATTTCGACAATTTGGAAAAGTTAGAAACGCAAAAACGGTATATTCATATAATATCATGGAGTTGTGCTAGGACTATACTTCGAAGTTCGGACGCTGTTTACAGAATATTCGCCAAATTGGTCTTTCTTCCCTGGTGAAGATCCCCCGAAGATTCCCGATCATCACTCGGTGTGAAGATCCCCCGAAGATTCCCGAACATCACTACCGAAACTGCGACGGAGATTCTTGGTGCAAGCACACTGTGCATATAACACGTTATCTACCATTCGTGTGACCGAATCCATGTCATTGTAAGAGCTTTTTTTTAAACCAAAATTATTGGATTAGTTTTCTTGAGTAAATTGTCCCAACCTGCAAGTTTGTTTGTATCACACAATTAACTCGATTTGCTAAATTCTCATAACCTGCAACGGCACGCGCATACTTATGTCAAACAAAATTGAGAGAATGCATTGGCCTAAAAAACATTCTTTAACAATTTTATAATTTGTAATGTGTTAAGCCAATGCATTCTCTTATATATGCGAGGCGACCTATGGTCGACTCGCATATATAAGAGAATGCATTGGCACAGGGCATAACTGTAACCATCACAATGTGGTCAATGAGCCGGTTCCAATGATATCCATATTTGTATGGTTCTATTGAGACAGACCGAAGATATTTTAGGCTGTTGAAGCTTTATTTGGCCGGTTTTGGCCGGTTTGTTGGGTAAAGGGTTAATGCCCAACGGTACAATTATCTCTTAATTATTATTATTCTTTAGTTAATCTGTCATATCTTAATGTCTCGTTTGTGATGCACACACAAAACACTCTACAGTAAGAATACTTACTCTCTTTGGAGTTGAGCTAGTTACTTTGCAGTTAGGTTACGAACATTTCTCAGAAGTGTAATTGTACCCTTTAATTGTCTCTATGTTTTATGTCACAAAATACATTCCACTTTATATTTTTGCACAAGTTCTACCATAATTTAGGTTATAACTCAGATCTCAGGGTGGGTTACCGGTGTGTTAAAATTAAGGCATTATTCACAGTCTTTGCAACTGTAGATAAGTTCTGATCGTTTTAATGGGTATATACATCATATGGTCACAATAAATTTCTATTGCTTTTGATGTTCGAGGGTTTGATAGCTTGACAACTTTGGTAGAAAATATATGCAGGTAAAACGATCTGCCAATTACAATATCTTACACTTCTAGATTATATACCTATATGGTGAAAGTAGATGTAGATAAATATGTGTCCCAACATGGAAATTATTGACTGGATTTTCCCCTTGGAAGCTACCGGCCCCATTCCCCCCCCCCCGACTCCTAGTGGAAACCCTGTGTTTATTCTCTACATGCGTGTATTCACAAAATATAACCATATAAAAAAACAGGCATACATGTCATATATTTAGCCACTTTGAGTGTGTCAGTGGTTGGCTGTAACCTGCTGTAAGGCATTATTGTTTGTGAGGGTAATCATGTCATACTGGGGTTGTTAGTTTGGCAATGGGATTAGCGTTTTTATGCCTTGTTGGGTCGATGTTACTGTTTGGGTCTGATAAATGTTCGAACTATATTTGAAATAAACATAGTTTTTACTCAGCATGAGAGTGAGGAAACCGCACACCATTTATGTTTAAGGGTTATTAGAGGCCGCACGAATAAACAGTTTGCTTCACCGACAGCTACATGGACCTTACATTAATTAAAAATGCTCCGATGCCGATCACACGGTAACGTTAGCCCTATAAGGCATACTGATACGGATGACAGGTCATCCAAAAATGCGACATCAGAATACAAATTGTATGGCTTGTCGATACAAAATATGGAATTTGTTTTGCTTGTGTATTATATCTCTCATATGACACAGGCTACCAGCATCTGTTTTTGAAATATTGTTTTCCATTTCAGTGCTCTGGTGCTCATGATGATGATTTGCCAGGATCATCGATAAAAAGTGCTGGATACTAAAGCTGCAAAACACATGATCATGGATCAAATGTGCTGGATAATAAAGCTGTAAACTGCCGGATCATCGATCAAAAGTGCTAGATACTAAAGCTGCAAAACACATATTCATCGATCAAAAGTGCTGGATAATAAAGCTGCAAAACATTTTGATTGAGTGGCAGAGTTTTGTTGATTTGGCTGTGTATGAATTTCTTCTCACCAGAGATTCTTACTGAGGGATACTCATCTCAATTATATATTTAAAACAAGGAGGAACAAGCTCAAAGTTTACACTTGTTCAAGCATTCTTAGCCCTTTCATGACTGGAGCTTCCTGAAATTTTGCGAAAACCCTGTGCCAATGCATTCTCGTATATATGCGAGTCTCCCATAGGGAGTCCCACATATATAAGAGAATACATTGACCTAACATTATTTACCTTGACCTTGTAAGCCAGTGCATTCTCTTATATATTCAAGTCTCCCATAGGAAGCCCCACATATATAAGAGAATACATTGACCTAAAATTATTTACCTTGACCTTATAAGCCAGTGCATTCTCTTATATATGCGAGGCTCCATATGGGAGAATCCTATATATAAGAGAATGCATTGGCACAGGATCTTTAATGCTGCCCAAGTAGCTCCCGACATGAAATGGTTAAAAAAAAACTCAAAGCAATTTATCTCGATAAACACACCAGCCCATCATGTTACAGGTCTCAGTGATTTAATTGTAGAACCTATCATGTCAGTTTTTGTTGAATTCTCAATTGTTTATTCAGCTCTTTTTTGTGCTTTGGCATGATTTTTTCTTCAATTAGATACTGGTGAATTCAGTAAAACAAAATTGAATAATAAAGTGTAAAAATTCTTATATTGACACATTATAATTTTTCCCTGTACCAGATCTGGCACATCCTGAATTTGGCTATTATAGCTGAATTTAACAGTGCAAAATCAATCATATCTCAGTTTTCCAATTGTTGAGAGTAAGAAAATAGGAATTAATTAACTTAACCATTCTATAATTCGAGCTTCCTGAAATTTTGAGAAAAACCTGTCCCATAGGGAGCCTCACATATATAAGAGAATCCATTTGTCTAATAATATTCACATTGACTTTGTAAGCCAATGTATTCTCTTATATATGCAAGGCTCCCCATGTGAGACTCCCACATATAAGAGAATGCACTGGTACAGGATCTTTATGGTGTGCCAAAGGATTTAGTCATGCCAAGAGTAAAATCCAAGATGACTGGTGGTGGTGGCCATGTTTTTCCTTGAAAATTGTTCAATTCTCCTATAAATGAGGGCTGCAGGGTGTGCTGATGGATTCAAATTTGAAATCCAAGATGGCTGCTGGTGGCCATTTTTAAAAATGAATTTCGGAAAAAAGTTATGGCTTATCTAGAGGTCACCCCGAAGATCCATATGAAGTTTGGTGACGATGAGAGATGTGACCTGTAGGGTGTGTTGATGAATACATGCACACACAGATGGGCGGACGATGGATGCCAACCCTTCGCAATAGCTCAAACTTGCCAATGGATGATTCACCACGAGCAAATGGTTAGAAGTATTGATCCCAAACTTCATATGGCTCTTTGGGTTGACCTCTGGTATTACTTAAACAGTTTAACTTTCCGCATTTCTTATCGCTCCAATGACTAATGTATGACATTATCCCCTCTCCAATGCAAGTTGAGCTACAGTGTCATTGACACTTTCTTTAAATTTAAATTAAATGGATGAATCTAGAATGTGTTACACATGATAGTGATATGGTTGACTCTAGCCAGCACGTAATGAATTTGATCTGGCGCTGCAGGTTTGTTGTGAAGATGTTTTCTGAACTACTGCTTCCAAGACCACAGTACAGCATATAAAGTACTCCATAGGAAGATTTTAAATTATCTATTTATGGTTGACTGTACTCCAGTGTTCCAAATAAACATGTATGAACATTTATTAATTTCATTGAAAATTTCCACCCTGCACATTGCTTATTTGGGTCAGCAAGTTTATTTGAATTCCCCCCGCCTCCCCCCACCCACCCAAGCCAGAAATTTTAGCATCTTTTGTTAAAAAAAAATCGTGGAGAAGTGTTTCTTATTTGTCCACTATGCAGCTGTACATAATCACGCACCATTTTCCATGATTAGTATTGATAACAAACATATGTTCAATGTTGTCAAATATAGTAAAAAATACTATTGTCCCTGTATGTGTACTCCATTGGACGTGCAGAACACGCAAAAGCATTGTGGTTATTCCTGTAAGTATTATTACACGCTAGAATCAGAATATGTTGTGAAATATTTCACCGCAAAATGTTTTGACAACTGTGTGGATGAGGGACACCGGAACAGGCATAACAATAACCAACTCTAGACTTGATAGGATGTGCAAGTTGTGGAAACACAGGTATCTGTTTATGTGCACTCCGACAATTTTCTCATCCCATAATTATAAGTCAAAAAAAAAAAAAATCCTGGTCCTGACAAAGATATACCAATATCGAAAGCGCTAGACCATTTTATAAGGATATCCCGCTGATTGAGACCCTCCCTGGAGGTTCACCCTCGCATTTACTTTTATCTTACCAACATCTCAACCAGCCGGATATGGCCTCTAGCTTCTCTTTCACCAGTGTCACTTCCGGTGACAATCTGAACGCAGTACTATTGCTCAGAAAAGAAAGAGAAATTGAGTGTATCTTCACTCTCCGCACCCTCCAACCATGGGGCATTAACAAGAAGGACTTTTAACCTTTTACCCAACAAACCGGCCAAAACCGGCCAAATAAAGCTTCAACAGCCTAAAATATCTTCGGTCTGTCTCAATAGAACCATACAAATATGGATATCATTGGAACCGGTTCCTTGACCACATTGTGATAGTTACAGTTATGCCCTGTGCCAATGCATTCTCTTATATATGCGAGTCGACCATAGGTCGCCTCGCATATATAAGAGAATGCATTGGCCTAAAAAAAATCTTTTTTAAACACTTTTTACCATTTTTTCTTACATTCTTTAACAATTTTATAATTTTTAATGTGTTAAGCCAATGCATTCTCTTATATATGCGAGGCGACCTATGGTCGACTCGCATATATAAGAGAATGCATTGGCACAGGGCCCTTCTGTTGGGTAAAGGGTTAACAAGAAGGACTTTTAACAGTCGCCTCCTTTTCATATAATAGTCAACAGTTAAAGGCCCGTTTAATTTTCGAGTCACAGATTTTTTTTTTATAGTGCCTTGATATACGATTTTAATAAGTCTATGCCATAAAATATGATTAAAATACTATATTTCATCACTGTGTTATTCCCCTTCCATTGAAAATTATGAAACTTGAGGACAGAACTCACGTCGGTATCTCAACAAAAACATGTTCACAGTTTATTACACCGAAGAAGTTGATAATACAATGGTTTTGAGCTTCCTCTTTCAAATGGTATATAATATGGCATATATTTTATGTAAAATGATCTGGGGTTTCGAAAATTAAAATGGTCTCGAACTGCTTGCACATCGCTGCACTTGTATTTGGGTCTGCACGTTTATTAAATTTTATAAGGATTTCCACCCTGCACATTTATTTGGGACTGCATATTTATTTGGATCTGCACGTTTATTAAATTTTATAAAGATTTCCACCCTGCATGTTTATTTGGGACACTATGAGTACATGGAATTATTTTCATTACGTCTCACAAGCTAGGGGAATGTTACTACCCAATGTCCATGAATAAATATGAAATTGTATTTTAAGTATTTTTATTTACTTAAAATGGGGTATAATAACTGTCCTGTTCGTCTATGTTTTGGCTGGGGTTGATAACTGGATACACGCTGGTTACATGGGTTGATAACGGGATACACGCTGGTTACATGGATTGATAACAGGATACACGCTGGTGAGCAGTTGATTCTTGATTCACATTCTGAGTACATTGTACTCCTACAAATAGATGAATAGGAATCCATAGAGCATTTCTCTGCTTGCTGTCTGCTATGCTGTCTGAACATCCACACATACTTCCGTATGGTCGAATCCATTCAGTAAACTAATGGTTATGGAGCTCGAGACGGTACTCCCTTGATATACGACCAGATATCTAAGATTTTACTTTCCACTTTCATGTGAAAAATGTGTCTAACTCTTTTGCGTTATAAGTGGGCGTGGAACTTTTTCTGTGCAGCTTGTGTTATAAGTGGGCGTGGCACTTTTTAAGTGCAGCTTGTGTTATAAGTGGGCGTGTCAGTTTTTCAGTGCAGCTTGTGTTATAAGTGGGCGTGGCACCTTTTCAGTGCAGCGTGTGTTATAAGTGGGCGTGGCACTTTTTCAGTGCAGCGTGTGTAATACGTGGGCGTGTGATATAAGTGCAGCGTGTGTTATAAGTGGGCGTGTCACTTTTTCAGTGCAGCTTGCGTTATAAGTGGGCGTGGAACTTTTTCGGTGCAGCTTGTGTTATAAGTGGGCGTGGCACTTTTTAAGTGCAGCTTGTGATATAAGTGCAGCGTGTGTTATAAGTGGGCGTGTCACTTTTTAAGTGCGGCGTGTGATATAAGTGCAGCGTGTGTTATAAGTGGGCGTGTCACTTTTTCAGTGCAGCGTGTGTAATAAGTGGGCGTGTGTTATAAGTGCAGCGTGTGTTATAAGTGGGCGTGGTACTTTTTCAGTGCCTCGTTTGTTATAAGTGGGCGTGGCACTTTTTCTGTGCAGCTTGTGTTATAAGTGAGCGTGGCACTTTTTAAGTGCAGCTTGTGTTTTAAGTGGGCGTGGCACTTTTTCAGTGCAGCGTGTGTTATAAGTGGGCGTGGCAGTTTTTTACTGCAGCGTGTGTTATAAGTGGGCGTGGCATTTTTTCAGTGCAGCGTGTGTTATAAGTGGACGTGGCACTTTTTAAGTGCATCGTGTGTTATAAGTGGGCGTGGAACTTTTTCAGTCCAGCGTGTGTTATAAGTGGGCGTGGCACTTTTTAAGTGCAGCGCGTGTTATAAGTGGGCGTGGTACTTTTTCAGTGCCTCGTTTGTTATAAGTGGGCGTGGCACTTTTTCAGTGCAGCGCGTGTTATAAGTGGGCGTGGCACCTTTTCTGTGCAGCGTGTGTTATAAGTGGGCGTGGCACTTTTTCAGTGCAGCGTATGTTATAAGTAGGCGTGGCAGTTTTTTACTGCAGCGTGTGTTTTAAGTGGGCGTGGCATTTTTTCAGTGCAGCGTGTGTTATAAGTGGGCGTGGCACTTTTTCAGTGCAGCGTGTGTAATAAGTGGGCGTGTGATATAAGTGCAGCTTGTGTTATAAGTGGGCGTGGAACTTTTTCTGTGCAGCTTGTGTTATAAGTGGGCGTGGCACTTTTTAAGTGCAGCTTGTGTTATAAGTGGGCGTGGCACTTTTTCAGTGCAGCGTGTGTAATAAGTGGGCGTGTGATATAAGTGCAGCGTGTGTGATAAGTGGGCGTGGCACTTTTAAAGTGCAGCGTGTGTTATAAGTGGGCGTGGCACTTTTAAAGTGCAGCGTGTGTTCTAAGAGGGCGTTGCACCTTTTTAGTGCAGCGTGTGTTATAAGTGGGCGTGGCTCTTTTTTAGTGCAGCGTGTGTTATAAGTGGGCGTGGCACTTTTTACGTGCAGCGTGCGTTATAAGTGGGCGTGGCAAATTTTCAGTGTAGAATGTGTTATAAGTGGGCGTGGCACTTTTTAGTGCAGCGTGTGTTATAAGTGTGCGTGGCACTTTTTCATTACAGCGTGTGTTATAAGTGGGTGTGGTACTTTTTCAGTGCAGCGTGTGTTATTAGTGGGCGTGGCACATTTTCAGTGCAGCGTGTGCTATAAGTGGGCGTGGTACTTTTTAGTGCAGCGTGTGTTATAAGTGGGTGTGGCACTTTTTCAGTGCAGCGTTTGTTATAAGTGGGCGTGGCACCTTTTTAGTGCAGCGTGTGTTATAATTTGGCGTGGCATTTGTTTGGTGAAGCGTGTGTTATAAGTGGGCGTGGCGCTTTTTCAGTGCAGCGTGTGTTATAAGTGGGCGTTGCACTTTTTAGTGCAGCGTGTGTTATAAGTGGGCGTGGCACCTTTTAAGTGCATCGTATGTTATAAGTGGGCGTGGCACTTTTTTAGTGCGGCGTGTGTTATAAGTGGGCGTGGCACTTTTCAGTGCAGCGTGTGTTATAATTGGGCGTGGCACTTATAACACACGCTGCACTAAAAAATTATCACGCCCACTTATAACAAACGCTGCATTGAAAACGTGCAACGCCACTTATAACACACGCTGCACTGAAAAAATGCCAAGCCCACTTATAACACACGTTGCGCTAAAAAATGTCACGCCCACTTATAATACACGCTGCACTGAAATGGTGCCACACTTATAACACACGCTGCATTGAAAAAGTGCCACGCCCACTTATAACACACGCTGCATTGGCCACGCCCACTTATAACACGCTGCACTAAAAACGTGCCACACCCCGCCCACTTATAACACACGCTGCACTGAAAAATTACCACGCCCAGTTATAACACACGTTGCACTGAAAAAGTGCCACGCCCATTTATAACGCACACTGCACTAAAAAGTGCCACGCCCACTTATAACACACACTACACTGAAAAAATGCCACGCCTACTTATAACACACGCTGCACTGAAAAAATGCCACGCCTACTTATAACACACGCTGCACTGAAAAAATGCCACGCCCACTTATAACACACGCTGCATTGAAAATGTGCCACGCCCACTTATAACACACTCTGCACTGAAAATGTACCACGCCCACTTATAACACACGCTGCACTAAAAAAGTGCCACGCCCACTTATAACACTCGCTGCATTTATAACACGCTGCACTAAAAAAGTGCCACGCCCACTTATAACACACGCTGCACTTATAACACACGCTGCACTGAAATGGTGCCACGCCCACTTATAACACACGCTGCACTGAAAAAGTGCCACGCTCTCTTATAACACACGCTGCACTAAAAAAATGACACGCCCACTTATAACACACGCTGCACTGAAAAAGTGCCACGCCCACTTAAAATACACGCTGCATTGCATTGCAAAAGTGCCACGCCCACTTATAACATACGCTGCACTGAAAAAGCGCCACGCCCACTTATAACGCACGCTGCAATAAAAAAGTACCACGCCCACTTATAACGCAAGCTGCAATTAAAAAAGTGCCACGCCCACTTGTAACGCACGCTACGACTAAAAAAGTGCCACCCTCACTTATAACACACGCTGCACTAAAAAAATGACACGCCCACTTATAACACACGCTGCACTGAAAAAGTGCCACGCCCACTTAAAATACACGCTGCATTGCAAAAGTTCCACGCCCACTTATAACACACGCTGCACTAAAAGTGCCACGCCCACTTAAAACACCCACTGCACTAAAAACAGCCACGCCCCCTTATAACGCACGCTGTACTATAATATTGGCACGCCCACTTATAACGCACTCTGCACTAAAAAAAGTGACATGCTCACATATAACGGACATTGCACTAAAAAGTGCCACGCCCACTTAAAACGCACAATGCACTAAAAAGTGTCACGCCCACTGCACTAAAAAGGTGTGTTATAAGTGGGCGTGGCACCTTTTATTGCAGTGTGCGTTATAAGTGGGCGTGACACCTTTTTGGTGCAGTGTGCGTTTTAAGTGGGCGTTACACTTTTTAGTGCATTGTGCGTTATAAGTGGGCGTGCCACTATTTTATTGCAATGAGCGCTATAAGTAGGCCTGGCGCTTTTTTGTGATGCAGTCTGCATTATAAGTGGGTGTGGCACATGTTTAGTGCAGCGTGCGTTGCAAATTCTACGCGACTGTATAAATTACAGACTGTGACCAGCCATGTTGGAGAGTACCAAGCGAAATACAAATATGCAGAAGGTGGAAGCCTTTAATAGAGCCTTTCGTACATCAACACCTGAAAATGTTTCCAGCTGTCATTATGTTAACCTTGGCACTGCCGGTTCCATTGATGATCTATGCCAGGATATGGACTGTCCAATATCACCGCTCAGTAAAGTTGGAAAATCACTGCAAAATATGAAGGAATCAGATGAGTACTTGAAAAAATATAAAAAACAGCTGAAAACTAAGAAAGCCAGAGTTGAAAGGCGAAAGACTCTGTATGATTTGTATGGTCAGTATCAAGAGGAAAAACAATATAAAAAAGACATATATACTAGTTCCACATACAGATAAACCAAATGCAAAATTGGAGCATTCCTATAGTAAGTATCATGAAGGTAAAAGGGTTAAAGTTCAAAAATGAGGTTTACCAAAACTCTACTCAATCCGTCAGGTGACCTGTGTGACGATACATGAAGGATCGCACCCCAAACACGACGCGGCCTTCTGGCAGCTGACCCTCCCCATATTCCTGATATTGTGACACGCACAGGGGTAGACATTTACATGTCTAGGTATTTTACACCCCCCCCCCCCCCCCCAGACAAGCCCTCCCGACACGGGACAAGTTTACAGCATGATTGACCTAGATCGAGATCTAACTCATGACGGGCGTAATACACGACGTCTGATTTACTCCAAATACAAGAAATACGATTTACTGGAAGTACGTTATTTGCATAGCGCGTAACGATGCCTCGAAAACGGAATCGTAAGACAATCGATGAAATTAACTCAAAAGTATTGTTCCCGGGCAATACAAATATATATTGACTTCCAATAAATATCTACTCATAATCCACGCCCTGTGGCATAACTGGGAAGTGAAGACATAATTTTAGAAGGCCTCACAAGGGTTGAATTGACGCCGAATCGAGTGTTGGCCCCACCCCATAATTTACAGCCACTATCCATGTCAGTTGTGCATTTAAAATCTAGATATGCAACGTATTCTGCCCAAAATCCGTCCGTATTATTTAAAGAAGTCATTTTGAATACATATGGGTGCTAGAAAAAACTGGGAACGGCAAAATATTGTGGAACTCTCACAGAGTCCAAAATCACTATAGGACCTATATAGGTTGTGTACAGTACACCAATTATTCTCCATAGGCGACAGTGTTAATGTCCAGGCCTATTCTCCATTCCTTGTGAATGCTGGAATTTTCTAATCTAGTAAATTTTGAAGAATGACTCTTTGGACCCAATATGGCCTAAACAAATTATTAGGTCCATGTGCTTTTTCCATCTTCAAATTTACCGCTTTTGATACTACCCTAATTCCGCACAAAAAATCATCATCAAATTTTCAAACATACCCCCATTAAATGCCAGGTTGATTATTTCACCACCTTGGATCAATATTCATCCAGGTATAATATTTCCATGGTGGCATTGTTTTTTTTCTTTTTTTAGCATTAATTGTATCCCAATCTTAATCAACCATTTAGCTGCCAGATATGATTCTATGCTGATTTGAGTGTGGGGTAACAGCGCATCAAGGGGGATAATTTTTATATTTACTCTACTATAACCTTGAGGGCAAAAGACGTAAACAAGTCCACGTCTTTCTCATTTGTTTTCTTAATGGCGAATTCAAGTTACTTTGCTAATCTATTTCGACAATTTGGAAAAGTTAGAAACGCAAAAACGGTATTGTTGCAATCAACTGAATATTCATATAATATCATGGAGTTGTGCTAGGACTATACTTCGGACGCTGTTTACAGAATATTCGCCAAATTGGTCTTTCTTCCCTGGTGAAGATCCCCCGAAGATTCCCGATCATCACTCGGTGTGAAGATCCCCCGAAGATTCCCGAACATCACTACCGAAACTGCGACGGAGATTCTTGGTGCAAGCACACAATAAATTTCTATTGCTTTTGATGTTCGAGGGTTTGATAGCTTGACAACTTTGGTAGAAAATATATGCAGGTAAAACGATCTGCCAATTACAATATCTTACACTTCTAGATTATATACCTATATGGTGAAAGTAGATGTAGATAAATATGTGTCCCAACATGGAAATTATTGACTGGATTTTCCCCTTAGAAGCTACCGGCCCCATTCCCCCGACTCCTAGTGGAAACCCTGTGTTTATTATCTACATGCGTGTATTCACAAAATATAACCATATAAAAAAACAGGCATACATGTCATATATTTAGCCACTTTGAGTGTGTCAGTGGTTGGCTGTAACCTGCTGTAAGGCATTATTGTTTGTGAGGGTAATCATGTCATACTGGGGTTGTTAGTTTGGCAATGGGATTAGCGTTTTTATGCCTTGTTGGGTCGATGTTACTGTTTGGGTCAGATAAATGTTCGAACTATATCTGAAATAAACATAGTTTTTACTCAGCATGAGAGTGAGGAAACCGCACACCATTTATGTTTAAGGGTTATTAGAGGCCGCACGAATAAACAGTTTGCTTCACCGACAGCTACATGGACCTTACATTAATTAAAAATGCTCCGATGCCGATCACACGGTAACGTTAGCCCTATAAGGCATACTGATACGGATGACAGGTCATCCAAAAATGCGACATCAGAATACAAATTGTATGGCTTGTCGATACAAAATATGGAATTTGTTTTGCTTGTGTATTATATCTCTCATATGACACAGGCTACCAGCATCTGTTTTTGAAATATTGTTTTCCATTTCAGTGCTCTGGTGCTCATGATGATGATTTGCCAGGATCATCGATAAAAAGTGCTGGATACTAAAGCTGCAAAACACATGATCATGGATCAAATGTGCTGGATAATAAAGCTGTAAACTGCCGGATCATCGATCAAAAGTGCTAGATACTAAAGCTGCAAAACACATATTCATCGATCAAAAGTGCTGGATAATAAAGCTGCAAAACATTTTGATTGAGTGGCAGAGTTTTGTTGATTTGGCTGTGTATGAATTTCTTCTCACCAGAGATTCTTACTGAGGGATACTCATCTCAATTATATATTTAAAACAAGGAGGAACAAGCTCAAAGTTTACACTTGTTCAAGCATTCTTAGCCCTTTCATGACTGGAGCTTCCTGAAATTTTGCGAAAACCCTGTGCCAATGCATTCTCGTATATATGCGAGTCTCCCATAGGGAGTCCCACATATATAAGAGAATACATTGACCTAACATTATTTACCTTGACCTTGTAAGCCAGTGCATTCTCTTATATATTCAAGTCTCCCATAGGAAGCCCCACATATATAAGAGAATACATTGACCTAAAATTATTTACCTTGACCTTATAAGCCAGTGCATTCTCTTATATATGCGAGGCTCCATATGGGAGAATCCTATATATAAGAGAATGCATTGGCACAGGATCTTTAATGCTGCCCAAGTAGCTCCCGACATGAAATGGTTAAAAAAAAACTCAAAGCAATTTATCTCGATAAACACACCAGCCCATCATGTTACAGGTCTCAGTGATTTAATTGTAGAACCTATCATGTCAGTTTTTGTTGAATTCTCAATTGTTTATTCAGCTCTTTTTTGTGCTTTGGCATGATTTTTTCTTCAATTAGATACTGGTGAATTCAGTAAAACAAAATTGAATAATAAAGTGTAAAAATTCTTATATTGACACATTATAATTTTTCCCTGTACCAGATCTGGCACATCCTGAATTTGGCTATTATAGCTGAATTTAACAGTGCAAAATCAATCATATCTCAGTTTTCCAATTGTTGAGAGTAAGAAAATAGGAATTAATTAACTTAACCATTCTATAATTCGAGCTTCCTGAAATTTTGAGAAAAACCTGTCCCATAGGGAGCCTCACATATATAAGAGAATCCATTTGTCTAATAATATTCACATTGACTTTGTAAGCCAATGTATTCTCTTATATATGCAAGGCTCCCCATGTGAGACTCCCACATATAAGAGAATGCACTGGTACAGGATCTTTATGGTGTGCCAAAGGATTTAGTCATGCCAAGAGTAAAATCCAAGATGACTGGTGGTGGTGGCCATGTTTTTCCTTGAAAATTGTTCAATTCTCCTATAAATGAGGGCTGCAGGGTGTGCTGATGGATTCAAATTTGAAATCCAAGATGGCTGCTGGTGGCCATTTTTAAAAATGAATTTCGGAAAAAAGTTATGGCTTATCTAGAGGTCACCCCGAAGATCCATATGAAGTTTGGTGACGATGAGAGATGTGACCTGTAGGGTGTGTTGATGAATACATGCACACACAGATGGGCGGACGATGGATGCCAACCCTTCGCAATAGCTCAAACTTGCCAATGGATGATTCACCACGAGCAAATGGTTAGAAGTATTGATCCCAAACTTCATATGGCTCTTTGGGTTGACCTCTGGTATTACTTAAACAGTTTAACTTTCCGCATTTCTTATCGCTCCAATGACTAATGTATGACATTATCCCCTCTCCAATGCAAGTTGAGCTACAGTGTCATTGACACTTTCTTTAAATTTAAATTAAATGGATGAATCTAGAATGTGTTACACATGATAGTGATATGGTTGACTCTAGCCAGCACGTAATGAATTTGATCTGGCGCTGCAGGTTTGTTGTGAAGATGTTTTCTGAACTACTGCTTCCAAGACCACAGTACAGCATATAAAGTACTCCATAGGAAGATTTTAAATTATCTATTTATGGTTGACTGTACTCCAGTGTTCCAAATAAACATGTATGAACATTTATTAATTTCATTGAAAATTTCCACCCTGCACATTGCTTATTTGGGTCAGCAAGTTTATTTGAATTCCCCCCGCCTCCCCCCACCCACCCAAGCCAGAAATTTTAGCATCTTTTGTTAAAAAAAAATCGTGGAGAAGTGTTTCTTATTTGTCCACTATGCAGCTGTACATAATCACGCACCATTTTCCATGATTAGTATTGATAACAAACATATGTTCAATGTTGTCAAATATAGTAAAAAATACTATTGTCCCTGTATGTGTACTCCATTGGACGTGCAGAACACGCAAAAGCATTGTGGTTATTCCTGTAAGTATTATTACACGCTAGAATCAGAATATGTTGTGAAATATTTCACCGCAAAATGTTTTGACAACTGTGTGGATGAGGGACACCGGAACAGGCATAACAATAACCAACTCTAGACTTGATAGGATGTGCAAGTTGTGGAAACACAGGTATCTGTTTATGTGCACTCCGACAATTTTCTCATCCCATAATTATAAGTCAAAAAAAAAAAAAATCCTGGTCCTGACAAAGATATACCAATATCGAAAGCGCTAGACCATTTTATAAGGATATCCCGCTGATTGAGACCCTCCCTGGAGGTTCACCCTCGCATTTACTTTTATCTTACCAACATCTCAACCAGCCGGATATGGCCTCTAGCTTCTCTTTCACCAGTGTCACTTCCGGTGACAATCTGAACGCAGTACTATTGCTCAGAAAAGAAAGAGAAATTGAGTGTATCTTCACTCTCCGCACCCTCCAACCATGGGGCATTAACAAGAAGGACTTTTAACCTTTTACCCAACAAACCGGCCAAAACCGGCCAAATAAAGCTTCAACAGCCTAAAATATCTTCGGTCTGTCTCAATAGAACCATACAAATATGGATATCATTGGAACCGGTTCCTTGACCACATTGTGATAGTTACAGTTATGCCCTGTGCCAATGCATTCTCTTATATATGCGAGTCGACCATAGGTCGCCTCGCATATATAAGAGAATGCATTGGCCTAAAAAAAATCTTTTTTAAACACTTTTTACCATTTTTTCTTACATTCTTTAACAATTTTATAATTTTTAATGTGTTAAGCCAATGCATTCTCTTATATATGCGAGGCGACCTATGGTCGACTCGCATATATAAGAGAATGCATTGGCACAGGGCCCTTCTGTTGGGTAAAGGGTTAACAAGAAGGACTTTTAACAGTCGCCTCCTTTTCATATAATAGTCAACAGTTAAAGGCCCGTTTAATTTTCGAGTCACAGATTTTTTTTTTATAGTGCCTTGATATACGATTTTAATAAGTCTATGCCATAAAATATGATTAAAATACTATATTTCATCACTGTGTTATTCCCCTTCCATTGAAAATTATGAAACTTGAGGACAGAACTCACGTCGGTATCTCAACAAAAACATGTTCACAGTTTATTACACCGAAGAAGTTGATAATACAATGGTTTTGAGCTTCCTCTTTCAAATGGTATATAATATGGCATATATTTTATGTAAAATGATCTGGGGTTTCGAAAATTAAAATGGTCTCGAACTGCTTGCACATCGCTGCACTTGTATTTGGGTCTGCACGTTTATTAAATTTTATAAGGATTTCCACCCTGCACATTTATTTGGGACTGCATATTTATTTGGATCTGCACGTTTATTAAATTTTATAAAGATTTCCACCCTGCATGTTTATTTGGGACACTATGAGTACATGGAATTATTTTCATTACGTCTCACAAGCTAGGGGAATGTTACTACCCAATGTCCATGAATAAATATGAAATTGTATTTTAAGTATTTTTATTTACTTAAAATGGGGTATAATAACTGTCCTGTTCGTCTATGTTTTGGCTGGGGTTGATAACTGGATACACGCTGGTTACATGGGTTGATAACGGGATACACGCTGGTTACATGGATTGATAACAGGATACACGCTGGTGAGCAGTTGATTCTTGATTCACATTCTGAGTACATTGTACTCCTACAAATAGATGAATAGGAATCCATAGAGCATTTCTCTGCTTGCTGTCTGCTATGCTGTCTGAACATCCACACATACTTCCGTATGGTCGAATCCATTCAGTAAACTAATGGTTATGGAGCTCGAGACGGTACTCCCTTGATATACGACCAGATATCTAAGATTTTACTTTCCACTTTCATGTGAAAAATGTGTCTAACTCTTTTGCGTTATAAGTGGGCGTGGAACTTTTTCTGTGCAGCTTGTGTTATAAGTGGGCGTGGCACTTTTTAAGTGCAGCTTGTGTTATAAGTGGGCGTGTCAGTTTTTCAGTGCAGCTTGTGTTATAAGTGGGCGTGGCACCTTTTCAGTGCAGCGTGTGTTATAAGTGGGCGTGGCACTTTTTCAGTGCAGCGTGTGTAATACGTGGGCGTGTGATATAAGTGCAGCGTGTGTTATAAGTGGGCGTGTCACTTTTTCAGTGCAGCTTGCGTTATAAGTGGGCGTGGAACTTTTTCGGTGCAGCTTGTGTTATAAGTGGGCGTGGCACTTTTTAAGTGCAGCTTGTGATATAAGTGCAGCGTGTGTTATAAGTGGGCGTGTCACTTTTTAAGTGCGGCGTGTGATATAAGTGCAGCGTGTGTTATAAGTGGGCGTGTCACTTTTTCAGTGCAGCGTGTGTAATAAGTGGGCGTGTGTTATAAGTGCAGCGTGTGTTATAAGTGGGCGTGGTACTTTTTCAGTGCCTCGTTTGTTATAAGTGGGCGTGGCACTTTTTCTGTGCAGCTTGTGTTATAAGTGAGCGTGGCACTTTTTAAGTGCAGCTTGTGTTTTAAGTGGGCGTGGCACTTTTTCAGTGCAGCGTGTGTTATAAGTGGGCGTGGCAGTTTTTTACTGCAGCGTGTGTTATAAGTGGGCGTGGCATTTTTTCAGTGCAGCGTGTGTTATAAGTGGACGTGGCACTTTTTAAGTGCATCGTGTGTTATAAGTGGGCGTGGAACTTTTTCAGTCCAGCGTGTGTTATAAGTGGGCGTGGCACTTTTTAAGTGCAGCGCGTGTTATAAGTGGGCGTGGTACTTTTTCAGTGCCTCGTTTGTTATAAGTGGGCGTGGCACTTTTTCAGTGCAGCGCGTGTTATAAGTGGGCGTGGCACCTTTTCTGTGCAGCGTGTGTTATAAGTGGGCGTGGCACTTTTTCAGTGCAGCGTATGTTATAAGTAGGCGTGGCAGTTTTTTACTGCAGCGTGTGTTTTAAGTGGGCGTGGCATTTTTTCAGTGCAGCGTGTGTTATAAGTGGGCGTGGCACTTTTTCAGTGCAGCGTGTGTAATAAGTGGGCGTGTGATATAAGTGCAGCTTGTGTTATAAGTGGGCGTGGAACTTTTTCTGTGCAGCTTGTGTTATAAGTGGGCGTGGCACTTTTTAAGTGCAGCTTGTGTTATAAGTGGGCGTGGCACTTTTTCAGTGCAGCGTGTGTAATAAGTGGGCGTGTGATATAAGTGCAGCGTGTGTGATAAGTGGGCGTGGCACTTTTAAAGTGCAGCGTGTGTTATAAGTGGGCGTGGCACTTTTAAAGTGCAGCGTGTGTTCTAAGAGGGCGTTGCACCTTTTTAGTGCAGCGTGTGTTATAAGTGGGCGTGGCTCTTTTTTAGTGCAGCGTGTGTTATAAGTGGGCGTGGCACTTTTTACGTGCAGCGTGCGTTATAAGTGGGCGTGGCAAATTTTCAGTGTAGAATGTGTTATAAGTGGGCGTGGCACTTTTTAGTGCAGCGTGTGTTATAAGTGTGCGTGGCACTTTTTCATTACAGCGTGTGTTATAAGTGGGTGTGGTACTTTTTCAGTGCAGCGTGTGTTATTAGTGGGCGTGGCACATTTTCAGTGCAGCGTGTGCTATAAGTGGGCGTGGTACTTTTTAGTGCAGCGTGTGTTATAAGTGGGTGTGGCACTTTTTCAGTGCAGCGTTTGTTATAAGTGGGCGTGGCACCTTTTTAGTGCAGCGTGTGTTATAATTTGGCGTGGCATTTGTTTGGTGAAGCGTGTGTTATAAGTGGGCGTGGCGCTTTTTCAGTGCAGCGTGTGTTATAAGTGGGCGTTGCACTTTTTAGTGCAGCGTGTGTTATAAGTGGGCGTGGCACCTTTTAAGTGCATCGTATGTTATAAGTGGGCGTGGCACTTTTTTAGTGCGGCGTGTGTTATAAGTGGGCGTGGCACTTTTCAGTGCAGCGTGTGTTATAATTGGGCGTGGCACTTATAACACACGCTGCACTAAAAAATTATCACGCCCACTTATAACAAACGCTGCATTGAAAACGTGCAACGCCACTTATAACACACGCTGCACTGAAAAAATGCCAAGCCCACTTATAACACACGTTGCGCTAAAAAATGTCACGCCCACTTATAATACACGCTGCACTGAAATGGTGCCACACTTATAACACACGCTGCATTGAAAAAGTGCCACGCCCACTTATAACACACGCTGCATTGGCCACGCCCACTTATAACACGCTGCACTAAAAACGTGCCACACCCCGCCCACTTATAACACACGCTGCACTGAAAAATTACCACGCCCAGTTATAACACACGTTGCACTGAAAAAGTGCCACGCCCATTTATAACGCACACTGCACTAAAAAGTGCCACGCCCACTTATAACACACACTACACTGAAAAAATGCCACGCCTACTTATAACACACGCTGCACTGAAAAAATGCCACGCCTACTTATAACACACGCTGCACTGAAAAAATGCCACGCCCACTTATAACACACGCTGCATTGAAAATGTGCCACGCCCACTTATAACACACTCTGCACTGAAAATGTACCACGCCCACTTATAACACACGCTGCACTAAAAAAGTGCCACGCCCACTTATAACACTCGCTGCATTTATAACACGCTGCACTAAAAAAGTGCCACGCCCACTTATAACACACGCTGCACTTATAACACACGCTGCACTGAAATGGTGCCACGCCCACTTATAACACACGCTGCACTGAAAAAGTGCCACGCTCTCTTATAACACACGCTGCACTAAAAAAATGACACGCCCACTTATAACACACGCTGCACTGAAAAAGTGCCACGCCCACTTAAAATACACGCTGCATTGCATTGCAAAAGTGCCACGCCCACTTATAACATACGCTGCACTGAAAAAGCGCCACGCCCACTTATAACGCACGCTGCAATAAAAAAGTACCACGCCCACTTATAACGCAAGCTGCAATTAAAAAAGTGCCACGCCCACTTGTAACGCACGCTACGACTAAAAAAGTGCCACCCTCACTTATAACACACGCTGCACTAAAAAAATGACACGCCCACTTATAACACACGCTGCACTGAAAAAGTGCCACGCCCACTTAAAATACACGCTGCATTGCAAAAGTTCCACGCCCACTTATAACACACGCTGCACTAAAAGTGCCACGCCCACTTAAAACACCCACTGCACTAAAAACAGCCACGCCCCCTTATAACGCACGCTGTACTATAATATTGGCACGCCCACTTATAACGCACTCTGCACTAAAAAAAGTGACATGCTCACATATAACGGACATTGCACTAAAAAGTGCCACGCCCACTTAAAACGCACAATGCACTAAAAAGTGTCACGCCCACTGCACTAAAAAGGTGTGTTATAAGTGGGCGTGGCACCTTTTATTGCAGTGTGCGTTATAAGTGGGCGTGACACCTTTTTGGTGCAGTGTGCGTTTTAAGTGGGCGTTACACTTTTTAGTGCATTGTGCGTTATAAGTGGGCGTGCCACTATTTTATTGCAATGAGCGCTATAAGTAGGCCTGGCGCTTTTTTGTGATGCAGTCTGCATTATAAGTGGGTGTGGCACATGTTTAGTGCAGCGTGCGTTGCAAATTCTACGCGACTGTATAAATTACAGACTGTGACCAGCCATGTTGGAGAGTACCAAGCGAAATACAAATATGCAGAAGGTGGAAGCCTTTAATAGAGCCTTTCGTACATCAACACCTGAAAATGTTTCCAGCTGTCATTATGTTAACCTTGGCACTGCCGGTTCCATTGATGATCTATGCCAGGATATGGACTGTCCAATATCACCGCTCAGTAAAGTTGGAAAATCACTGCAAAATATGAAGGAATCAGATGAGTACTTGAAAAAATATAAAAAACAGCTGAAAACTAAGAAAGCCAGAGTTGAAAGGCGAAAGACTCTGTATGATTTGTATGGTCAGTATCAAGAGGAAAAACAATATAAAAAAGACATATATACTAGTTCCACATACAGATAAACCAAATGCAAAATTGGAGCATTCCTATAGTAAGTATCATGAAGGTAAAAGGGTTAAAGTTCAAAAATGAGGTTTACCAAAACTCTACTCAATCCGTCAGGTGACCTGTGTGACGATACATGAAGGATCGCACCCCAAACACGACGCGGCCTTCTGGCAGCTGACCCTCCCCATATTCCTGATATTGTGACACGCACAGGGGTAGACATTTACATGTCTAGGTATTTTACACCCCCCCCCCCCCCCCCAGACAAGCCCTCCCGACACGGGACAAGTTTACAGCATGATTGACCTAGATCGAGATCTAACTCATGACGGGCGTAATACACGACGTCTGATTTACTCCAAATACAAGAAATACGATTTACTGGAAGTACGTTATTTGCATAGCGCGTAACGATGCCTCGAAAACGGAATCGTAAGACAATCGATGAAATTAACTCAAAAGTATTGTTCCCGGGCAATACAAATATATATTGACTTCCAATAAATATCTACTCATAATCCACGCCCTGTGGCATAACTGGGAAGTGAAGACATAATTTTAGAAGGCCTCACAAGGGTTGAATTGACGCCGAATCGAGTGTTGGCCCCACCCCATAATTTACAGCCACTATCCATGTCAGTTGTGCATTTAAAATCTAGATATGCAACGTATTCTGCCCAAAATCCGTCCGTATTATTTAAAGAAGTCATTTTGAATACATATGGGTGCTAGAAAAAACTGGGAACGGCAAAATATTGTGGAACTCTCACAGAGTCCAAAATCACTATAGGACCTATATAGGTTGTGTACAGTACACCAATTATTCTCCATAGGCGACAGTGTTAATGTCCAGGCCTATTCTCCATTCCTTGTGAATGCTGGAATTTTCTAATCTAGTAAATTTTGAAGAATGACTCTTTGGACCCAATATGGCCTAAACAAATTATTAGGTCCATGTGCTTTTTCCATCTTCAAATTTACCGCTTTTGATACTACCCTAATTCCGCACAAAAAATCATCATCAAATTTTCAAACATACCCCCATTAAATGCCAGGTTGATTATTTCACCACCTTGGATCAATATTCATCCAGGTATAATATTTCCATGGTGGCATTGTTTTTTTTCTTTTTTTAGCATTAATTGTATCCCAATCTTAATCAACCATTTAGCTGCCAGATATGATTCTATGCTGATTTGAGTGTGGGGTAACAGCGCATCAAGGGGGATAATTTTTATATTTACTCTACTATAACCTTGAGGGCAAAAGACGTAAACAAGTCCACGTCTTTCTCATTTGTTTTCTTAATGGCGAATTCAAGTTACTTTGCTAATCTATTTCGACAATTTGGAAAAGTTAGAAACGCAAAAACGGTATTGTTGCAATCAACTGAATATTCATATAATATCATGGAGTTGTGCTAGGACTATACTTCGGACGCTGTTTACAGAATATTCGCCAAATTGGTCTTTCTTCCCTGGTGAAGATCCCCCGAAGATTCCCGATCATCACTCGGTGTGAAGATCCCCCGAAGATTCCCGAACATCACTACCGAAACTGCGACGGAGATTCTTGGTGCAAGCACACAATAAATTTCTATTGCTTTTGATGTTCGAGGGTTTGATAGCTTGACAACTTTGGTAGAAAATATATGCAGGTAAAACGATCTGCCAATTACAATATCTTACACTTCTAGATTATATACCTATATGGTGAAAGTAGATGTAGATAAATATGTGTCCCAACATGGAAATTATTGACTGGATTTTCCCCTTAGAAGCTACCGGCCCCATTCCCCCGACTCCTAGTGGAAACCCTGTGTTTATTATCTACATGCGTGTATTCACAAAATATAACCATATAAAAAAACAGGCATACATGTCATATATTTAGCCACTTTGAGTGTGTCAGTGGTTGGCTGTAACCTGCTGTAAGGCATTATTGTTTGTGAGGGTAATCATGTCATACTGGGGTTGTTAGTTTGGCAATGGGATTAGCGTTTTTATGCCTTGTTGGGTCGATGTTACTGTTTGGGTCAGATAAATGTTCGAACTATATCTGAAATAAACATAGTTTTTACACAGCATGAGAGTGAGGAAACCGCACACCATTTATGTTTAAGGGTTATTAGAGGCCGCACGAATAAACAGTTTGCTTCACCGACAGCTACAATAACATGGACCTTACATTAATTAAAAATACTCCGATGCCGATCACACGGTAACGTTAGCCCTATAAGGCATACTGATACAGGTCATCCAAAAATGCGACATCAGAATACAAATTGTATGGCTTGTCGATACAAAATATGGAATTTGTTTTGCTTGTGTATTATATCTCTCATATGACACAGGCTACCAGCATCTGTTTTTAAAATATTGTTTTCCATTTCAGTGCTCTGGTGCTCATGATGATGATTTGCCAGGATCATCGATAAAAAGTGCTGGATACTAAAGCTGCAAAACACATGATCATGGATCAAATGTGCTGGATAATAAAGCTGTAAATACCGGATCATCGATCAAAAGTGCTAGATACTAAAGCTGCAAAACACATATTCATCGATCAAAAGTGCTGGATAATAAAGCTGCAAAACATTTTGATTGAGTGGCAGAGTTTTGTTGATTTGGCTGTGTATGAATTTCTTCTCACCAGAGATTCTTACTGAGGGATACTCATCTCAATTATATATTTAAAACAAGGAGGAACACGCTCAAAGTTTACACTTGTTCAAGCATTCTTAGCCCTTTCATGACTGGAGCTTCCTGAAATTTTGCGAAAACCCTGTGCCAATGCATTCTCGTATATATGCGAGTCTCCCATAGGGAGTCCCACATATATAAGAGAATACATTGACCTAACATTATTTACCTTGACCTTGTAAGCCAGTGCATTCTCT